>OZ026625.1:8307541-8346041 GCA_964020975.1 Hermodice carunculata | reverse complement strand
TATTGCTGAGTTACATTTACTCACACCTCCGATATATAGCTGACAGTTCGAATCAGCTGCTTTCACTGGTTTAGGGGAGTTCGCTGGCTTGATAGGTTTCGGCGCTGGAAGTCCATTATTGCTACCGGTAGCTCCATTTTTATCTGTGTGAGATGTTCCTGAGACATGCTCCCTTACGACCTGTGGGGCAGCTTGAGTGGGCAACTCCGCGTTAACAAGTCCACAGGCTGCACTGTTGGAATCACCTGTCAGTAACACGGGCTCATTCGCGTTGTTACTCGGTGCAGTACCTGGCGTGCCATCGGTGTCTCCTGTGTGTAACGCTGACATTGTATTAGCATTACTATTACTAAGTCTTTCAGGTTTCTTTGAACGAGATGCACGCCTACGTTCTTGTTGTCTTTTGCGTTTTTCCATTCGTTTTCTAGGTTTAGATGTCAAAACAAAGTTTTCTAATAAAATATGATCCAGCTCCTGTGCCTGTGCATCACTGCATTCACTATCACTTGATGACGAATTACCAGGAACTTCCGGATCGGATTTGCGCGAAGTCATTTCACCTAGCTGTTCCCGAACACACTGTAACTCGTATTCAAGTTGCGTAACTCGGTCTTTGAGGGCAATCACAATAGACAATACTTCGGCAACTGTGTTAACTTCGGTGGTCGTTCCAGGGACGCTATCGGGGGTGACATCACCACTACCATTGGTGTTTTCCTTGCTGAAAATTTTCTCCAATTCTTTAACTGCTTGCCCGTTTGCAAGACTAAAACCCAAATGCGTAATATCTGGTATAATTGTATGTTTAACTTGCCTTTGGATAATTCTTCTCAGCTTGTACTGGAGAAACATATCCATGGCTTTTTCACAGAGTATTTTGTGTAATTTCCCAAGCGTATCCAAGTTGAAGGAAACGAGCGATGTTTGTAAATCCTTCATACTAGTAGCACTTTGAAATAAAGTTTGCAGTGACTTCAGAAAAGCCTCGCTCAAATCGTCCCTTGGCACCGAAGATAAATCTGCTGGAATTTGCATGTATATATATCATGTGCTGACCAGATGTAAATCTCTGCAGCACAATTTTATTTCCCTACATATTTTTTTCAACTTCAGACTGAGACTCAAATTATTTGATTTGACCATGCATAAAACAAGTTATGCAAATCATGACACATAAACAAGTGCTGTCCACACTGTCATTACGGCCATTTATAGCTGCTAGCATGAGAGCCACCTTGAAATATAGGGCAGGATATGATGCACAATTGCATTATACAGTCTATTAAAGATAGATAGAGTGGTGTAAATTATTACAAAGTATAAAAATTAATATATGTTTTATGAATTATTACTTTAATATACAACCTCCGTTTGTTTTGAAGTTTTGTCATAGAAGTTATGGAACATTACAAACATAACAATTAGACATGGTGGAAGTATCAGTATAATAAGTTATAAAATACTGTTAAGCATTATGTGCAAACCCTGTTCTGTTATGAGTGTGGACGTTGTTCAACACAACATCTGGAGTATTATTTGGAGTTTTGTTATTTCATGACTGCAACACATCCTAGTACTGACTAAATCTCTTCTTTCTCTAAATAAGTTTAATCTGTTTTTTGTGTTGTACCTGTGAATTTAAGAGGCAAATCTGATCTGGAAATATCTGAAATATTCAGATAATCTGTTGTTTACAAAATTGAAATCAAATTTTAATTCCTGTGAGCGATAAATGTAATTTGATTTCAAGAGTTTTAACTTCTTGAAAATATGATCTGTATGTGCCCCAATATTGTGGGATTTACATTTTGAACAGCCCTTTTTCGAAGCTTGACAATTCTAACGCTTCTGTGACCTCACAATGATATGCCATAGTTTGAATGGGGCAGCAAAAGAGAATGCAATATTGTTTGAATATTATGTGAAGGATAAAACTCCTTTATTCTGTTCATAACACCTATTGTTTTTGATAACGTGGAAGAAATTTTGTCTACATGATCGTTCTAGCTTAAATGTTTGTCAATCGTGATACCTAGGAAATTAAAGCTTTTTACCCAGTCATTTTTTTTTTTTTTTTTTTTTGCAAATTCGGATGCTATACCCCCCCCCCCCCCCATGATGCTTTGATTCCTGAGATAATAACTACGTTGAAGGACCAATAGGATCGCAAATAGAAGACTATGTAGGACTACTTTACTCTTTTGCTGTAAACTTGGCTTACTGACAAGTCGGGAGAACTAATAGGTGATAGGCCTAACTGGTCTCTTTTTATTTTTGGCAGAAGTAATGAAATTTGTGTTTTGGGGTGGTTGGGCCTACAGATTTTGGAAAAGAACTAGTCTCTGCAGTTAATGATGAATATTTCTAAGGTTGAGAGGACCGGTTTAAAACCACCAGTTGCCTTTTATGGGTGACTGCCTGTCTCAAGTCAGGAGTGAAATTTGTTTCTTCACATTGGTATTGGAAGAGAAATGTTGATGCTTTGGCAAGTCTGAAATCTCTTTGCTGTTATTGTTGGGTTTGGAATTGATGAATATGGATCATGTTTTTCTGTACTATTTGAAAATTACTTCTTTGGCTATGTTGTGCTGTGGGCTTTGTTCTCCGACTCATAGTTATAGTGGAGGAAGAGTGTGTTTATAATGTTCCAGATTCATAAATATCACAAAAGCGATGTAGGCCTACTTTACTCTTTTGCTGTAAACTTGGCTTACTGACAAGTCGGGAGAACTAATAGGTGATAGGCCTAACTGGTCTCTTTTTATTTTTGGCAGAAGTAATGAAATTTGTGTTTTGGGTGGTTGGGCCTACAGATTATGGAAAAGAACCAGTGTCTGCAGTTAATGATGAATATTTCTAAGGTTGAGAGGACCGGTTTAAAACCACCAGTTGCCTTTTATGGGTGACTGCTTGTCTCAAGTCAGGAGTGAAATTTGTTTCTTCACATTGGTATTGGAAGAGAAATGTTGATGCTTTGGCAAGTCTGAAATCTCTTTGCTGTCATTGTTGGGTTTGGAATTGATGAATATGGATCATGTTTTTCTGTACTATTTGCCTGAAATTGCCGTTGCAAAACAAGAAGATCAGCTAAAATCAAAACTGCAACATGAAATGTCGGCCACCGGTCAAATAAACAATCTCGTAATAAGCGGAGTTGAAGAAAAAGAGAGTGAAGATCCGTTTCAATTTATCAAGGACATTACTGGTAAACTTGAGGTAAACCTGTTTTTATTTAAGGCAAAACGAGTGGGTCCGCAAAAGCAAAGCTAACAACGATCAAAGCCTATTCTAGTATCCATGAGTAGTCATTGGGACAAAAGAAAAGAATATACAGCACGCTCAAAAGTCGTTTGACAGGTATGCCACAAATATTTATTAAAGAAGATCTGTGTCAACTTCAATCAGAAATGTTCTATTACGTACGTAAAGTGAAGCAAAATAATTCAATAAAGACCACGTGGACCTCTAATGGATCAGAGTTTATCAAAACAAAGGCTGAATGGACTTCAAAACAAAACAAACAAACAATAAAGGACGCATTAAAATATCTTTGTTAGTACAATGTACTTTTGGACAATTTTTAAAGTGCTAAATTAAGGTCGCCTGAACTAGATGAGTCACAAAACAGACAAATATTGGTCTCAAGATAAAACACCCTGGGAATTTGTCAGAAAAATTCTATTCCAAGTTGACTGTACAGCCTATCATGGAAAAGTGAGTGAGTAGTCGTTTCGCGCCAATATCCACAGTTGCATCCGGGATTATCAATTGTAATGTGTGTGCAAAAGTAGCATAATAAACAAATTGCAGCAAAAATTGAACATTATCATTGAAGAAAGTGAATGGTTAGAGTATTTTTATATAATTTACAAATCAACAATTTCAACGTTATTAAGAGAATTTCAATATAAATTTTTACACAGATGTATATTACCAATGACAGGTTACTTAAATGTAAAAATTCTGAGGCAAACAAATGTACCTTTTGTAAAACACATGTTGAAACTGTTAATCATTTATTTTGGGACTGTGTTGTAACACAGGGATTTTGGAATCAAGAGTTCCAGAGAAGTTTCTTTGGTATGGTTCATATTTAACATTTTTCAAGTAGAGAAGGGTTTCTTGGTAATTCTTTTCTGAAGCCGACAATGAACTTATTATTTTTTGGAGAAAAGATTCATATTTATTTGTAAACATAAGGGCAACACGCCTGATATATCTTTTACAACATATGTAATTCAAAGTTAGCAGATAGAAGAGAACATAGCTGTACGAAAAGGTAAACACAAGACAAAGTGGGATCAATTTTATATTGATGTCAGTTAGTTGAATATGACCTTGCATGGTGCTCTCACGTGTTAGATGTGCGCCACAGGGGCAGACAATGACAAGGCGGTGATGGAAAACCTGAGCTGCTGGGCGCAATGGCGGCTCCACAGTGCCAGTGTGTGCATGCCGCCGACGTTGCTTCGGCCGCGCCCAGCAGTATGCTTTTTGCATCAGCTGTTTTGGCAAGTATATTACTTTCAGTTTCCACCTGTAGTGTGCATATATGAGAGCATCAGCATGCTCCAATCCCAAAAGGTTCATACACTTTGCAGCCCTTTAGTTTTCTACTACCGGGCAACTTAACTCAGTGGAAACAGATCTATTAAAGCTCAAAATGAACGTAAAAATTAAATATACCAGAGATTGTATATAAATGTCATGTGAACTTTTTCTTTGTCTCTTTACTGCGACATGTATGGGTCTCAAAACAAGCAGTTATGTAATGCAAATTTATGTTACTGTATGACGCATGATGTATGCATGTATCCATTCTGGGAATAAAAGACTATAAAAAAATGTGTGTACAAATGACCATTAAACAAGCAGCTGCTGCACTCTAATCTGAGGCGCGTGTGCTAGACTTGACCTCCTTTATCAATACAATGGAAATATTTAGGTGACGATTTGCCCACCGGTGGGCCCTTGAATCTGTGTGAAGATAGAAAGGGTATCAGCACTTCAATTTCGGGTTCAAGATTATTCCACATGTCAAAAGTTAAAAGAAGCAAAGAACATAAACCTGAGATTAATGCTAGACTGCATGGGCAACGTTTCAGTGGTATTTTTAAGAGTTTAAAGATTGGGTACAATAGGCGGGACACTGGCCGTGAGGTTATTTGGAGAAAGGTAATTTAATTTTTTTTTTACATGAAGCCTAATTTGCATTTGTCACGATGAGACTTTAAACTTTTCCAATCCATTTTTTTTTCATTAAACGCCTGGTAGAGACATGTATAGTTGCTCTGAGTACTACTCTAGGTGCCTGAATTTGTACAGGTTCTCGGTGTTGTTCCTTGAGCAATTATTCCAACGAACATCTGCATTCTAGTACAGTACTGTAAAAATACGATGTACAGTTTTTCCTTTGAATCCTTATCCAGAATGGAGGAGGGACTCTGAAGACACTCGACTCATTTCATTTTTAATGTAAATACACTCCATATAAACACTGCATGCACCTTTACTGTAGAGTAACACTTGGGTGTTTATGGGAGATACTGGTGACTGCTTTGCCGGTAACGAATACTGAAAAATTTTGTGCATTTTATTAACGACGTACATGGTGTAAGTGTTTTGATTCATTTAAAGTGATAAACCACATTTCAGCCTTCTAAACCTCATTTTCTTCCCTCCAAAAATAACTTTTGAGCCAGGCAAGGAGACTTTCCGTGACTCCTATCATTTGTAATTTGTATAATAACCCTTCGTGCCATACTCGGTAAAAAGCGCGGCTGACATCCAAAAACAGAAAATTGGGGCTTTAACTTCGTCGAGGGCCTTGGTCTCTATGTCACAGAGTTCTACTTAGTGACACACTGTCGAGTCCCCAGGAATGTGGACAGATTACCACCATGAAAGGATATCATGCCAACCCATGAATAGGGCTTTGTTTCATTCGATGCATCTATCTTTTCTGCTAATTTGTCTTTATAATACTGTTTGGTTTTTATAACTTCACTTAAACTTTGCTGCGCGTAAAACGGAACTTTTCTCTTAGGGATTCATGTACATGTTCATGAGCCACTTCGATCTTCTTCCTCCTTTTATATAAACGATTGCGTTGTCACATTAAATTTCGAAGCTCAGAAGTCAGTCATTGTGGATCACTTGGTCCTATGGTGACAAGTCTGTTGATTGTGTCTTTATTTGTTTCTCCCTCGAAGGCCATTATCCAGGACTTGACGCGCTTGTCAAGCACAGTTTTGTTATTTAGAATTGAGGTGCTTCTAATGCGTGTTAGCTGACATTGAGAGTGCATTTTATCCTTTACGAAATAATGGTCCAATTATTGGAGTAACTTTCCATTTCTTGTGAGTGCTTACTTAATGCTGCCCCAGCTTTAACTATGCAGTAACCGCAAGAATTTAGCATCGCCTGGGCCGAATCAGTATCTGAAACAAATTTGGGCACAACGAAGTAGATCCAATCGATTAAACAGCCAGCTACTGTCCTGATTTTAACTTAAGAACTAGTAATGGATATTACAAAGAAATGCTCGTAATTGAGAATATAAATATGTAATAACAGTGATCAAATTTTAAATCAAACCTTTCAAATGTTATCAATGGAATAAAATTGATAATTTACTAGTAAAACTTTTTTGGGGGAGGGACACTGTTAGTGTAGCGCAGCACAATATAATAAGAGTATTAATGCGCATTTCGTGCAAAGGTTGTACTAATTTAAATTCAGGCATTTGTGCAGCAAAGAAGCTGAAGGTCGTATTGATATGTTATGTTTTAGAATTTGAATGTAGCAACCAAAGTATCAAACATGATGTGCGGTGATGTACTCAATGAAGCTCTCACGTTATTTTGTATGCTGTAAGTTGCTAAATCATTTCCTGTTTAGATACAACAACCTTGCGTTTGAATGTATCAGTCATAAGATATAGAGGCTGTGTAGCGTCTATATATATATATATACATACATATATATATATACATATATATATATATATATATATATATATATATATATATATATATATATATATATATATATATATGTATATATATTGATTGGAACTTTACATATTGATTCTTTAGTGGTACCTTAAGGTGAATATGTGTATCCGTACCATTATTTTTTTTCTGATCAGAATGGAATGGTTTCATTGATAAGGCTTCGCCACTTTCAGTTATAGACATGAATCTGGATGTGACAGCTCCCACATGCAGACATTGGGTACAGAATATAATACTGTCACCCCGAAGGTAAGGACATGGTAAATATATCTAGGTCAAGTTTCCTTCATGACAGTTTTGATTTACATAATATCCACCACATATAGGCTTAACCTTTTGCAGCCTCACATATTAGCTTTTGAAAATAAATCCCCTGAACAGATTTCCAGCCACGGTCATTTGTTATGAGTAGTTTGTAAACTCAGCACATATATTGGCCTACTCAATGTTATATAATAGCATGTTCGGATATATTTCATTTTCTTGGTGCCTTAGTGTAACTTAAATAACAACATGAAAACACCAACCATGATTCAGTCACAACTTGGTCAAGAGTTTCGTGCTGCAAGCTGTGGTTATTCCGTGAAGCTGTTAATTTTGGGACATATGTGAACCCGATGGTCAATCTTGTCAACTCTTAAATTTTCATGGATTCACTACGGGGCGGGGGGATTAAATTTTGCCCTGGAACTACCCATATATGACGGAATTTTATTTTGAACTTATTGGACAAGCATACACTTTAGAAGTGGACGAAAACTCCATAACAAATGTACAATTTTTTAAACGAGACCTGTTGAATACCCTAGGTAGATATCTAGCACACTTTTTTCACCTTTTGTCTGGCTGGGTAAAACTGTAGTCGGAGACAGTTCCCTTGCTAATTACATACATTTAAAGAAAAGTATAATTAAGTGATACTTTGCTTTATTCCACACTGAATCGCTTTCGCATTAGTTGTCAAAAAATGTTAATAACTCCATTAAGTTTGAGGCTTGCACTCAAAATATGCAACTTTTGGAGTCGCCAATATGCTTAAGGTCATTGTGGTAAAGTTGATTTCATCACGATGGAGTCTTAAGCTTGCCACTTAGTCCTAATGTTAGCCTTTATCAATTTGCGTTGTATAGCAATATTTATTTATTTTTTTACAAAAATCACCAAGGAAATGGAAGATAGCCCAACGAGATCTAAATTTGGGCAACATATATATGAAGAGATGAGTCATAACAAAAAATCAACAAGGAAATGGATGGTAGCCCAATAATCTCTAAATTTAGGCAACATATATATGAAGAGATGAGTCATAACTTTGCCTTCAGACATATGTTGGTAGTTCTCAGAAGTTGTTCTGCTATCGCTGAGAGGAAGCCTCCCCCTGTCCACGCTCCCATGTGCACTTCAGTCATTTCACCTTGTAGCTACTTGACTTTTGACCTTTAGAGGTCACATGTAAATTACAAAGTTTTGCATTGGTACACCAGTTACAATTTGATCCCAACATGATCGAAATGAGATTAAACGGTTAGTATAGATGTGTACGTTATTGTATTGCAATTGCATTGAGCCCAACCAGACCAAATCGGATGAATAAAGACCGAGTTATCGCCAGTTATTTCAAGACGGCCGACGACCTTGGTCTTTAAGCCTTGAAGGTCAAATTTTGTGCACAAAAATGTGCGTTGTTAAAATTTCTATCTTTTGCCCCCAACATGGCGAAAATTGGACGCAAAGTTGAGCAAGTTATGCTAGGTTGAAACTTTTAGATCACTGAATAACCTGGATTTTTACATTTCAAGGTCAAATGTAAATGTGCATAGTTAGACCCAGAGGTGAGCTATGCAACAAAATTAACATCGCTCAAATCTATTTATACATTTTTGAAATATAGGCCCAAACGTGTTTTCCATAGGAAAATCATGGCGACATCAAACTTAGGTCAAGGTCACAAATTGAATGCATCATTGTAAAGAGTATTAGAAGGGGCTTTTACGTTAGCCAAAAGTATGCCAAAGGTCATTGGCAACTTAGAGTTATAACCAAATATTGACAAAAAACGAAACTGGAAAAGGTTGTGACCTTGAAACTATACATAGAGCTGACAAATCACATATCCGGTGCAAACTGCAAGTAGACATGTGTAATTCTGCTAGAATGAAGACTTGCGGACATCAGCTGTCTCAGATATTTTACACTCCATTTTTTCTTGCGTAAAGACGTTTTTTCGAAGGGGCATATGACATTGACTTTGGAAGTTAATGGGATAGGTAATAGCAAGTTTTGTGTGCCCTTACGCCAGCTATCCAAGGAGCTCAACATCATTCCAATCGGTTGAAAATTTTGCGAGTTATACAAGCAAATCGGATTTTTCAACATGGCCTTCTGATCAGAGAAAAGGGGGTCAAGGTCACTAACCAAGTACATTGTGAGGTGCATAACTCCGTAGTGCAAGGAAACTCCTACGGAGTTTCCGTTTTCTAAGATTTCTCTTGTTCAAAATGACAAATTTTCTAAATGGCCAAAATGTTCGAAAAAAATGCTTGATGACCTTGACCTTCGACTCGGAACCCATATGTCGTAATTGACAAAATATGGTGAGGGTACCAACGTTTCCATGTAGAGTTTGTTTCACGGGATCAGATTGTAAGTTTTCGAGTGACGGTAAAAAATCCATAAGTGAGAGTGTGACCCGACTTCCAGTAAATCTAGGGCACAGTTACCCGAAAAGTAAGTCAAGTGTATGTTGAAAATGTTTGGGGTGATTTTTTTTCCTGAGATATAAATAGTGACCGCGATAGGGAAAAATCAAAATTGCGAAAAAAAATTATAATGTGCTTTGAGACCACTTTGGGGTTTGGAACTGCATAGGTATTGGTTATTTGTAGAAAAGTACATTGCAAACAGTCTAAGCCCCCCCCCCCCCTTCCTTTTTTTTTCGGGGAAGATTCTTTATCAATGGTAAGGTCTGTGAGATAGCAATCCAGAAAGATACCATGGGTTGAAGGTAGCATAGCATTCTTCCACACGCGTATGACTACCTCAATTAAAGATAAACTTAACAAACCCAAATCTTTAAACCCAAGTACCATTTGAATACTGTCAAGTTTGATATTCCAAGAGCAAAGCCATGTTCCGTAATTCTCACTGAACAAGGAAGCTGAGTGAACAGCCCCTGCTCAACTGACCTACGTTTGGTCACATCAAAGCAATTGGGTGAGCTGTCTTGAAGAAAAGGAATTTTTAAACTTTGCCCCCCCCCCCAAAAAAAGCACAAAAAAATATTAAAAAATCGAAAAAATACTGAAGCGTGACCATTTGAATAAACATGGGACCCACCCAAAGTACATCCCCACCAAGTGTGGAGATGATCCCGTGACCGGTTCTGGAAAATTAGTAAAAATTGTGAATTGTGGACGGACCCCGGACGCCGGACGGACAACAGAGCATGGATCACTGAGCCTCCTAAAAGTTCAGCTGACTGACAAATCAGCTGAGCTAAAAGCTGTATAGTTCTAAATCATTATAAGAATTTTTGGAGAAAGAAACAAATCATATCTATAAAATTTGAAATTTAGAAGGAAGTTTTAGGCTTTATTGGCCTTTACATAAAATCGGGTCATCAGTGGGGAACCAGCGCAAGACTTACTTTGGAGCCACTAGTCCCGAGATAAGTCATTTTGCTTACTGGTAGTATGGAAGAAAGGAACAAAAGCAACAGACCTACCAATGAAGATTTATGAAAGTATTTCTATTGAAAACCGTTCGTGTGTTGCGAGGCAATGACATAATTTGCAAACCAGGCAACGACCCTGTGATCGCTTTGAAGTACATTGTATTGTCACATTAGCGAGGTTTAGTTCCCATGTTATGTGTGCACGTGTCACTGTCAATTACTATACGATCCGTGCACATTGCCTAAAACACGGTTCAGTTACACGTGCAACAGGCAGCCACAGAAGCCACAGAACTACCCGGATGTTGGTACCGTGAAGCCCTTCAATATACCCAATCTCTTCTTTAATCGTCAATATTAGTTCTGTTCATGTTGTAGTTTGGGTTATAGATACAATGTACATGATGTAAATGTGTAATCTCAGCGCTGTGCAACACACAATGACCTGAAAATTGGCACAAACCACTCGATCGCTTCCAATATGAAAAGGACCAGTCATTTTTCCACAAAAGCATCGATACAACTTCATCGTTTGCCAGTGTGAACATTTCGACAATTGGTCATTCAGATCGATTTTTAATATATGAAATCTCACTCAATTGAAAAACTAGAACAGGCTGATTTTCCAACAGAAAATCAAATGTCTCCCCGTGCGCCCTTACTATTGTCACCCTTATCTTTATAAAAAGGCATACCGATTCCAATGATCTACAGATATGGTGAAGGTACACTCTTTATTGACATTTCAAAACGTTTATTTTTGACGAAATGCCCACGTGACCTTGAAAAATAAGTCAAGGTCATACATTTGCAGTTACAAGCAAGGTCTTACAAAAGTCTTACATAGAAACATAATCACACAAAATGTCAACCTCTTTAAGACAAATCTTTCTCGAGTGCATCTGCGATAATATTTAAAAAGTGGCCATGTGACCTTGAAAATAGGTCAAGGTCAGCCACCTACAATCCCAACCTAGCTGGTATTATGGTACATAAACATGCAAAATTCTAACCTCCTAGGTCAGTTCCTTGCAAAGCTGTTGCACGTGTGTCAATTTCAGATGACATTCCCATGTGACCTTGAAAACTATATCACGGTCACCCATTTGCAATCCCAAGCAAGATCATATGTAACAACATCTTTACATAAAATTTTAACTTCCCAAGTCAAATCTTCCTTGAGTTATCACGTCCACATTGATTTTAAACGAAATGCCTACGTGACCTTGAAAAATAGGTCGAGGTCATATATATGCAGTTACAAGCAAGCTCTACAAAAGTCTTACATAGAAACATAATCACACAAAATGTCAACATCTTTAAGTCAAATCTTTCACGAGTGCATCTGCAATGATTTTTTTAAAAGTGGCCACGTGTCCTTGAAAATAAGTCAAGGTCACCCATCTACAATCCCTACCTAGTTCATATTATGGTACATAATCATGCAAAATTTCAACCTCTTAAGTCAAATCCTTGCGGAGTTATTGCATCCGTGTCAATTTTAGATGACATTCGAATGTGACCTTGAAAAATGGGTCAACGTCATCCATCTGCAATCCCAACCTAGTTCATATTATGGTACATAATCATGCAAAATTTCAACCTCTCAAGTCAAATCTTTGCGGAGTTATTGCATCCGGGTCAATTTTACATGACATGGCCACGTGACCTTGAAAAATCGGTCAAAGTCATACATCTGCAGTTACAAGCAAAGCCTTACAAAAATCTTACATAGAAACATAATCACACAAAATATCAAACTTTTTCAGTCAAATCTTTCTCGAGTGCATCTGCAATGATTTTAAAAAGTGGCCATGTGACCTTGAAAATAGGTCAAGGTCATTCATCTACAATTTCAACCTAGAACATATTGTCGTACATAATCATGCAAAATTTCAACCGCTTAAGTCAAATCCTTGCGGAGTTATTGCGTCCGTGTCGATTTGACATGACATGCCCATGGGACCTTAAAAAATAAGTCAAGGTCACCCATCTGCAATCCCAACCAAGGTTTTATATAGGAACATCTTCATAAAAAAATTCAACTTCCCAAGTCAAATTTTTCTTGAGTTATCGCGTCCGCAACGCACGCAACATGTGTTGTTGAAGAAGAAGAAGAAGAAGAAGAAGAAGAAGAAGAAGAAGAAGAAGAAGAAGAAGAAGAAGAAGAAGAAGAAGAAGAAGAAGAAGAAGAAGAAGAAGAAACAATTTGTCCCCCCCCCCCCCGTTGCCACGGGGAGACAATTAAATCCAACTTTGGCTGGCTAGGCAGTTCACTTGCACTGATGTACGTGCAGTAGTAAACTAACAGTTGTTGATTACATACCATATGAAGTTCTGATAAATCGTTAGAACTCAAATAATAACTATAGGTTTACTGTTAATACTGAGGACCTAAGTGAGTCACTAAATTTATTATTCAGATCATCATTCCAAAAATGCCATTTCAATGGATAAATATAAAAAAAGCATTAAAACACAATCCTGAAGAGTAAGATCAGATCTATACATGTATAAGGCGGGGCCTACCATATGAAAATAAACTAAGCCTACAAACTATCTTTAAAAAACTAGGAATATATAGGCTTTTAAAAGTAAACTTTTTTCAGATTCGGATGGTTCTCTGCAATATAAGAATAGAAATGGTAGATCATTTGTAACCTATGACTTAGTTTCAAAAAAAAAATTGTAAATGTTGCTGTGAAAGGTAGGCCTAAAACAGAAGATCTGATGTTTGTGTACAAATTCCTGTAGCTTCAAGGATTAAAGTCTTATTTTACTCAGTAAAGTCTCAATCCTGCCTTTTTAGGCTCTATTACTTTTTTCCAGAATTTAAAAAAAATATGAGATAGATGAATTTTATACAGGATTGGTAGGGAAAGCGGAAAACTAAACACACACACACACACACACACACACACACACACACCCTCCCCAACACACAAACACACATGTGTGTCCAGCCCAAAGGCCTATAGGCCAAGGTTATTATGCAGAGGGCAAATCATATGATGACCAGGGATCACAATTTTAATTAACTCTTTTGCTGCTACAGTCAGGCTGCGTTTATCTGGCACCATCTGTTTTGGTCATTTTGCCGGATTAACAAATCACAGTATAATTCACCAGGATATGTAGAGAATAAGAGACCGAATTTGTACCTAACAATGAGTAAATAAAAACATAATCACATACACGTATTACCAATCATATGAATTTTTAATTACGAAACTTGCAAATCATTAAAAAAGGCATTCTTCAGTGTATTCATATCCATATGTACAATTAATGTTACGCTCAAAATTACTGGAGCGAGCGGGAATAAATCTCCCAACCCCAATGTTAATCTCACACACGTATTTGGACATATTTTGTATAAGAAACTTAAGGTGGTAGCTGTGAAGCTAGTGCGCAGTGAGACTGGCAACTTTGGTTCGATATTACCCATTCAATGTTTTTCACATGTACATTAAACCTGTATGTATTTTTTATTACTACGTATCCATACATATGTATCTAATTTTTTTTTTTTTTTTTTTGCAGGATTGGAATTTTTTGAGATTTTATTTCATTCTATCTGACCTGGTAGGATTTTCACATTTTTCACGCCGAAGTCGCATAAAATGTTTTGTTTTGTTCTTCTTTTTTCAAGCTGAAGTCAGAAGAAATTTAAAATATATATCTATGTCCAGGATCGAACTCAATTGTTAGTCCTGAAATAGCATAAATAAAAGTTGTAAAGATTTTAATTTAGTCCTGACAGGTTGTTCATTTTCTTTCTATGAATTGCTCCAAAAGTCACAGAGAGGTTGTCAGGAAAAAAAATCACGGGAACCGCTCCTGGATATGATATTTTTCTTTCGATGTCCTTTGATTTGAACGTGATAGGGCAATTCGTATGTTTGTGAGGCGAGATACTGGCTTCAGATCTTCTACCTGAAGTCGACATGAAATGGATTATGCCAGTTGTAAACTACCATTGTAAAGCTGACTGAATACTATGTGCACTTCTGAAAGTGCACCAAGGTCCATGCTGTTCTTGTCAGCATAATAGGCCTGAATAAATTAATACCTAGCTTAAAGCTGTTAAATGGGAATGGACTGTGTTAGCTAATATAAAGTGAAGGAAACAAAGGATTCAGTTTCAAAAAAGTAGAAGTATCAATAAAAATATGACAACATAAGATAATCGGTCAAGAAAAGAGGACATCCAATTACGTAGCTAGCTGACTACGTGCAATTGGGCTGTATTAACAGTCTAGGTCTACTCTATAAAACGAGGCAGTATTTAGCTGTAACAGCACATTGAAAAACAAACTGCTCCCTCCTCAAATTGAGCAGTTTTGACATCACGTTGAACTAATGCAAAATCCAGTCAACTTACGGTACCGTAGGCACTCATAATTATGTATACAATCGTTTTGAAAGAGCTACCGTAACAATATAAATCAGTAATTCACGACAGTGTTGTTTTTATCAGAAAAACGGGCGTGAAGTCGGACCGTACAGTGCGGTGTCTACTCGTTGTGTGCGGATGAAGCATGCAACAGTGAGCGTATACAATACCACGTGACTAACTGAACTGGTGACGTATATAAGCAATTGCTGCTTACCCACAAGTTGACGATGTGGAGCCAGAGATCCCTTCATCTTCTCCATTATTGGGTAGTGGGAAGAGATGGACTCACAGAACCATTTTGTGACAGCTTGGGATGGCCAT
This sequence comes from Hermodice carunculata, assembly GCA_964020975.1. Classification (NCBI taxonomy): domain Eukaryota; kingdom Metazoa; phylum Annelida; class Polychaeta; order Eunicida; family Amphinomidae; genus Hermodice; species Hermodice carunculata. The sequence continues at coordinate 8,330,632 of OZ026625.1, read as the reverse complement.
GAGCACTGTTTCTATTGTCTCATACAACTTGGCCACGTGTGTCCTGGTTAGAATACATACAGGTTTTGCACTAGGTGGTGAGATGACAAGTGACTGCTCTATGAGCAATCCTGTAGAAAGAGCAAAAGGGCTAACACCAGACCATCAAGTCAGTCCCCGCCAATTCTTCTAGCCCAGCTTTGCCACCGCCAGTTCTTCTAGCCCAGCTTTGCCACTCCAGAAGCAGTAGTGAACCAATGCAGCTCCCAAAACCCCCTGGGGAATAGGGCGAAGAGGTAGCATCATTGCAAGTCAGATCACAAAGGATCTCTTGCAAAAGTCAGATCACAAAGGATCTCAGATCACAAAGGATCTGCTTGCAAGGATCTTGAGTGCTCAGTTCCACCTAAGGTGATGACCGGAGGTTTCTTGACTGTTGATCCAAGACTCTAGGCAGTCTTGGAAGTGATGCCCAAGAACCAGCACTTGTAAATGGATATAATCTGGCAACTGCCTCCCCCCCCCCCACCCACCCCCATGTAGGCTTCTTTGGATACCCATGGGATGAGGCAGGCAAAGTACTGCTTCGATCTTCTGCCTTGGAGACCTATTTGTCAAAGTGCTTGGAACCCAAGGGCGCCCAGTGAAGCCACAATGGGTACCTATGGGTCCCCATCTTGGAATCCTGGAAGCCCTAGCCAATTCCCTGAGCTTGTGAGTCAAAGACCCCTGATGGAGCATCCTCGTATCCTAGGGCACTAAAACCCTGTCTGATTCACTGGGTTCCTGAATCTGGGACCTTGGGTCAAACATCTGGGTATCTTGGAACACTGAAGATGGTATATTAGTCTGTGGTGATGTCTAGTTGTAGTGAGCTGAAGCCCTTTAACTTCTGTGATTGTGGCCCCTATCGCAACCCAAGTGTCAACTGTGGCACCTCCAACATTGTCGCTATTCCAGTCCAAGATATGATGACCGACATGCTCCTGTCACAAGCAACTGCCCCATCTGCCTCTGACAAACAGCTGTTCAATGAAACTGTTGTGTGCCAATGCCTGGTGACCAGTCTTCAGACATTGGCACTGAAGAGGAGCTGTTGCTCTCTGATTCATCTGTCAGTAGGCCCAGGCTACTGGCTAGCAGCCGGCACTCATGCCAGCATTGCTATGCTTGACAGAACCCTGTAGCTTCTGTGGCAAGGGTAGAACTCACTTCTGCCCACATAGATACTACCTCCACAGCATCTAAAGGCTTTGAGCATGTCAAAGCTCTCATTTGGAGCCTAGTGGGTGACCAAATTGTGGTTTTCCCAGCCTGAGGAGAGGAGAAAGATTTTGCGATGTGCTGCCAAGATACATCCGCATACATATGTGACATAGATCACTTTTAAAGTTTGTTGCTGAGTTTTAGAACCAGCAAATGGCCAGCATTCACAGCTCACAGATCCCATTGCAGGTATAGACATCCTGCTATCTCAGGCAAGGGTAAGTTCCCCACCTGCAGGACATCAACAAAAATGGTATTCATTATAAGAGCATGTTTACTCATCAAAGTTACTTGCAGTTGATTTAGATCAGGTAGAATATGATGCAAAGGTTCTGAAAGCTATTTCCCCTTACTTTGATTCCTTTAATAGAGTAGAGGGGGCTTCTAGAGGCCCTGTACTGACGGCGGTTTGCTCCAATTGCTCCCTGTTGGCTCTGAGTCCCTTTTGGACCACCTCCAGCATTTGGCACAGATCTCAGAGAGGCTCCAGGACTGGCTTGGTCAGGCTGCCTTGCCCTTGACTTAGTTTCCAAAGGCATCAACCATACCATCTGGTAGACCTGCACCTTAGAGGCATTTGCTATGAAGGGACACCCATCTCCAGGATCAGAAGTTCACTGACCAAATCGTCAAGCACACACAGGGCCCTTCTTCTCCAATCCACAGTTTGAAGCAGAGATGGCAAACACTGTGCAACGAGTACAGGACCTTTAGCGCCCACTTTGCCAAAAAGATCAGGATGAAAGCTTTGACCAAGTCTATTTGGCAGCTTTTCTCTCTGGTCGCCACTCTGACGTGTGGTTCTCAGACCCAACCTGCTCACCCTCTGGCCAGAGCCTTGCCCTGTGCATCACAATGGCCAAGGTAGAATGGGAAGTGATTCAGAAAGGGGAAAAAGGCGGGTAAAGGCAAGAAGCCAAGGAAGCCTAAGGGCTACTGACTCTTGTCTTCCAGACCACACCATCTGAGGGTCCCCTCCGCCCCCACTACAGATGTCTCTTCAAACCCAGTTGGTGGTTGCCTTTTTGCCTTTCGCTCACAGTGGTAGTCTATCACAGATGATTTGTTAGTCTTAAATACCCTGAGACACAGCTTTTTGCTGCCTATGTGCAATGACAGGCCTCTGCTGTGCTGCAAATCCTAGTGGTTCACATACTTCACAAAGGAGCCCAAGCATCAACATTCCTTAAGACAGTGTTAAAGCTATGGAGCAAGAATGCCATAGAGGAGGCTCCCAAATCACCCAGGTAAACAACCTACTCTTTCCAGTCCCCAAGTGGGACAGAGGTGGGCATCTGGTTATAGACTTGTCATCGCTGAATGAGCACTTGGATACTCTTCCTTCAGGATGGAGACCCCATGGTCAGCGGCTGCAGCCTTGCAGCCCTAGGAGTGAACAATATCTTTGGAAGGGTCAGATGTTGTGACTGTTTCAGGTGCATTTTACCACATACACAGACTCATCTCCCTCTGGTTGGCGAGCCCATGTGGAAGGTCGGATAGTGTCAGGCTTTTGGTTGATGCAAGCCACGTCCACCAGATAAGCTGCTTGGAACCAGAAACAATATACTTAGGGCTCCTGCACTACCAGGAACTAGTGGTCACAAACATGTTCTAGTCATGTGCAACAACAGAAAACCATACATTTGAAAAAAAAAATTCACGTCACAAAATTGCACACAAAAAACGATTCAATGCAGTAAGGCCTGTTGTATTTTTACAACTGTATTATTATTATTATATATAAAATGACTTGGCTTACCTAATTTGGGCATGGTAGAACTTGAGAAATATTACAGTCAGCATAGTTAGCACATGCCTGACACAATGAATGAAAATGTTGTTCACCTGTCTGATAGATTCCGTTGTATCAAATGACATTAATATGGAAAAAGTCAGTACACGTGTAACATTCAAATCGCAACTTAAATACAAATGATATATATAAAACATATTAATATATATATATATATATATAAATATATACATATATATATATATATATATATATATATATATATATATATATATACATATATAATTTTAAATTTTTTGTTCTTTTGGCACATGAAAAAAATATTATTTGGGATTTTTCGATCACGGAAATCAGTTCTTGAACCAACATTATTTGACCCCAACCACCTCGTCGAAAATAGGAAGTGTGCATATCCACTGTACCAAATCTCCATTATAAAAAAGGATAGTTTCTGTCAAGGTTGGTATAAGTGAATGTTTGACATGGACCAGTGCGTTGTATTTAATCAGTACAATTACTGTACTCTGTTCGAACTTGTTCCTGCTTACCACAAAAGAGTTGATTTACCTTTCTTATGAAGCTAGATACCACATCGCCCAGAATATGTTTCTTCTGTTACCAAGAAATATAATTTTTCAATTCAGTAAACTATTGCTTATTTCAAATTATGGTTAGTATAATCTTTTTCACTACTTACGAAATATTTTCTTTATTTGACGCTTTATTGTGAGAGAGGCAAAATTATTACTAGCTTTCCTTGACATCAGAAAATGTTTTCTGCAGCAAGAAAATATTACTTGTCTCAGGCATTTTAGTTCACCGAGGCTTTAAAATAAGACACCTGGCAGCATGGAGGTATATGTTGGCTGAAAGTCCGTGTAACCAATCAGAGAGCAGTTGGGCCACTACTCTGTGTCTGGTCAAAAGCGTTGCTGCAAAAAAAAAAAAAAAAAAAACTTTCATGCATTCGACAGGCACTGGCCGAATCAAGTTTGGTCAGGTTTTTGTGATTTGTGGAAATGAACACAGGATTAAAACGCGACTGGATCAAGGAATACGGTTGGATTGACGATTGAGAACAGTTGTCATATGGCTAATGCCCTGGAACAAACTCGATTCAAGATGAGATACCCGTTTAAATTTGGCGCTGGAATGTCAGACTTTTTGCCCAAAAGAGTTTTCATGGAACTTTTGCGACAATTATAGGCGGGTTGCTCTGGATGTATGTAGATTTCAACGGGTTACATGTGTGATATACCTGTAAAAAATGGCTTTGGAATTAACTGGTGACTTGCAGCTTGGTGGCATGTACAGGAAGGGAAAAACCATGTCAAACGTGAAGCGGGATGGTGGTCCAGATGTGAGCTTTGTTTCAAAACTTGTCTCTATAGGAGCTCCACCTGACGACGTGTGGTTCTATGCTCTTCCTCCATCACGTTATTAGCACGAATGGTTCCTTGCACAGATGAATACACAATACTTCATTGCATATAAGGCCAAATGTGGGCCATTGAACGCATAAATTTTTCCAAGTATCCCCCCCCCCCCTCGTATATAAGCACGGAAGCTTGACTACTGAACGTTACGCGCGCCTGTGCCTCCCATATTCTGCATTCTGTTCAAATGTTGTAATGATAGAAACATTCATTTTCAGCGATGTGTACATATACATATATATATATATATATACATATATATATATATATATATATATATGTCACACAAGAAGCAGCTACATAGGTTTCGATATATATATATATATATATATATATATATATATATATATATATATATATATGTCACACAAGAAGCAGCTACATAGGTTTCGATATATATATATATATATATATATATATATATATATATATATATATATATATATATATATGGAACATGGGGAAATGTTCTCTACAGGTTATTACCAAACTAGTAATCACGATTAGTTTGATAAATGATCTTTGGTCATAAAGGTTTGTCACAGTATCCCTTGAAACTTTACAGTTTCTCTGGTATACAGAATGGTGGCAAATAGAAAAAATGGGATGTTAGGTCTACATTAAATATAACACACCTGCTATATCATAACCCTGGGTACTCGGTCAACTTTTTTTAGGGGTTGACCCGATGGCCTAGAGGTCAGCGTGTTCGACTTTACATTTGGTTAGGCGAGTGAGCCGAAGGTAGTGGGTTCGAATCCCATACAGGTCGACATAAATTCATCGTATTTTTCATATGCTAAATCTAGCATATTGCCATGGTATTGAGGTTATACACATGCACAAATTATATGTAATGTTTGGTTTAATTCCAATTAATACAGAATGGCAAAATTATCCATGATTAATTGCCAACATTTACTACCTAACTGGCAAACTCAAATTACATGAATTACAAATATGTCATACGAAAGTTTCTCTTGTAGGTCATCTTATATATTATTCTCAAATATCAGGCACCTCAGGTTATTCAATGTACAGTCCACACGTACTAGGAACTCCGTAGACACCCATCTGAGATACATTACTGTCAAGTTTTTAAACAATCTTATGGCAAATTTGCAGCAGAATTAAAAATTAAGAATGAACCATGCATTCCCCATTGACTGACACAATAATCAATAGGAATACATACATCAACTAACAAGTGCCTGAATTGAAAAAAAATACAAATCGCCGATCTGCAGCATCAAACGTAAAGAAGAACTATGTTTGATCTTGTTTCTATCGGACTGCCGCACAATCTAAGACACGCTTTGGAGAATAATTTAAAATGATGAAAACACAAAAATTAAAAACAAAAATAGAAAAAATGCTGTGCCACCTGTTAAATAAATTAAGGTCTAGGTGGGGACTAGTGGCACTAGTTAATACAGTATCTGCATTTGGGCCAGTTCATCCTGTGGTACCTGGGACTCCTCAAGGATGTTGTACGTCATGTGGGACCAGTTGCTCAAAAAAATGCCCATTTTCAATTTTAAGACAATTCGCAAAGTGTTTGGAGAAGAGCTTTTTAACATTTTGCTAAAATGAACAAAATAGTAATGAAAAAAAATCCCCCTGCTGAGCGAGTGTGAGCAATTTAACAAACTCGATGGAGACCCAACCAAGGGGCATCCCCACCAAGGTACATTGAAAGTGGATTACGCTTTTAAGAAGAAATCCTCAATGTGAATTAATATTGTAATCACCATTGACCTACACATATATCAATGGGGATGTTGGCATGAACTCACAAGTAGCCGAACTAAAAATTTAGGTAAAGCTCCGCCATCTGTAGCATCACCATCTGGTGAACATGTTTGTTTCCCCCTTCGACAACGTTACGTTCCTATCAAATAATACCCTATCTGAGACATGGGTTTGGAGAAGTCGAAAATACCCCCCCCCCCCCCCTAAAAAAAACAAACAAACAAACAAAAACAAAAAAAAAACAAACAAAAAACCAAAAAAAACAAACAAACAAACAAAAAAAGCAAAACACGAAAAAATCATAAAACAAAGGACTGTGAACTTCCATTGCAATCCCGATTAATTTATATTCATTGCATTTGCATGCATAAAATGACAGGTCCAGCCATTAAAAAAAATCAGCAATCCAGAGTATCACCAGAGAAAACCTCTGTTTGACCCTACCACAGGCAATATTTCTACTTACTAAGATTCAAAACAATCTGAGTGTTGTTGTTGGCGAAAAAGTCTACAATTTTTTTAAAAAACACAATATAAATCTTTAAACAACGGAAGGAAATCACCCAGATAGCTGTTGATTAAGATGTGGGGTTCCATAAAGTGTCCTAATGGAATTTCATAGCAATTGTCCAAGCAGGTTTTGAGAAGCTGTTTGAAAATGTTGTCAGAAAAAAATCCAAATATCACTGCAGGCTAACCATCTGAATTAATTTAGTACAAACCCACCAAGGGTAAATTCCCACCAAGTTTGAAGTGAATCTGACTGACGGTTTTGGGGAATAAGACAATAATGTAAATTGTAGACGTCGACGGACTAAAGGATAGATGAACAGACATATGGAAGACAAACAATAAATCAAAACCACCCGTCACATTAACTCAGCTGACTGACTGATCAGCTTAAGCAAAAGAAAAAAAATGCCGCATCACCTGATGAACAAAGTAAGTACGGAGATCCCCAAGAATGTCTCCCTGCAATTTTAAAGAACTTTTCTAAGCAGCTTCGCAGGTATTTATTTGAAGGTTTTGTCAAGCGACATCCCCCACCCCCTAAATAATAATAATAATAATAATAATAATAATAATAATAATAATAATAATAATAATAATAATAATAATCATAATCACGGCCATTTGAACGTTCAAAGTAAATCGAGACAACCGTTTTGGAGAAGTGAAGAATAACCATTGCAATACCTTTTGACTTACATAGTAATAAGATGCACAACAACACCACTTCGTGAACAACTCTGTTTGAACTTTCCACAAAGTAAATTTCCATCAAGTGTCAGCAGAAGGCACAGCTTTGGAAATATCGATGAAAGCAAACACACACAAAAATTTAATAAAAAAAATCGAAACCCACCTCCACCTGTTGAAGAAACAAAGGCTTACGGGACCCCAGATGAATTCCCCGCTGCAATGCCAAGGCAGGTTTTGGAGAACATATTTTTAAGATTATGCCATAAAATGAATTTGAAAATTCATGGGAATTCCAAAAATCACTGGAGCATGGCCACCTTAGCAAACCGGGTACAACTTTACCAAAATAATTCAGAAAAACATTACTCTCATTCATAAAATCCAACTCAAGAACGACGGCAAAGTTGAATAACACAAAAGGCAGAGGGTCAAAAATTACCAAAACATCATTATTCAACATCCAATACCAATGGGAAGAAGCAAAATTGTCTTCTAACTTGAGACAGGCTGTCAACCATAAAAGGCAACTGGTTGTTTTACAGTTGTTACCTTTCCCTCCAAGTCTTAATTGAGCCTACATGAGAGTTTTGGAGAAAAAGTAAAGCGTGGATGACAGACTGATGGATGGATGATGGACAAGGTCCTACCACAGTCAGCTGAGGTAACTTTCAGCACCACCTGTTGATCACATTCAGGCATAGAAGTCTCAGATTGCAGTTTCAAATAAGTTGGCTTGGGAGTTTCAGAAGTTCTTTGAAAATGTAGTCAAAACAAGTTTAGAAGATTTACCCTTCCCCTTATAAATAAATAAATAAAGAAATGAATAGTAAACAAAAAAGCAAATGAATCAATAGAGAGACGAATGGATAGATAAATAAATAAATAACAGATAAATGAATAATAAATGAATAAATAATAATATTAAATAAATGAAAAATAAATAGATAAATAAATAAATAATTAAATAAATAAATAAATAAATAATAAAATTAAATTAAATTAAAATAAACAACTGCAAAAATCAGTGACAGTACCCTATTGAACACATGCCACTAAAGACCCATCCAAGAAACATATTTGCCACATTTGAAGTGAATCTAGCAGACAAGTAAAAAGATATCATCATCATGCAATGCCCATAGACTTCCATTTTAACCGGTATGAATGAATACATCAGGAGATAAGTTGCTTATTTGAAAAATAAATAAAAATCCGAAATCTGCAGCTTCACCGTATGTACACATACACACACACACACACACACACACACACACACACACACACATATATATATATATATATATATATATATATATATATATATATATATATATATATATATATATATATATATATATATATATATATATATATATATATATGGGTATGTACGGTGTTCTTGACTTGTCAGCTTAGCTCACAGCTAAAGAAGAGAGTAGCCCACATCGTTTTTGTGACATACATGACCTTGAAACATTACAAAACTCTCTACTTCCATTATACTATGATTCAGAGAACACAGCCCACATCACAGCATAGCCAATGAAGTGTTAATCAAGTAGACTTACCAGGTTGTTTAGAAAACAACATCCACATTCTTAAATCTAACCCAACAATGACAGTAAAGTCAAATACAGAAACACACATACATTAATGCTGTGTACACTTCAGCTTAAAATATCCGGCTAAAAGCCATTTCACAAGATAGTTTTAACCCCCATTTCTCCTTGCAAGCCCAGGCTGCAGGAGACAGACTTGACCTGGACTTCACACAACACCAATAACCTGAACCTAATTGCTATTATGAAATCCATGAGATAACACTTTAGTCAATAGATTAGGGGCTCTAGTTAGCTTCATCCAGTAACATTTCTTTTCAAATTTTGACAAAAAAAAGGTGGTATGCATGTTAATGTTCAGAAAATGCTATATTGAATTAACACATTGGTCATCAAAATTGGCTGATAGAAAGTGGACTTTTGCATCGATTATGTACCATGAAGCAAAGAAAACTGGGAGCAGGCAGCTGTTATGGTAATCAAAATATTAATAGAAAGTGGCGGAGAGTGTGTGAGCAGTGATCTGCGCCTTGCTTTAAAGAGTGTTGGACTTGGGTAGGAAAAAAAGAAATGGCGGTAAAAAATATACTTTTTTGGTAGCTGAGGTGTACACATGATGCAAGAATTAAAAAACATCAACAGTAGCAGAAGGATTCAAGGATTACCCAAATATCAACATTCAGCTTTCAATTCCAATCCGAAGAAACATTTTTGTTCCTGACTTGAGACAGGCAGCCCCCCCATAAAAAAGCATTTCATAAAATGGCAAAAAGCAAAAGTGTTATAATTCAAAGCTAGCCCCAGCTGGCAATAACCTGCAATAAATAAAAGACACGGAGCTTCACATGTTCAATCTTTATTGGGCTGCCGCCGAACAATATCATAGGCAAATGTAGAACTACAGGCCTCCATGTCCGATGAGTAATGATAACGTTTTGGTGCTTAAAGTTTTAGTACTTTCATAAAGCATAGCTCTCCGGGTCCAACATTGAAGTTGACGTTGCACTCATTGAAAAACCACTTGCCAGCGTCACATGCTGGTAAATGTAACACATGACCGACACTTCTTGAGTCCAGTGCAATTTTCTGAATCTAAGACGGATGTCGAAAACTTCTGCGCACCTCTTGGCTCGCGGCCCAAATCGATTTTTGCCTGCATGTTCGGTGCTGGTGGATTCAGGACACTGGTAATGCCTTTTGTTGCAAGTTTGACGGCACTTTGCAGGGTTGTATGGTATTGGTCCCGTGCCCCTTGCGATAGTGTCATCCACGATTCAGGGCATCTCAATGAATGGCATCAACATATACCAGTAACTTCACTCTTCGTGCAGTTTATTGACAGTACATAAATTTAACAGTATATCTTGAAGAAGCTAATGTGTCTATTTTTCAGTAATTGGTGGAGCCTATCAGACAAACAGTTATACAATGAAAAACTCGAGCGCATGGTTGGTTACATCAAGGCTATGTGGCAAGAAAACGTAGCCTGTCAATCTCGCTTCCGGCTCGATTGACACGCTTTGCCTTCTAGCTTGTCTTGCCACATCGCCGCTGTGTAATCAAAGATGAACTGTGGTTTCCCATCGGACATCTGTTACTTGATCAGTGACAAGAGCAGCGGCTGAGCAGTGCTTTCTGTCTACTTGCATTGGCGGGGCGAGAAAGATACAAGGTCACGACGTTTCCAATATAGCGGCTTGATCAGAGATTTCTCACATTCTCGATTTCAAATGCATCTAATTATTTGCTTGATGTACGAATTTCATCTAATTTCCTTAAAGGTAAATAAATACAATGACTGTTGGCCCAATACAGAATTGGAGCCATACTATCGACGCACAGAAACATTTGCTGGCCACGCTTCACCGTGAACTACACTATACACATACAGTTCCCGTTTGTTTGGAGTTACTCATACTATTATGTATCCACCCTGAAACAAAAGAAAAACAAAAACAAAAACCAAAAAAAAAAACCATAAAAAACAGTTAATATTGCCACTACCTATCACGTGCCAGGAACAAATGAAGGAAAGGTGTTGAATCAAACCATCACACGCGTTTCCATCTCGTGTTTCATGGTATAGAATCGTGGATTTGTCGATGTTATTGTGGTCCACCTTTCAGTAATCTGATAAGCTGCCGCATCATACTCATGCCATATAAAATCTCGTGAATATTGCCAAAACGGCAAATAAATTCATATTTGAATCATATCTCAGGCACAAGTCCCTTATTGAAGCCGACATCTGTCATGCAGTGATACATCTTACAGATGTCTTTATCTCCGTATTCTCAGGATTTCTGCAATAAGTGCAGTGATCTTCGTATCTTGCGTCGTTGTGTTCATTTTTGTTACTATTTAGATCTTTTCATCTATAGCTGAGTATGATATCAATGGCCCATCTTATGGTGCAATGTTGTGTATATTATTATGGCCAGTGTATACACCGTTTAGTTTTTTATTGGATATTTTTCCGAAGCTTCAGGGTACAGCCGAGCTTAAGCTGCATTTGCAACTTAGCTTAGATGAGCAAAGCCTATCTTTACTTATAAATAATATTATGTCTGTACATGTAGCAACCCGACTACTTAACTTAGTAACCCTGTTTTATACAATCAAGTCATGGTAGATTCCCATCAAGTAACAGGTGAACCTGGTACGCACTCTTCGAGAAAGGCATATATATATATGCTTTTTGTAATTTATAATTGCACATGTTACTGAATGAACATGCTAATTTCACACAACACTCATTAAATCCTGACAAAAAAATTTAGTCCCTTCACAGTCCTTTTTTAGTAGATTTATTACGCTATGCTGGGTCACTCCTCCTCGACAGCTGAATAATAATAACCCGGTCTTGCCTTTGCGATGTGCCATGTGACCTTTGCAACAGGCTGGCATCATGGTACTATCAAAAGGGAAAAATCGGTAGTACTAGGTATGAAGAGAACTGTGGCAGCGATTTGCTAGAAGTCTTCATTTTTTATATGGAAAACGGAAATGTTAGCAAAAAATCGGTACATATTGGGACTGAAACAAACTGCATTTTACCAAGTATGAAGACTCTTCTGATACTGACTTGGAATACGTTGTAAAATATTTTTTAAAAACCCAACCCACAAAATCTAATGAACGGGAATTTAAAATCCCTACGTTCGCAACTGCTTTAGGTCCATTTTATTTATATATATATATATATATATATATATATATATATATATATATATATATATATATATATATATATATATATATATATATATATACATATATATACTAGAAATGCAAGCATTAACTAACTGGTACTCCAACTGAAAAATTCGTTACAAATCAGAGGTCCAGAGTGTCACTACTTAATAAACATTAGGCCTTTTACAAGCTATATTTCTAGCAATCATCAGAACAATCTGAGTGACGGTTTTATAGAAGTTAAATATATAGGAAAAAACACATCAAAACTCGTAAAAAATAAAGAATTACAGTGCCACTTTTTGAACAAAATAAGGTATGGGGTTCCCCAGAAGTGTTCCTAAACAATTTCAAATGAATTAGCTGAACGGGTTCGGAGAAGCAGATTTTTGAAGATTTTGCCAAAAAATAAAAGAAAATAATTCATTAGAAATCTAAACATCAATGGAGCGTGAGCATTTGAGCAAGCTTAGCACAAGCGTATCAAAATAATTTTTAAAATACACACATTCATAAATTCCAACCCAACAATGAAAGTGAAGTCAAATACTAAAAAAGGTAGATATTTAATAATTACCAGAACATTACGGTATTTTCCCTCCAAGGCTAAAGTGAATCTCGTCGACAGTTTTGGAGTAGCAGCCGACTTACATGATAATCAATAGGAATGAATGCATTAACTGACAGTTACCCAAATTGAAAAAGACATTGAAAATCAGGGATCAAGAGTACGCGCACCTAGTGAACAACTTGGTTAAATCCATCTACAAGGTACATATCCAGTACGTTTCAGAACAGTCTGAGTGGCGGGTTTGGAGAAGAAGTGCTATTGGTTCTTTTGACATTTTGCACCTTTTGTCTTGGGGAATATAGAACTTTCAGTATCTGCTCCTGTTTGTTTTTTTCTGTGGCCAAATTTTATTGTATCAGTGTGCAGCTATATAGTCTTCAATATACCTATGATATGAAATATTTATAAATTTAATAATAAGAGGTCCTTGTGTATGTTAAAGGTTGTATGGGTGGAGGTCTCTGTAGAAAATACCAGGAATGAGGAATGAGAATCAGAACCCACCCTTCTGTGATGCAAATAACTTCCAGGATTCACAGCATCAGCAGCAGGGTGAAATGTGATACCCCTGTCTGCCCCCACAGACAGGTCAAACTGGCCAGATGCTGTCTGCAGTTGGACAAGTGATGAATGTTTTATAACTAATCAATGAAGTCATCAGCTTCACAATATTTCCTTTACATTTCCAATCTATACTAAAAAAATAATATTAAATTAATGGTTGGGGTCAAATAATTTCATCTGTCATGTGGGAAGAGGTCCTGTAGGCAAGTGCACCTATTTTGGATGCATAGCCCGTATACTTATATGTTGATGCCAGGTCAAAGACTTTTTGTTTAAATCACGTCCCATATTTTTTTTTTCAACTTTTACATTTTTAAAAAATATTTCACTGTAAACAGATTTTCCACATTTTAAATGTTTTTACTGTCGATGCCATTAATTTGCTTATCATTAAAGTCATGTAAAATTGAATGAAACTATGCACATAAAACAAGATGTAAATTTAATACTCTAATAAGCTTTTAATCATTTTGATAAGTCTTTTAGGTTGTAGACCACTTTTGTGATTGGCTGATTGCGCGCCCCAGCGGAGATAGGCCGTAATTGCGAAAATACTGTAATTTCAGCATGCTCTAGCTTCGATGTAAACCAAGTTAACCAAGTAAGGATCCCTGCATCAGAGAGTTGCTTTATTGGTGGTCATTTAGGTTTACTGTCCACCAGGCAAGGTGACAACTGTACGCTGAGGAAAGACAAAGATGTGACCTTGGCCAGAGCACAATTCATACACAAAGCTGACATCCGGATGCTGTTTCGTATCCCAATTGTCGCGGACCTGTAAGTTATATAAAACAAATTCATCAGTGTTTTTTGTAACATTTTTATCTGTTTAATGCAGTTCACTAAATTTTGAAGCACGACAATTTAGACTGAAAAATGCTACTACGAAAAAAATAAAGATTTGTACGTGTAGTCTGCTGTCTAAATCCCATTTTGCACCATTGTGACGTACTCGGCAGGCGAGTAGGACAGGCTTATGACCTAAAGAGACTCTGTAAGAGAAAAAGGCTGCCATTCAAGTGACTGTGGTCAACAAACCTGAATTATCCAGCAAAAGAAAAACGCCGAGAGGAATGCATCACCAGACATCGCAGGTATACACACTACAAGTACAGAACGTGCTTCAAACTTGTTTTGGAGCAGAAATACTCACTTCAATAGGAGATATTCATATATAACTGCGATCCTGCACACTTTCTGTGTTGCCGGGGCAACAGACTGATGCTTCCACCATAATCAGGGCAGATTTGTATTATGAGGGTGCACGGTTGGCTGAGCGGTAAGACGCTCGCCATTCACCTCTGCGACCCGGGTCCGATTCTCGTCCTGGGCAGCATGTGGAAAAAGTTCCCACCACTTTAACCGTGCACGGTGGTTTTCTCTGAGTTCTTCGGTTTCCTCCACTGCAGACAAGGTAGGAAGTATACGCCAACGTCTGTGCCATGGAGAATGACTCGATCAGTCAATACTTGACTTCTTTCACAATCCATGTAAAACAAATGTGTTTATACTTTTATACTTTATAGTACACAAACATCCATAAATAACACCTCTTTAACCAAAAGAGAGCCCATTTCTAATCAATTTATGAATCCTTTATGTTTCAAATATATGTTATTACATTTTCTTAAGATTATTCTGTGTTCATGTTGTTCGTTTTATTGGGAAAGTACTTTTGACCACGCTAAATACATGGATCTGCCCTGATGCAAGTGGCTCCCTCTTTTGCTCGATAGGTGTTAGAGTAGGACCGCATTTAAATATGAATATATCCTATTGCTGCACTGCGGTAAACTGTGACTCTTACTTTCCAATTTTTATTGCCATTGAATAGCACACTTACCCTAATATACAGTCGCATACAAAATATGACATTATCTATTTGTGTTGTGATAAAGTTACTTGCCATAACTGTCTGATCTCAACAAAAGAACTGAAATCACGTCTTTCTGCTTTTTATATCTTTTTGTGTGTCTGCCTGTCGGTCCCCGTCTCTCTCATTCTATACCTACAATCTTGTTCTCTCCCTTTCCCTTTCCTTTGCTCTTCTTTCTTTCTCCTTGTTTTTTTTTTTTTTTTTTTTTTTTAATTTATTTTCTTAATTTTTTTCCTTGCATAGAGCACCTTCAGGAGTGTTGAAGATAATTAAACAAGTTCACATTTTCAGTATTTAAAAATGTACACTTAGAAAATATCAATATAACGGATGTTTCGAAATTTATGTAATCCAAGGTGTGTGCATATTAATAACATTTTCAACACTATGCAAATCTTCATGCTATTTTAAGTCACATTGCGTCTTCACAGCCAAATGAATACGTGAATATATCAAACAGATAATGGAACTTCCTCAGTCTCATTTTCTGAGGCATGAATTACATCTGCGCACCGTGCATACCGAATGTCATAACTATAAGGACATTACAAACACCTGAAGTGGCTTTCCGAACCATTCCAATTGTATACTGGCGTTTAGGTGCAACAGTGACATAAATATAAAATTGCAGTTACTTGACTATTTGGCAAAAGGATTGGAAAATGTGGTTTCTCAATGAACAAAATAATTATCAAATCAGAAAACTACGAATGTAACTTAAACATGACCCGTTTAGTAATAAGTGTGCATAATTGGAAAAGCTTGAACCGTTAGATATAAAATGTCACACACAAATTTCATTATCAAGATTATATGATACGACGTCACGGTTAGCAAAACACAGCTTGTTCAATATTGAAATAAAGGAAATGACAAACATCAAGACTCATGTACATGATGTTCATACATAAAGATCAAAGATATAAACGACACGACGGATATGGTGCACAATTATGAAAAATAAAGAAACTCTTACTATCAGGCTGTACTGACTGATTTTTTCGGATACTTGTAAACTGTGTGTGATTTTCAGATTTATCATTCACATGTATTATTAGATCGAAATATGCAGACAAAACTTTATTTAGCAGAAATTACGGCAAGTTATTTCTGCTGAATGGAAATTTCCATTTGACTGGCACCACCCATTCCGCATCACGCATTCTATATCATAACAAGGAGCTGTCTCTACCCTCCTTGATCATAATAACGTCACAGAAATGACCTTGTATCAGCTGTTCGAAACTGTTCCGGTGAATAATATTTCAGACCACGAGCATGTGTTTGGCTTGGATCAGCGGCAGGGGATATACTGTGCGAAGTAGTCCATGCTCGTCCCAAAACCATGTTTGTTCTGACTTTTTTTTCTGTAGTTTCGATATCCTCCCTGGTCTGGATCCCACATGCTATTGGACAGATTATCTGCCAGCTCGAATCACGTTTCCCGCTGAACTGAGACCACTACAAAATTAACGGAATCAGTCAAGAGGCTGTAAAATAATTTAGGTGAAACAATGGTAAATGCAACCATAGACAAATTGGAAATTTATGAAAAAAATAAAGTTATTGACATTAATGGATCGGTACAATAAAAGGCTAATAATAAAACGCGCTTTTTATGCTTAAATTAATATTATTGGTATGACGAAGATTTTCAATGCAGAATATAATTCTATCATCGAGTGCATGCATCAAAAAACAAAAAACTTTCGTTTTGCGATTTCGTCTGCTGTTGACTAACTTAAGCTTAATTCTGGTGTGTATCGATACAATGGGGATCCTGGCCACAGCACAGACGTTTAAATTCCTGCGGACACATTTATTAGAACTGCAAGACAAGCTGCTCTTAGCATCGAAATAACTATATGTAGCCCTACTAACTTGAAGACACAGAGGCACAAAATTTCTTTAGGACACCACGCATCTTGTGGCGATTAATTAACAGTATGAAGATTGTATTTCAAGGGATCAACACAAGGTCCGTAACGATAATATTCTACATGACTGGATTGCAGATAGACTTGCACAACTCCCTAGTGCATGTCCCCCTTTTCCCATCCCGCGGTCCCACCCAGAAGTACGATACATTTTCCCCTCCACAAAGTAAGGTGTATATAATATTATGCCAACTACACAGTATAGTGTTATTAAGTAGGCCCTACTGTCATTTTTTAACTGGTCGACACTGCCGTCGTGCCGGTTTCAACAGTAGAAGCTATTGAGTCCAAGTCAGTTCTAATTCCATTATCATTGTTATAAGGCTAAATGGTAATTTAAGGTAGCGGCCACATTTCGACTGCAGCGGCAATATGGTGACTCTTCATAAAATGACTTTTTTCCATTTTCATGAAGCCCATTATCTAAACTTTGTGCTCACCAAAATTGACTTTAAAAAAATAAATATTTATAGGAGAAAAATGAAGAAAAACATCACTAACTTTGGGCTGTCAATTACACGTGCTTGGTCTGTTTGTTGAATTATGTTAATTAATCGCCAAGTTTAGATAGCACTCGGCCGCCGCCTCTGGCCCTGACAACGCAGAAATGCGGTGGACTATGACTAATGAGACAATGGGGCATCGCTTGAGTGAATTGACACTGCCACATGATATGATGACGAAAAGATGTTACTTCAACCCTTCCTGTATCGACCGAGAAATTCTCTGTTCTTTTTGTTTATCTTATGGTCTATGATTGAAATAAAATAACTCTTGATGACCCGTTTTGACGATCGCCCTTTGTCAAAATGGCGGCTCGATCGACGGGCACGGAAGATTACAGCAAAGGCGGCCGAACGGAGGATTGCCCGAAAATCAGCATTCATCATGCAATAATAATACTATGAACATTAAAATAATAAAAGTTTGCTGGTGTTCTGATCAGTTTGTTACGTGATGAGTAAACACAATTGGTGATCGGTGAATTTCAGTAAATGCAATGCTGCACCCAAGTTCCTGTAATGATATATCCTTTCATCTCAGGCGGCACTTCGTTGTCTGCGTGGTTCGTGTGTTGACATTCCAGGAAAACATTGCAGTGGTGGTCAAAACCTTACAATGGACACTTGTCGCAAATTATGTTGAAACTAATGGGTTCCCGGCATTTGTGAGACATTTCTTTGAAACTTTTGACTGGGGTGGGGTCTGTGTTTTCAGCAATAATACGACTCTACCCTCAGAAAGCAACCTCATAGGTGGATTACCGGCCCCTGATACGTTCATCAATCAGTGTAATAAAACAGTGCGGGCATTGACCTTACTTTCTTAGTCGTCTCATATACTGTACCCAGAAACCGTATAGTCCCTAGTCACTGCTTTCAGACTTAGAGAGTCAAGTAGGAAAGAATTATGTCAAAAACAAAGAGAGAATCAAAAGCAGGATGACGCCAGCGTCAGATTGCCGAGAGTGTAACAGTAACGGAGAGAGAGAGAGCTTGCGAACCAGATAACACAACTCGGGCAAGCTTTATTCTTTGTTTCCTTTTCAAGTATATAAATAACTGAATATTATCATCATGCTTTAAGCCTATAGAATGCCAATCATTTAAATTATTTATTGCTTGGACATTTTCATTAACCCAAATAAAACGTAGGTTTCGGGGGTATTGAGTGAGCAATAAGAACGTATAATTTACCAAAATCAGACGTATCCAAAGTCTTGCATTGGCTGGCTATTATGCTGACATTTATCAATATTGACCATGCTGTGTTGAAGTGCTTAGCTATAAAATTATAAAAACAACAAACAGCACCCCCCCCCCCAAAAAAAAACATGTCTCTGGTCAAACCAAGGCATATAGGCCCTACCCTGGAAAATTAGCATTGGAGATATATATGTATCTTTTATATATATATATATACAATGATATACTGCAGATTGGCCCAAGTCAAAACGAATGCAAATACAACAAAAATGAAAACACTGTTGGATGTAAATAAACTTTTTATAATACTGAAATACAAGATATTCACGGTTATTCATACCTTAGTGAAAAACGGTCTCCTTTTTCCCATTTCTAAAATATTATAGCCAGTGCAGCTTTTACATCAAAGTAATTGGTCTATAAATCCCCTCCCCCCCCCCCCCCCCGGCATCTATCAACTCAACAATGGACGAGAACTGGAGGTCAAATTACTTCACATGAAATTTGACAATGAGGACGGAGACTTTTGAAGAAAAGTTTTATTACTTATGTTCAATATCCAATTATCTTTGGTTGGTAACAATATCAAAAATGTTCTATAAAATTTGACAGAGAACACAAAGTGGTCCATCCCATTCTGCTCTATGCTCCAACTGAACAGCACCCTGCATCTAACAAAACTAATATGGATAATCTTTTTTCCTCGAACTCCCAAAACAGTATCAGAAAATAAAATGCTCAATTTTGTTTGATATACAAGTTACAACACTGCTCCTTGTACATACGATGGAAAAAATTTCCGTCCAAAATAATAAACACAAGACAAATTTGCTGTAAGCTTTCCAAAACACTGCATGGCCATGGCACTAACCATGGCGTAAATAAAGGCCTTTTGCTCTTTGATCCAACGTGATGAGAAGTGAGTGAGCAGAACATGCCAGCTGAGGGAACTTCTCCGTAAAACAAACATTTGAAATACACGAGGTCTTCACTTACAGCCGCCATATTTTAACACTGGTTGTTAGGGTCAAGGTTATCACACGTCAGGTCACGTGATTAATCCACTTACAATTCCCGTTTGAAGTCAGGCAGCCGCATGGGAAACCAGCCAGGTAAAACCAACAGCGTGGCTGCCTTTGGAGTCTTTGAGTTTTAAAACATGCTTTTTAACACAGAAAACATCAATACGTTTTACGAGCAAAACATCAAATGTGAGGTTTGCATGTGTACCATGTGTACTACAAAGTTGAGCCGGAGAAAACAAACCGTATTCCCGCTACAGACAATCATGTACGAAAACGGGCCATTCTACCTTTCATTGCGATTTACTCAGAAAACAATTTTCGCAAGATCAATCAATTTTGTAAACAACATTTTAAAAAACCCAGTAGGTTTATCCCATCGAAATGAACAGATTTTGGATGGTAAATACCTAAGCTAGGAACCGTATCTGGGATTTTCCGTTCTAACTATTCCTTCCGTGACTTTTGAAGCGCTAAAAGTGACAGAATTGTAAGACTTTATGATGGCGATGAAAGAATTCAACAACATTTTCAATATTCATTCATTTCATGAACGGTAAGAACGGTTCCTGTGTATTGGTCAGTACTTAAATCCTGCATAGTTTTTAGACTTAATTGTCGAATATTTTTCCAGTAGGCGCTGCAAAAAGTGCTATCTGATACCCCCTAGGAAAATTACTCAGGACACCATCAAAACTCGTCACATTTATACAAAACCTGGTTCTTTCAAATCTAGACATCTGTACCATTAAAATAAGGTATAGTTTTCCGGGTGAAATGGCAAAAACGAATAAGTTATAAGGGGTTAAAGTCGCTAGTTCTATACGCGCGCTCGAAATATGGCCGCTACCTTAAGTGTTTTTTTATGAATGCGTGGTTATTTTAGTCACCAACCACTGAAGCGAAACAAAGCTGACCGTCTCCCTGCGGCTGCTGACACCAGGACGCCCTCCGCCTGACGTGGAGCACCGCAATTAATCCTTCATTACACAGTTACTCAATTAACAGCTTCGGAAGAGGGGTGGGTTATGACTGCTTGCTTGTCTGTGAGTTAAAAAACAATGCAGACCGCCCGGCGCTAATCTGTTATCTGGTTATATTTACATTCGGAGTTTTTGTTAGCATTGAAAGAATAGGGACAAATTTTGTTTTCATCAGTCGATGGTAACATCATGTACAGCCCGGCACGTGCCTGCTACGTAACAAGCGGCTGGCTACACCCATAGCTCCTCCCACTCATAAACAAAAGGTCCTTCTCAGCGGCTATCACGCACAAATATTCATGACAAATTTAATTCTAGTATAAATGTTAATATGAATATAAATATAAAAAATGAAGTCTGTCTCTGTTGTTGTCATTGGCATCTAACAGCGCGGTTGTTGGTAGGCATTTTCCATGACGTCGCGATTTTTTGTATAATAGACACGATCCAAGCCAATCAGCTGGGTTTAGGGGCTTACCTGTATTATAACAGCAAGGAAGCTATCTAGCCTCCTTGATAACAGTATAAGGATACAACATGTGTAGGGGGTTCGCTTTAAGTTTTATTTTGTAATAAATTTGTTTAAAAAAAAAAAATACGGAAGACAGTCCAGTGAGACTTGAGCAAGTCTAGATTGCAAACCAAATTCCCTACTTCAATTAGATCATTTTGGCCAATTTTTCAACAGAAGGATCCCCAGAGTACGAGTCAGAAAACAATGATAGTTACAAATTGCACACAACGCCCTATCTGCTACCGATTCCATGCGTACGACTTTCGTAGAACCACACTGACTCACCTGCCACCCCCATCCGTCAAGAAAAAAGTACTGGAAGCCCGGACGTATATATACCATGTGTACACCAGACCAGCCATTACTAGTTCAGCAAAAACGTAAAAGGATTAACTCTTTCAGTGCTAATAAACAAAACTTTTGATAACCTGAATTATTACCCCCCCCCCTTTTTTTTTAGGGCTGCGTATACTCACATTCCTCAAGCACTTTACATCGTATTCAAGTACTAATGCCTATATTGCCAAGTAAAACAAGATAGGTTCATGCCAGTAGCTTTCGTTAATTTGAACGTGTTTATACCCACATTATGGCGACTAAAAGTTGTTGACGCAGTCTCCAACGTAATGAGGACGAAAAAGGTTGATAATGAATCAGCCACGATGACTTGGATGCTTACGATAGCTTCCGTCTTGGGGCCCTTTAAGAGGTTTTGCATATCAACATAACAAGGGCCCAAAACTTTGGAATATCACATAACTGAGTATTTTTAAACATATGTATCAAATAACTGAAAATAAATCAGAGATATCACATAACATCGCATTTTACATCAAACAATACGTGGAAAATAAATTAAATATCAGATAACACAGACCCACCCACCCCCTTCCCCTTCCTAAAAGGGCTCCTGTCTTGCAGGCTGTGTTAAAGATGTCCACAGGAATTTAAACTTTTGTGCGGCAGAGTAAAAGTCCATTTAATGAACTGACTTACTCTGTATTGTGAACTTCACATTTTCTCGTCGACAGATAGACGTACAATGTGGACAATGGGCACAGTATCAACAGTGGTACTGTCAGCTTCTGTGTCCTGCTGGTTGGGTGTGATTTTTCCCCGCACAGTCCCACTTTCTCGGTACGGGGGTCATGTTACCAAAGCTGCTGTGACGTAAACATGTGTCGCCATGCGCCATAAAGAAGAGGGATTCGACGAAATGTTTACCCAGTTTTCATAGCATCAGGATATTTTCGCAGAATTTCCCAATCTGTGGATTCAGAGTAATGAGTACAGAAGTCTATTTAATGATGACAAGCAAAAGGAGAAAAGCCAGATTAGAGCAACTGTCCCGGTGGCAGCTGAGGTTGAGAAACAGCCTACGGTATTCCAGAAGAAGAGGAACTATTACTTCAAAAGTGAACAGGTTAGTAATCTTTGTCGGCAGGAGCTGCCCAAATCTATTACTTGAAATTTTCTGCTGATTGCCAGTGTAGTTTGTGTGATGTGCGGCAAAAAATATTGAAATATCTTAAATTTATTGCATATATTTTCATTTATTTATTTGAAAACATTTGTGCTGGGTGGCCCGATCAGCAGAGCTGTTGTTATTCCTTGGGGCCCAGTTATATGAAAACAACAACCACACATTAAAGACATGCATGATATAAAGTAAAATATGTACAGTACATTAAGATGACACCATGGGATATAAAAACACCATAAGGTGTATAAAGTATTACAAAATTAAAACAAAATTTCAAATAAGTAATTCC
>OZ026625.1:8280041-8305041 GCA_964020975.1 Hermodice carunculata | reverse complement strand
TTTATTTATTTATTTATTCATTCATTCATTTATTTATTTATTTACTTATTTATTTATTTATTCATTCATCCATTCGTTCATTCATTAAACTATTATGTTGATTTTCTAAGGCATGTGAGTTCTTGGATTTATACTTACAGGAAGATAATACCACCCCAGAATCAGTGACCGTGATGGGAGGCGTAACACTCGCGGAAATGATAGACAAGATGGTGCAAAACAAAGTGGAAATATCACCTGGAAGTTTTCCTATCTTGCGCAATCCCACTGTAGCTGGCGTTGTGTCCGTCGCCTCACACGTAAGAACTTTATGACTAGTATTTGTTAGGAACGCCTGAAATGTAGATTCAATTTAAACCACATTGAATTGAGGAGATAAATATGAACTTATGATTTTAAACGTCACAAAAACTGCCGTGCTCTGACTATGCTAACATGAGATATCTTGTATCACTAGTGTTTACACCTTGTTGCCAGTATCCACTTAATCAATAATGATACACATGTACATTATCGAGTCGTACCTAAGGGTTATTGCGCACAATGCCATACTCCTGTATATAAACCCACCTGCCTGCCTACCTGCCTACCTACCTACCTACCTACCAACCTACCTACCTCCGCCATACATACCTATGTATTGTATTTGTATTTGTTCTAGAGCTCATCCTGGACAGAGCCGGGGTCCAGTGGTCTGGTAATCGCGATGAGCACAATTGACAGCAGCGGTAATCTGCGGCACTTCAACGACAAGGATCATCCACAAGAAATGCGTGCGCTGCGTTGCTGTGTGGGGATGTGTGGCATAATCTACGATGTAACATTTCGCGTAAGCAAATCACTTCAACCGTACTGTGCTGTTTCTGTAATTTGACGGGTCATTTTCTCAAATATGGTTTTAAAAATTCGGAAGCGTTGGAGTAACCATTCTGCTCTCTGGCGATAAAGATCTTATTGCATCAAATATGTGGTACAATTGGGCACACTATATTTTTATTTTTTGTTCCTTTAAAATGCAACTACAGATGATTTCATCAAACTGAATAATAATGGCGTAAGAAAAAATATTTATTTCATTTTTTCTCGATTTAGATTTATTTCTATATGTAATAAATATGAGCATATTTCACAGACCAAAATTTTTAATTGACACATCACAAGGGTTTGTCATAAAAAATACTGGAAACTATGTTGGACACAATTAAAGCGTCCCTTGCAATGGCTACGTGCTAATTCGATTTGCGTTATAAACGTAACAATGATATCAACAAGTAACAAGAAGAAACAATTTATTATTATTATCATCATCATCATTATTATTATACATATTATTATCATTATCATTATTATTATTATTATCATCATCATCATCATGATTATTATTAATATCATTATTATTATTATTATTATTATTATTATTATTATTATTAGTATTATTATTATTTATTATTATTATTATTATTATTATTATTATTATTATTATTATTATTATTATTATTATTATTATTATTATTATTATTATTATTATTATTATTATTTAACATAGGCCAGCCCACAGCGTGTGTATGAAGTGAAGACATATTTACCTACCTATCGACAACTTGCCCACAACGACACAATGAGAAACCTGGTCCTGGGCAGCATTCAGCCCATGGGCTGGGGATTCACTCTCAACACGCTGAAGGAAAACAAAACCAAAGACTGGGATCTGTTTGACGACATTATAAATTTAAGGTGAGCAAGAATAACAGAAAACAGAGATTTGATTCCAATCCAAGTCGTAGTATGTAACCTTTTCCAAGCCAAATAGGTGCGGAAATACAGTGTATTTCCGCACCCATTTGGCGGAGTGATATGTATTATGGCTGATACAGATACCTTTTTCTGCAATAAATAGTTCAATTCTGCTTCCCGTCAAATTGTTCTTTTTGATTGCACCGTTTGGAAATTAGACTGGGATATCGTCATTCCGTATTTTGATCCCAGTATGAAAGGAACATATTTATCTTGAAATGCACAAACCGTACAAATAAGAATAAAAAGGGACAAGATGAAATATAGGAGACTTCTACAGATTATCGTAATAGCACGGAGCATGCCCAAATGACATCTGGGAAAGTACATTCAAGCATTGGTATTTTGTCGCTTTAAAACTTCGTCGGGACCACTCATGTTTGGCAACGAAAGAAATTATGATTGCATTTCGTTAAACATCGGATGATCCCCCTAATGCTTTTATAGGCGTTGACTTCTGTTTTGCTAAAGTATTTTATGATTCGTTGGATTCCTGTAAGTGCGGGCTTCATTAATAAAAAGGCATATCAATAAAAAAAAATCATATTCGCTCAACACATCAGCTCGGAATGTTTGTGTTTAACATACAATCAAGGCGCCGCCAGTTAGCAGAATGTCTTGTCCGGGGATAGACCTAATGGTATCAAAACAAGACTTGTGCTGATTCTCCGCTTATGACCTGATATTTTATGGGCTTATAAAGCTTTAAACTTCCTTCTAGATTACAAATATTATGAACATAATTTGTTTTTATTATACACACTAAATTGTTAATGCATGTAATGATTTAGAACTGTACAGTTAATCCGGGAGTGGTGTGGATATAGGAATTCGCTCTGTGATTATCGGACACGGTGTTCAAACGGTACCTGGGTTTACATACATGGGCTTAAGTTTCTCTGTATATTAAATTAAAAATCAAGTCGTGAAATGCTTGCTGCACCCATAAGATAAATCAACATACATATGGCATTTGGTCAAAATACAACGAGATGGATGTCCTACTTTCCGGGATAATTTAGACTTGATTTGCATTTTTTTAATTTTTCAGTTTTATATTTTATTTTACTTCATTCCGTATAGAGTTGTCACAAAGGCTCTGCCCCCGGGCACAACTGTCAATCCAGAGGATGCCACAGTATTTGCAGCAGGCACCACGACAGAAGACTGGATGCGCTGGCTCAGAGGCGAGGTAAGCCGGGCACGGGCGTCTGGGAAGTAATTATGACCAAAAACCTACGGCAATTATAGGTCATCTTCACAAAACATTTGATCATAGCGTAGTAAATAAACAAGTAGAAACTAAAAACAATTGTAAATTAATTTAAGCAATTATAAACATTATTTTACGACGGTCTCGATAAAGGCAAGGCGATAGCTTGCAAAATTATTGTTTTTAATCAACTTTGTGTGCGCTGACGGGTTGTGACACGAATCAGTGCAGCTGCAGTCCTACGCCTGACTTCGCATTATTCTGAATTTGTAACTTGGGCTAGGCTGTTCAAGACCATCCAAAAGGTTACCTTGATGTCTTCAGCTCTTTGGGCTGATACAGAAATGATGGACACCTTTCTCAGCCTGTGCATATGGTCAAAATCAATGATATAGAAGGGACATTTGTGCATAATTGCACCATTTCTAATACCACTGTGACGTCTTGTTCCCCGGGAGATTTCGTTCCCTCCGGATAACATTGAAATTGCTCAATATATCAGAATTACTGATGTAATCATCATACTATGTTAGTTGTTTCACAAAACTATTATGATTTACCCATAAGGCCATCAGCTGTTTGTCTTTTTGTATCAAAACAACACTATGTAATACGTGTATCTTATATTGTTTGTAGGTGGCGTACAACGCTACAGTGGATCACTGGCGAGGAAGCCATGAAGGCAGCATGTACCTGCCACGAGCCTTGTCTCCCTTGGTAGTGGGCAGAAGGCCCAGCAGTGGCAGCATGTCAACCGCCTTTTATTTCCCAGAGAAAAGTGACTTCAGCACCTTGAAAAGGGTTTTGCAGGTAAATGGCTTAAGGCATTGAAAATATGAAAAAAGACATAGTTTTGGGGCAGCCTCTAAGTGATAATGATATATCATACATCGTTCCGCGTGATATGTACAGCCTTTCGTACAACCTATCATAACAAAGCGACTGACCGCATCAAACGTGCTGTGGATACTTTTATGGATCACCTTATTGCATAAGTTCGCAATGTTAGCTTTTTGTCGATTCATTCGAAATTGTTTTCTCTTTTCCGTTATAACAATAGGTATAATGCATAAAACGGAGACAAAGACGGACAACAGTGGCTGATATATATTTCATTTTTTATCTTGTGTAAAAAAAAAAAAATCGAACAAGGTGAACAAGAAAACGAATATGTCACTTGCAGGATATGCATCTGGTGTGTCCTTTGTAGGTGTATCGTCTCGAACATAACAAGGCTACGAAGGCCGATACTTTGCCGGCCTCCAATATCGTGGGTGTGCGCTGGCTTGGGAAAGCGGATTGCTACCTGTGCCCAGAGGACGGCCGGGATCATAATCTGGTACTGGATGTGGTGGCAGCCCCACCTACCTCAGCATATCAATACCAAAGATTCATATCAAAGGTGATTAAGCACAAATTACGACATTTTTTTCTCAACACACACATCCCAGCCAGAGTCAGAGTCAGTTTGAAATCCCCATATATCTTTACGTTTGATATCAGCGCTTTTCCACCAATATGATTGGTTTCTACAGATACGATTGCTATCAAACTGAGGTTCTGTTACTTAGAATTATGGTGATCTCTACAAACACACATGGCAAAAGACAGTTTATGCTTGCCGTAAGTTGCAAACTATTTTGTCAATATATGGCACCTAAGTTACTAGCAGTAGTTTGGTACTATTCAGCACAGCATAGCTTTTTGTGCAATAGGGCACCGCTCTGTGTGCATCTGAAATTGTTGGTAAATTCGTAAGTTATTGTACTTGTAGCATAACCAAATGATAAGGATAAAAAAATCTTAACAAATAAATCGCAGTACTGACTAGGCAAGCCTAGTTCAGTAGGTTTCCTATTGACACAGTTTGCTTCTGATCGAGAAGGGTTTAAAAAGAAATGAATAACCATGTTCTCCTTTTCTTGCTTTTTGCAGCTCAACAGAAAGTTTCGGCGCTTGGGTGTCCGTCTGCATTGGGGAAAGCTGCAGCTGTTTAAGAATGCATGGCAAAGACGAAAACATTTCAGGACTGCATATGGCAAAAATTTGAGGAATTTCATGAATGTCCGTCGTAGTGCTCGTTTTGATCCAGGAAATATGTTCGTAAATGAATATCTCAAGGACATTTTTTTCTACCAAAACCATTGGTAAAAAGCATTCATTCCATTGCATTCCATTTGCAGACTAGCGATTCAAGAATGATGAGTGAAAATGGTGCATGAATAGTGTGTAAGGAGGACGCTTGTGTGTTTTCGTAATGTTCTCATTGTTTTGTAAGTTAAACCTTTACAATATGCTCATTGAAGCGAACTTACATTAAATATTTATTGACCTTTTTAATGCTGTTAATATGTTCATGCCCTGGATGTTAATTTAATAATAAAATATTTTTAAACAAAGCTATTATCATCAGGTTTTTTTTACTGTCGCCACTGGTTTCTACTCTTTTGCCCCCCCCCCCCCCCCCCCAAGCGGATATGCACAATTTGCATCATGTTTTAACACAATTTTATAAACCTGGACTGTCACTCTATAAGATCAGGATTAAACCAATAAATGATATGAATGTATGGAGAAAAAATAATAATAATATTATTATTATTATTATTATTATTATTATTATTATTATTATTATTATTATTATTATTATTATTATTATTATTATTATTATTATTATTATTCCAAAATGGTCAGCCAAATCGAATTCAAACTGGCTAGGGATGCATTTCGGGTGGATCTGCACCAATTGTGTTTCAGCGATTAAATGATATTAAAACAGAAAAAAACATTACATACTGAAAGGAAAGTGCCAATGAGGTTTCTTTTAGACTTGTTAATTTTGAGCGTTGAGTGACTTTGAGAAGTCTAACATATTTGTTTATGTGGAGGTAATAGTGAATTTTGTCAGTTTTCATTTAAAAAAACATGACTCCTTAACGGTTCGTTTGAAGACTGATATTGCACACAATGATGATGGCTAGAATCAAAGACAAAGGTGACCTTTATATTATTCCGAAGGTCACTGGGCCACTTCCTTCTATACACCCAAAGTCAGCTAACCACAGAAATTTAACAGTTCTCTTATTACTATTATTATCATTATCATCATCTCTATGTCAATTTATAAAGTAAGCAACTTGCAGTTTATTTTCCGCACATACCTTTGTTATATCATACTGTACCATATCGCACTGTGCGGTAACGTTTCGTATATCGCACTTCGTCACATTCCCAGGTATGAAGTCATTAGCGTATCCGGCTGGGTGTGTGGTATTTCTGCTTGCTCTCAACCATCCTTCCTTCGTGTCTGCCAATTAAACAAACACAGCCATTAGTTAACTTCAGGTTTCTCTTGCTGGAGAGCACTATGGTATTTTAAAGGGGTACTGCGGTGATAATTTATAATTTTTGAGTTGCTTCATATAATAAATGTGAACCAATATCAGAAAATGCAAACTTTATTCCCAACTGGATAAGCAGATATCAAGTTTTCTTAGATATGTAAATGAGGGGTTGTGATGTCATCTGGACTAACTGCTACAGCTAATGCAATGACAGCCGAGTAAAACTTTGACAAAAACATGGAAACCTAACCAAGTACACATATTCCACTTTTACTATGGATGAAGCAGTGTGTATAGATATAATCAAATTTACTAAACTGAGATATTTACTCATTTAATGAGGATTAATAAGGAAAGAAAAATGCAGAAATCAGTATACACAAGCTAACCGCTCCTGAGGTTGTGTAATCAACTACTGAAGCAGGTGTCAACTAATATACCACACTGATAAGATCAAAGGGGGTGATTAACACAGTACACAAGTCATTATGATATGCCTGCTAATGTTGTGTATCCCAGCTTGGTGCCCCTCAAGGTTTGTGTATTATATATGGAGGGTAGCCCAGGTGACATCACACATCAGAACACCTACTGGAAATATAAAATAGCTCTAACTAAATACCTGTTTGAGAAAAAATGTTGAAAATTTGTCACATGAACACCTAAAATGACCATTAATTACTAAAAAAAGTAAAAACTTTGACTGCTGTTCCCCTTTAGCATTAAGATGTCAGACCCATGGGTATAATTATATTATGGACCCAAACATATCAATTTGATGCCATAATGATGTTTCATGTTCTTGATAAGTGTGGGGTTTCCTATGCTCGATTGATTCAATGATTCATTTTGATGGTCCTAAACATGCAAGTCAGGCGTTGACTTATGTTTTGTTTAGGTAGTTTATGTTTAACTTTGATTACATTTATGCAATGTAGGCTACATCTCGAAGTATGCCTTTCAACAAAGCAACGTAATATTTGTTTAACTTGGTAACACATCAGCTCTGGATGTTTGTATTAAGTATATAACATGGTTCCGCTAGTTAGCGAATGGCTTGTCCGGGGATTAATAGCACCGAAACAAGTCTTGTGCTGGTTACCCCTCATTATCCGATTTTATATAAAGGCTAATAAAGCCTTAAATTTTCTTCTAAATTTCAAATATTATGCATATGGTTTGGTCCCTGTGGAAAACAAATTGTTGTACCGATATAGAACTCTACAGTTTTTCAGTGAATGGTGCGGACTATGAATTTGTTCTTAGAATATCTGACTCCATAGTGTTCAAACGGAACTTGGGCTAACAGATTTGGGTCTCTTTGTGTTAGATATGCCAGTACAAATTAAAGTATACTCAGTGCGCAGTGACGGTTCCAACAAAAAATCCTCTTTGTTTCTAATTCCCTCGAATTTTACATTACTCTTGGATAAAAAAAAAAAAAAAAAGAGGGTGGAAATGCCGCTTTGGCCGCCTGCACGGGCTTTTTGTTCTTACTGGAATCCTTAGGCTGAAATCCTGGATACAACCCGAACTGTTACATGTTGTAATATCATGATGCGGTGTGATGGTTGCGTGACATAGATCATTTCAGTACATGTATATGTCACCATATCTTACACCAGATCAAATCAAATACATGGTACGTTGCCGAAGTTGAACTGGAGTGTTACAATGGTGTCTGCTATATGGGTACCCATTCATTGACTTCTCATTATGGAGGTGAAATTTTCATTGGGATTAACCGGGCTCAATATACCCGCTGATAGTGGTGTCCCACTTCCCGCGAAATACCGTTTAATCTGGTCGCTCGAAACACCAAAACACGCAGCTCTTTGGAAGAACTCTGTCATTCTTGCATCATGGGCGTGTTGGAGTTACATAGGCCTAAGTCAATAGCAGTGAAAATATGTCGCATACCATGTTTGCCAGACACGGCCATCATGCCATGGCATTGGCTGTGCGTCTACACAACAGAGGCCTGTGAAGGTTCTGGGGTAAAACACATACCCCAAACATCGGTGATTATCCCACACCCGCAGAGAAGGGGAGGCGGTTTCGTCCAACCTCCTCTTCAAACACCTTCCAGCCCCTGCCAGCGAACCCCTGTATTCAATTTATTGCATGCGATCATAGACGGAGAACACTGTTAAACATTCCCCAAATGCAGAGAATGCCGTATTTGAACACATATTAAAAAAAGGGATCGGGTAGGAGGTAATGTCTCCGCCCCCTTCCCTAGCCTGACTTCGCGCCTATAGCGCGTCTTCACATATTTTCTTTCCAATAAACAGAACCCTGTTTTCAAGAAGTTGTTCAAGTCCTTGTAATTGGTGTAAAAACGAAAAAGGTCATATGATATCAGATACGTCAAAGACCTAAAAAAATCGCGCGCCATGCAGCTGATTTTGCCATAGGCCTAGTCCTTGATCATGTTCAGTCAGGTACTTGGTAGTGGCCCGTACCCTGTCAACCGTGCTGATCATAGCGTTCACATATAGGCCTACCTGCCCAACTGAACCATTCTTTTTGAGAATGTGTATGCGGGTGTGTATGTGGCCAAGTGGATATGTACCCATTTCAGCCAGGCGATATGTGCCGAAGGTTCGGTATCAAGGCCCGGCTGTTCCGTGGTCAAAACATTCACATCGTTTGTGTTGGTGTTGTGGGGTTATGGCCGCGGGCATTGAAGCGGACACCGAACATGCCCGATGTCAGGCTTCATTGCACGAACACGAACCTTATTCATTTATTATTATAGTTACATTTGTACCTATTTGGGGATAACCTGGCCCATTCAAGTTACAGTTGATACAGCTGTCTGTTAGGCCCATTGAATTTAATCTTGCCTTTGATGCAGATGTCCGCTAGAACTCTTCATATTTTTCCTGTCCTTGACAGATACACGGGGAGGCAATACACCTGCTCCCCCCTCCCACCACCAATAAGTGATGTAGTCAAATAAAGCATCACCAGTACTTAACATTGGCCAATAAAGTATCAACAGAATTACCAGAACCCATATCAGCAAACAAAACATTATACATCACCAG
The DNA here is from genome assembly GCA_964020975.1 of Hermodice carunculata. Lineage (NCBI taxonomy): Eukaryota > Metazoa > Annelida > Polychaeta > Eunicida > Amphinomidae > Hermodice > Hermodice carunculata. The sequence continues at coordinate 8,295,637 of OZ026625.1, read as the reverse complement.
TGATGGCCAGTTCGTAAAGTTAGACCATGGAGGCATCATTGCTATTGGATGATGAAAGCTCTATATGCCAAGTAAGCAAGTATCTCGACAGAAAATACAAATAAGTTTTTAAGAAAAAATTCAAAATGTGCATTATCTTTATTTATTCATCTGTCTATATGTTTTTGCCTCCATGCATCCATCCATCTATAGCTGTCTGTCTATTTATTTAATATATTTTGGTTACAGAAAGTCACTTTCAGCGAACCTCATGCACACATTTACTTGACTTGTGCCAGAAGCCCTCGGAAAGATTTGTATCTACTGGTTAATAATGTAAATATTTCAATGCTGTTGATATTATTTTATGAATGTTAGCAGGTGTCTCTCTCTCTCACACACACACACACACACACTCTTTATCTGATACACGATACAGACCCGGGAAACAGATTTCATGATTTCTGCAATACACTGTATCATAGATGATCAGCGAACATAAAGGTTATATGATATTTTGGCCAACTTTAAAGAGTGTGAGAGTGTGATCATTTATTATAAATGTGTAAAAGTGATCGATAAAATAAAAACTTGGCATTGTTATATCGTTGGCAGAAAAATCATTGTTACGTATTGCCCATATTTTTCACCTGAGATCATCTCCTGATCTCAGGTTTCATTTATAGCACATATTCATTTATTCTAAATAAGACACTTTATGAATGGTCGAGAGTACCTTCTTGACCATCCACAAGTTAATTAATCATCTATTTCATACGAAATAATAATAGTCGCTTCACTAACTTGGGGAGCCTTTGACCTTAGGGACCAACCATTAGAATCTTGGGGGGGGGGAGGTCTATGCATTTTTTTTCAAAATAAAGGATGTACGTCTCAAAATCAGTGAAAAATAATGTACTGCCTTATTTACCTTAAAAAAAATAAAGTACTGCTTGCCAGGCGCAGATGGGGGGGGGGGGGGGTCCAGACACCCTCACCCACCCCCAACCCGCCCTTTTTTTTTTAAATGCCTATGGATCAAATCAGCGGAAATTGTCCTTAGCTTGCGTATGTATACACGCTCTACTGCATTGATGCGTATCATACAGTTAGAGACGGCCAGCACTCGGCAGGGCGTGACCGTTGAAGCCAGGCAAGCGCGACTGACGTCGAATGAACATATTATTTGAAAGGTTAGTTATTAGATGTACTTATTTATCCTAAATGATCATCATAACGATAGACCTACACCGTCTGTAAGTGATTCTTTGTGTTATCGTAGATTTTATCTACATTCATAGCGCACAAAGTACATGCCGATATGGTTAACTTTCGTGAAGCAATGAGATATACCGGTAGTAAAGCCATATTAATAACTGGGCTTATAATTATAGGCCTAGGCAGAGGAAAACTTATGTCAACTTTTGTATTCATCTATTACTAATCTTAATATAAGTTAGGCCTATAGCTGAGCCTTCTAAAGCCGCGATAGTCTGTTTTAAGTTAAAATTCCCGACTTTGTCACAAAGGTAAGACGCTTTGACAAAAAAATCACTTAGGCCTTTTTAAAAAATCCGAAGGACGTCTCCTAGCGTAATTAGTTTATCCTTCTTTTTCAGACCTTGTAAACCCAGAGGCAATATCATGATATTCCCTTGAATTTACTCCTAACTAGTTTCTAAATTTCTATTAAAATATATATAATTACTCCAAGGACCAATGGAGTATCGCCTGGCTTACACTACTGGAGATAATTTTATCCCTTGGCTTAGTAAGCCAAGCGATATTTAAATTGAGCTGCTCCTGTATTTTAATTAGAAAATTTCAAAGTTAGGCTTTTTTTAAGAACTTCACTTTCAGAAAAGTATATAAATGACTGTACTTGCTACTGAAAGATCTCTAACTTTATAATAAATGGAGTTTTTAACCTGTTAATGTAGGCATATTATTTGTTTTCTTCTGCCTATACTTAATTTCTTTCTTAACTCTTTCATTGCCGTGAGCAAGTTTATTCACACTAAGTCTTATATTTGAATCACTATAATTAAATGATATTCAAATTTCTCAAGCAAAACTCTTTCATTCAAACATAAACACGGCTACGCTTAAGATGATAGACTTAGGACAAAGTTTGGTTCTGGTAAACAGCTATTTTGACGTAATCTGCAGGCATTGCGTGGGAAGTGCGCCGAGAGTTCAGGCTCAAACTTGGAATGGAAAGATTCAAGTATGACCATGTCATGATAATGTTGATCACCAGTAACAATATATATTAGCAGGTAAAGGTCACAAATACATATTTCCAGGAATTATTTGTCACTGGCTCATTTTTTCTTTGATTCATTTTATGTGAATTTAATCAGATATATAGGAGAATTCGATTTATGGAGCCCAATTTAGTGAAGTTTGCATCCCGGAAAATCCAAATGATCCTTTTTGGAAAGGCAGTCGCAAGTGCCACGAAAACTCACCCGAGAGCATCTTTTTTTTTAAATTTTCAAAGGGAGGCACCCCCCCCCCCCCAAGTTAAGCGCCTTTGCCACTCGCACTAGGGCTTCGCCCGCAAGTCGCTGACACCCCCCCCCCCCACACACACATTGCAAAAAATCTTGGATCCGCCCCTGCTTGCAAAAGTTTAAAGTTTTGTACTGTTTATAGTAAAAAAAGTACTATTCGATTAGCAAAGTTGAAAACTCTTGGTAGCGAATGCTACCCCTCAAATATTCCGTATAAATTAGCTAGAACTCTGATATATTCTGTGTGTTTCAATACAAGGACTTTGCTGCCAGGCTCACGTTTCTGTTCAGTTATATTACCAAGTTTTTTCCAACATATGCACGCTGTTAGATGTTGGTTATTTTTTGCGACGAAAGTATATTTTGGTTGCACAACCGAATGATCGCAGTTGCAAATTCACTGATAAATTTCGGCAGATTAGAAATAATTAGGCCAAGACATGTTGATGTGGTGGCTGTTTGTCAGCTTGGTTCTTTTATATGGGGCGTTAATAGGTCTGCTTCCCAAAAGCGCTTCAGCCTTACACCAGGAGCAGAATTGAAGTCCGAATTTAAATCACCAGTTGAAATAATATTCTGAACATTGCCGGCTTTGGCCAGATCGAGAAAATCATGTAGATGTCATTTTATTTGGGCTAATACAGCCTATGTCAAAATTTTACAGAGGAACGTGTGCAATATGGACAATAGTACTTCCATATGTATAAAGGTAAGACAGGGACAGGTTAGCTTATGGAGAGTAAAGAGTTCGGACTGCGGAATAGGGTAATGATTACTAAGAAGTGGTTGTGGGCAAAAAGACACAACTACAACAAAGGTTAACGGCAGGCCCAGGGTTAATATGGCTATCGCCACCTAAAGGCAACAACATGGACAAAACCCTTAAAAGGAACTCATTGAAACGCAATGTTTGTTCATAAGAGAAGATACTAGAAAAGTAGCAAATGAGAAGCCGCTCTCTCAGTCGTCGTAAGTAGACCGAGGTTACTAAGTTAAATAAGCACCATAAATATATAAATAAATTAACAAGACAATATCAATGATAAGTAAAGATACTGTACTTGCTATGGTTAAGATAAAATGGAACCTCCTGGGTGGCTGCACACAGTCATCGATGGTATTCAGTTATTATGACTCTTGGGCCAGTCAAAATTCTATGAAATATAAAACTAGTAGCTTGTTGGCTTATCAATATAGGCATAAATCCAGTAGTAATATAGACAAACTTCAATGCGTATCATAGCAGTAACCATTAGACCCATTCGATCATATAAAATATAAAAGTACATGGTTAATTGGTGGGCTCCAAAAGTAGATCTGTTTTACAAATAGGGATAAATTAAAGATCTTACTCGCCCAAAACGTTGTCAGGAAATACATGTACATGCAAGTCGATCCAACTCTTCGACTGAAGAGGATACAGTAACATGTATGCAAGAAAATATACAGTTCAGTGTGCAAGAGATGGAGCACCATGTTTATATGTATGAATATGTGAAGCTTGGATACATGGAATCTGTATACAGTTGTCGTAAACAAAGAACCGTAACTACAATGAATATAGAATGACTTAATTTTGCTTCGAAGTGACGTTTTGATATGCATGATATTGTATGTTAATCACAGGTGCTTCGCAATTGCAGGAAACGAGTAGCCTTCAATATTATTATGAAAACAGTGTACTGCGTGAGCAATATATAATATATCTAGTTCAATTGCCCCCAACACTAAAAAGCGTAAACATGAAACAAAGACGAACGTGTTCAATAACAAGAAAGCTTGATTTTCTGCAGAGAAATTCATTACATTCAGTATAGAATGGCAAGAATGGCCCTCAATACACACATCAAGGTCCAATTGGTGTGTCATGAAGAGATCATTTTTTCACTTCTGTAAGCATAAATCATCAACCCAACGCAGCTGGTTCATCTCAAAATAGTCTAAATTTTTCAACCCATGGTCCTTTATACATATATTGATTTAAAAGTTGAAACGTTAAGGTTCCTTACAATGATGGTGACAAACAGGGCGTTGTTTGGTTCAAAGTGACAAATCAACATCTTCAGAGGCTACTAGTGGACAATACACAAAACTCCAGACCTACAGGGGATCGACAAGTTGTGTGAGAATATTATTGACGCACACATTACATCGGATCAAGAAGGCTACACTGTGTAGCCTTCTTGATCGGATTCATGTTTTCCGCGGAAAAAAATAAGGGTTATAATGAGCCACAAAGTACAAGATTTTAAAGAAGATGCAAGATTTTAGTACAAATTATGATGTAGCTGTAGTAGACCAAACCAAGGGGTAGTATATGATTTGAAGGTAACGAAACGCACAAACGGTTGCATCATTACGCCATATGGCGGGTAAAGACAAATGATGAAGAGTTGATTAAAAACAGAATGGCTGAAAGTGCTAATAAGAATGTAAAAAAGATAGTTCTGTCTTGTGCTGACGGCAAAGCATCTCAGGAAGAAATTGTCGAAATATATTTGCTCCCAAATATAAAAATTTGCTGAATTCTGAAAGTGAACAAATGAAAATGACTGACAGAGAAATTAATGATGGACGCTTATTCAAGAAGCAGAGGTAAATAAATTATAGAACACTAGGATGTCAAGGAAGCAGTTAAAATGTCAAAGACATCGAAATCGGATAGTGAAGGCTCTTTATTTTCCGATCATATCTTACTTGCAAAGGATGTTACACGCCCACCGCTTTGCTGGTTAGTTGATAGCATGATTGGGCATTGCTGCATGCCTCATTAAAGTGTGTGTGTCAGCACACACTTTTCTGATTTTCTAGGAATTCTTTATTAAAGTGTTTGTGTCAGCACACACTTTTCTGTTTTTCTAGGAATTCTTTATTTCTTTCTTTCTTTCTTCGTTCTTTCTTTCTTTCTTTCTTTCTTTCTTTCTTTCTTTCTTCGTTCTTTCTTTCTTTCTTTCTTTCTTTCTTTCTTTCTTTCTTTCTCTCTTTCTTTCTTTACAGGCAAATTTGTCCGACAGTTCATTTGAAAAGTATAACACGTAGAAACTCCAAACTTGGCACAATTATACTTCTATAGATAAAGGCTGGCCTTTTTATAATGAGAGGTCATGCTTTTCAAAATTATGCAAATGAGGGCTAATTAAAGTTTTAAATCTTCAATATGTTATATACAGTGCATTCCACCTAACTTGAGCTCTGGGGGCCGTCTCATTAGTTGTGACCACAGTGCTGATGGGCCAAGCAGCCTATCACTCATCTCATTGCCCTGCCACTCAACCCGGCTGCTTTAATTAGTGGTGTTTGTAAACAGGTCCACATGGGTGCTGCTGTAGACATTTATATGGGTTTTATTTTCACTTTTGTAGTCTCAAATAATTGAATTTTTTACAAAATAATCCGGCTACAGGGACACCATTTTACTGTGGAGCTGGCCCTGCTATGTGTCTGCCACCCCACCAAACACACATGACCAGTGACAGTGAATGATTGGTATCAAATGGCCAGCTTATTCCAAAGTCCTGGCAAGTGTAACCACATCAAAATAAACCCTACCCTTTCCTCCTTAAGTTTATGTGTATTTTATTACCCCCAATAGATTTCACTCATAATCCAGAGCCTTTATCAAATCGTAAGACCTGTGGGACATTTTTACAGGGGTGTCACATCTCAATTAAACTGCAAACAAGCCATAATCCTGGTATATATTTTACAAGATGTGACATCAAAATGACCCTTTGAAAATGCTGCATCCCTGGACTCATTCAGGACAGAAGTCTTCATTTACTGTCAGTAAAATTTGTATCAAAGGGATATGCTGAGTATTCTTATCTTTTAAATGAGGGGGTTATGATTTAAAGTTTCTGACAATCATAATAGAATATAATATCTGCTCATAATTTGTGATATTCTGACCTTTTTTATTTGTCTCACACATTGTATTAGCAATGCAAATTTGAATGAATTAGCAAAGAGCATATCCTTTGGGTTCATCACTGAATGGGTTAATTTTGTCATATACACATTGGCTGCATTGATTGAATAGCTATGTCTGTTTGGTAATTTAATTATAAGTTAATGTTTTCTTTCTGGACACAAGTCAGTTCAGTGGCTGTTAAAGAAAACATTTTGGGCTACATTATTCATATACAATTACACAGTCCAGGAAATGCTCAAGATCCCTGCCAATGCATTCTATCATTAATGTGTGTGTGTCTTTCTTTCTTTCTTTCTTTCTTTCTTTCTTTCTTTCTTTCTTTCTTTCTTTCTTTCTTTCTTTCTTTCTTTCTTTCTTTCTTTCTCTCTCTCTCTCTCTCTCTCTCTCTCTCTCTCTCTCTCTCTCTCTCTTTCTTTCTTTCTTTCTTTCTTTCTTTCTTTCTTCTATACCAGCAAATTTGTCCGACACTTTTCCCGGACACTATTATACATAGAAAGTCCAAACTTGGCATGATTGTACCTCCATTCAAGGAGTTTGACTGTTTTATACAGAGAAATGAAGATGTTTAAAATTATGCAAATTTTGGGCATTTGAAATTTTCAATCTTGAATATCTTCAACACTTTAATAGATATAGATGTCATTCCAACTTCTACCAGGGGGTTGTTGACCATTGCGCACCTAATGAATTAAAAAAAAAAATTGCAGCAATTTAAATTATGCTTGATAGCACCATTAGAAATTTTAAATCTTTAATAGCTTCAAAGCTATAATAGATAGAGATGCCATTCCAACTTGTACTCCTATGTTATGGAATAGTTGTACTTTGCCATACCAATATGCTTTGAAGACACACACACTGATTTGCTATGCAGCAAATCATCTTTCCTAGTTTCTTTCTTTCTTTCTTTCTTCTTTCTTTCTTTCTTTCTTCTTTCTTTCTTTCTTTCTTTCTTTCTTTACAGGCAAATTTGTCCGACATTTCATTTGAAAAGTATAACACGTAGAAACTCCAAACTTGGCACAATTATACTTCTATAGATAAAGGCTGGCCTTTTTATAATGAGAGGTAATGCTTTTCAAAATTGTGCAAATGAGGGCTAATTAAAGTTTTAAATCTTCAATGTGTTATATACAATACAGTGCATTCCATCTTGAGCTGTGGGGGCCGTCTCATTAGTTGTGACCACAGTGCTGGCAGGCCAAACAGCCTATCACTTACCTCTTTGCCCTGCCACTCAACCCAGCTGCTATAATTAGTGGTGTTTGTAAACAGGTCAACAAGGGTGCTGCTGTAGACATTTATATGGGTTTTATTTTCACTTTTGTAGCCTCAAATAATTGGATTTTTTGCAAAATAATCCGACTAAAGGGACACCATTTTACTGTGTAGCTGGCCCTGCTATGTGTCTGCCACCCCACCAAACACACATGACCAGTGACAGTGAATGATTGGTATCAAATGGCCAGCTTATTCCAAAGTCCTGGCAAGTGTAACTCATTCAGGACAGAAGTTTTCATTTACTGTCAGTAAAATTTGTATCAAAGGGATATACCGAGTATTCTTATCTTTCAAATTAGGGGGTTCTGATTAAAAATTTCTGACAATCATGATAGAATATAATATTTGCTCATAATTTGTGATATTCTGACCTTTTTTATTTGTTTCACACATTGTATTAGCAATGCAAATTTGAATGAATTAGCAAAGAGCATATCCTTTGGGTTCATCACTGAATGAGTTAATTTTGTCATATAAACATTGGCTGCATTGATTGAATGGCTATGTCTGTTTGGTAATTTAATTATAAGTTAATGTTTTCTTTCTGGACACCAGTCAGTTCAGTGGCTCTTAAAGAAAACATTTTGGGCTACATTATTTATATACAATTACACAGTCCAGGAAATGCTCAAGATCCCTGCTCATGCATTCTATCATTAAAGTGTGTGTGTGTCAACACACACTTTTCTTTCTTTCTTTCTTTCTTTCTTTCTTTCTTTCTTTCTTTCTTTCTTTCTTTCTTTCTTTCTTTCTTTCTTTCTTTCTTTCTTTCTTTCTTTCTTTCTTTCTTTCTTTCTTTCTTTCTTTCCTTCTTTCTTCTTTCTGTCTTTCTTTCTTTCTGTCTGTCTGTCTGTGTTTCTTTCTTTCTCCTTCCCTCCCTTCTTTCTTTCTTTCTTTCTTTCTTTCTTCCTTTCTGAATTTGAAATTTTCAATCTTGAATATCTTCAACAGTATAATAGAGATGTCATTCCAACTTCTACTAGGGGGTTGTTGACCATTGGCACCTAATCACCTAATGAATTAAAAATAAAAGTTGTAGCAATTTAAATTATGTAAAAAAGCACCATTAGAAATTTTAAATCGTGAATAACTTCAAAGCTATAATAGATAGAGATGCCATTCCAGCTTGTACTCCTGTTTTATGGAATAGTTGTACATTGCCATACCAATATGCTTTGAAGACACACACACTGATTTGCTATGAAGCAAATCATCTTTCCTAGTTGTTTTTTTTTATTCTACGATAGTTTCAAAACCAAAAGATGTCAGAGGGGATAAATGCTAAAGCGAAAATTATAGGGGAATTATTCTATGCACGTGGGTACTGAAGAGTTTTGAAATTGTAATCAGTGGCAAGGAAAGATATCAAATTCACTTATCGGATATGTAATTCGCATGTAAAGAACTTCATTCTACAACCTTCAACGGTTTAACTTTGAAAGAAACTGTCGATTCCTATTTACAGTCTAAGGTACATGTAATATAAATATTTGTGGATACTCAACAAACCGAATAAATTAACAAAATAAAGCAGATTCGGGGAGTATCCGTGTCACCTTCAGGTTTACCTGCTCACACATGAATTGGCGTCTGCGTAAGGGTAATGACGTATATCATATCATCATACGTCATCATATTATAGTGAACCTTGAAAGCACTAAAGAATGATAGTGCCTTCATGTGCTGTTTCAAGTGCACAGTACACACATTACAGTTTAGATAGTTTGTCGAAAAACATTTCAGATGGTCTATCGATTCACACTCCCTCTTTGATCATTGACGTGAAAATTACCGGGCAATTTTTAGTCACTATCGCCCCCTGGGCGCCAATAAATTATCATCGTGTACATTAGCCATCCAGTGGGGCAGATTGCTGAAATTGCCATCTCTATTTTGACGCTGAAGTGGAAGCAACGGGCGTATGAAGACAATGATCGTGATGAACCTAACCATCAACATGACCAAGTGTTGGTCTCACAACAGGTCTCGGTGTTTGGAAAATGAAATTCTGTGTACAGAGGATACTGACAACAATTATGCTCCTGCCATACTTTTCACAACAATGTGTTGCATATTTTTTGTTCTGATTTGTGGATCCAACATTTTGACCATATTTGTTGTTTGTCGTTTCAGACATTTACGGACCTTGTCCAACATTTTTGTCATAAATCTCTCTTCTGCAGACCTACTAATGGGATTGTTTCTGCCACTCTGTGGAATAGTACGCTTACAAAAATACATTGGCTACACAGCGGGAGAAGAGTTGTGTTTGATTTGTGTGACGGTAGTTGGATTAACATGCGCAATGTCTCTGGTGTCTCTTTTTGCCATGTCCATCGACAGATACATTGCAATATTTTATCCCCTCCGGTACGAACGAATTGTCCAACCGAAGTGTGTCTTCCTCAACATAGCTTTGGCTTGGACTGCTACAATGACCGCAGGATGTGTCGCATTTCTGAAGCTTGGATCATGGAAACCTAATACCATTTGTAGCTTTACAACGGTAATTCCCCGTGTCTATGCCAGATTGATAGTATACCCTTTCATCATTGCATTTTTTCTCCTTGTGTGGCTTGTATATTCCCGGATCTTCTACTTAGCATGGAAGCAAAAGCGTGCCATTAGAAACGAGGGGGTGATTGGTCAAATATCTGAAAGACCGCTTGACAACAAGTCTGACTATAAGCTGACCAAGATGATGTGTTTTGTACTAGGTGGATTAACTATGTTCTGGGGACTCTTCATTATAATTACTACCATATTTATGTCTTTTCTGAACACGTCCTGTCCTGATCCCGTATGGGCGACTGTTATGCACGATATTGGTGTCTTTTTCGTGTATGCAAGTTCCTGTGCAAATCCTTTTATATATGCCTGGAGAAGTCCTGGATTTAGAAATGCGTTCTTATGGACTCTTTGGTGCTCAAAAGATAGGAACTGAATTTGTGTGTTTCAGAAAATATCAGAGAAAGTGAATATCTTTGCATCAAACGCGTCTTACAACAAACACACCAAACATGTTTTCAAGGAAAAGATATAGATGCAAGCAAACCATTATACATCGAAATTAAAGTGTCGTTCAATTTGTTATTATTCAATAAAAAAATCAACGCTGGACCGCTACGACCGATGACATGCTGGCACTATCACTTCAGTTGAATATTCTCTTAAAGTGTATGTAACTTTGAGGGTTTTGGTTGTGTTGAATTAAACATATTTTATTAAGAAAAGTGCTACAGGGGAACAGGGAAACCTTTTATTAATCCCTATTGCGGAAAAAAGACAACATGTAGACAGGACGAAACAGACAATACCAAAGATACAGAAGAGGTACTAAACAGGTCTAAGACAGATAGTGGGGCTAGTGGTTATAATAATCCCGAATGAAAACTACATCAAAACCAAAAAATATCTCAGTTTTCTCAATAAATTCATGATCAATTGCAAAAATAACGCAATTGCCATTAACAGAGTGTTACTACAATAGAGAACTGCTTCAATAGTGAGTGGTGCTCAGAGAACAATTTTACTGCTTCAATCAACCCTCAGGTTTTGGTACCAAGGGCCTATGAAAAAAAGTTAAGAAAGGTATCTTCGGTACCTGTACCGCAAGGGCACAAAGGCGAATCAGCTACACCGATCTTAAACAAGTGACAGTTCAGACGGATACAGCCAAAGCGTAGCTTCGTATGTTCAATAGCAGTGTATCTCTCACCAAAATACAACGATTCTACATATTGGACAGGATACTCAGAAGAGAATTTTAGTTTTGGTTTAAATTGAGCAAGTGAAGCAGCGCTGCAGATTTCTAAAAGGAAGCTGATTCCACAAACGGACAGTTGAAGGGAAAAAGATTGATCAAATAACGATGTACTTGCCCGAAAAGAAGAGATGTCTGGTCGGTGACGGATGTTATGATTTACAGCTGTGAGTGGAAGAGGAAAGAGCAAATAGGAAGGGGTCAGATAATGAACAATTTTGTGCATGATAATTAAATTGACCTTTTTCTGACGTTCCGTAAGTGTTTTTCGCCCAATTGTTTCATAAAGTTTAGAAATGAAAGTACCTTTTATCGCACCAGTGACCACGCGGGCTGCAGCCGTCTGAATTGCTCCCAACATGTCAGCGTCAGTTGTGTACACCCGCCCCATATCGGGCTACCACACCCAACTTACGGGTGAAAAAAGGATATGTGGATACTTTCGACGGATTTCCTGTCCAAATGACTTTGAAAACATTTAAATAAATTTACTTGCTTATTGGCTTTTAGAACAACCTCACTAATATGCTGCGACCACGTTAAAACTTTTTTGAGGGTTATACCTGGATGTTCCTGACAGGATACATACTCGAGCTGGTGATGTTTAAATAGAAGAGAAGTTTGTGCAGCTGGAGGCGTTTTGCGCGAGACAATCATATACTATGGGTTTTAAGAGCATTGAATGTAAGAAGCCACCGTCTGGACTAGTCATCAAGTGACGATAGGTCCGCATTAAGGATGTCAGATGCTAGTCCAGGCTCGTCCATAGTCAGGTAAAGTGAAATATTATCAGAAAATAACTTAATGTTAGAAGTAACAATATCGAAAATATCATTAATAAAAATTTTAAAAATAAGGGTCCCAGGACAGAACCCTGAGATATCCCCGCATTTATAGTGCTCCAATTAGAACTTTGACCCTTGCTGATTACACGCTGTTGTTAACAGCGAAACCAGGCTAATAATTCATCGGATATTCTATTCTTTTCACGTTTGTGGAGCAAAGTAGAATGCCACACTTTATCAAAAGCTTTGCTTCCATCTATGAAAACAACTCTTTCATCCCTACAAAGATCAATAGCTAAGCAAATCTCATGATAAAGGGAAAATAGTTGATCGATGGTAGAATCATCCGTAATAAACCCATACTAATGAGTGGATATAACAATTTTTTTGTGAAAGAAATGTTTTTAAATGATTCGTTCCATAACTTTACTCACACAGCTGAGGAGTGATAAGGGTCGATAATTATTACAATATTATTCTGAATCCTTTCCCTGCAGAGTTATAATACGTTGGCCCTCTTTCAAGAGGCAGGAAATGAATTTTAAGTTAAAGATAAGTTACAAACTAGGGGAAGGGAGCTACGTAGATGGTGTAGGTCTCTTTAATAAGCAGGAGTTGTTTTGTCCTGTCGCCTTGGATACATCAATATTGTTGAGAATTTCCACAATCTCACTTTCAAGAATAAGAAGTCCAGACAGAGCAGCAAATTTAAGGGAGGTAAAGTAGACGTTGATGCGTCGACATTACATTGACTTAGAAAAAAGGAACTGAACACCTAAGTTTTGAAAGAGTTGTCAGACATATACTCATCATTATGTAACATTGGGGGTCTGTTCGAACAATGATTCCGATTCAAGAAATATTTAACAGTACGCCACTAAGTTTTGTTATTAATAACATAGTTAGAAAGCGATGCGCAGAACTTAAAGTTGTACTGTGTTTCGCATTTTGAAGATGTTCTTAAAAACTGTTGCGAGGATTCCTGAAATTTGTCCAATTATCAGGATGATTTCGTGTTTAGCCTTCTTGTGGGCTCTTAGAACACCCCGCTTAAGACACCGTGAGGTTCCATCATACCACGGTAAATCATTGGGCCCTATATACTGTTCTGTTAGGAATACATAATCTAGGAATATTCACAAAGGAGTCAGCCCAGGCCTGACAACCAACATCTACATCGTAGGACCGGAAAGAGGCATCCAAATCAAAAGTTGCGAGAGAGTTTCGAAAAATACTGAAATCTGTTTTAGCGTATTTCCAAATAACTCGCTCATAGGAAAACTCCCATTTATGCTAGAGGGATAATTTAGCCGAAACAACACAGTGGTCACAATTTAAATCTGAGGTAAAACTTCCATTTCCAAAATAAATTTTGGTTTATTTGAAAGGGTCTGGTCACAAGAGATCGAGGAGGTGTCAATGATACGGGTAGGTCTATTGCTGTGGATAGAATTAGAATTACTCGTACAGAGTTGTCGAAGTCCGAGACCATGCGGAGTATTGCATCGGCGTTTAAGTCGCCAAGCACAAATATATTATCTGTGTCAGTAGCTTTAGCCATATCGAAACTCATTTGAAAATCGCAAAAGAAAAAAGTGAATAAGGAGGCCTGTACATTACTTCTAGCAAGAACTTGTTGTTAGTGATTCTTAATTCATACCATTAGAATTCAAGGTTATCAGCTTCCAGGTAGTAACGACAAGAAGTAAAAAAAAAGGTATTTGGAAGCAAAAAGTGCCACGCCCCCACCTTAACCGCTAGAACGAGAACGGCGAACAATATTATTGTAGTTATGGGTAGCAAAATCATCATCGGTGTGGTTGTAAGTAAAAAAAAAGTTTCAGATAGAGCTATATTGTCAAATTCGTGTGACAAATATGTGTAAATTAAGCTAAGTTTGTCGAGGCAAACTGCGTATATTTGCGTTACACATAGAAAGTGTCCTACAATTAGCGTCAGGTCAAGGATTTTGGTGCACATCACCACCAAGCAAAATCAATAGACGCAGTGTTGCTAGAAAACACTCAACATTTTTTGTGTGAAACATTACGATGGTGACACAGTATATCGAAAACAATGTATGAACAATGCGTCTCAGTTGAATAGGAAGAAAGTAAACGGCGGTCCAAGCAGCCGCAATATACAAACACTTACAGGATACATGGAGAAAAAGGGGATAGTTGCCATCCCAAAGAACAGGTATAATGGGTGTACACAGGCAAGTCGTTATAAGTGCAAGCGATATGAAATCAATAGAACAACAGCGCAATATGCAGACAACATAACATATATATATTATTCTGACAAAATATTACTCCATTTACCCATACGCAGTTACACAAAATCAGATGTACAAAAGCAAAATTCAAACAAACGATAAGCCGATTAAAGATTCCAAGTCGTCCTGGGGGGGGGGCAAAATTATGACAACTAAATACTGGTGAGTTGTAATAATAATATATGGCGAATGCATCAGGTGAGCAAATAAGACAAGCCCCATATACAAAAGACACATATCTTACAAGATTTAAACGTAAAATACAAAGCTTCAATGCAGACATGGCACATTTGATATCAGTTACAACAATGAAAACATTGGTAAGAACAAGGATTTGGCTCTTACAGAATGTAAATAAGAATTGCAAATTAAATGTAAGAGCAACAGTTTTAACCGAAGATCGCAAGTAAATGTAATATCAATGAGGCGACATGTGTGGCCTCCTTGGTAATAGTGACTCACAATTTGGGACAAACGTTTCAAAAGAAAAAGGGAAATCATAATGAACAAAGCTATTAGTGTGGGAGCATGTATCATGACTTTAAGTCCCGTGGGATTTTGATGAAGATTTTATGCCACCTATTCAGAAAGGTTATTTATACCCTAAAGAACATAAAAAACCATGTTGGCACTTTGCCAACCTGTTAGATTCAAAATGACCGCCATTTTCCAAAATGGCCGCCAAACTCCAAACATAATGATTTTCTATGTTACATAATGTGTCCGAAATGTTCGATTTAATAGATCTAACAATCAAATATTAACCTTTTGTCATCCAGGAATATTATTCATGTCTTTTACCTTAAAGCTAAATATTATTAGACACCTAAATTTAAAATATCTGAAAAATTTTATCTATATATTCCATGTTTCTTATAAATGTTATGTGTTAAAATAGTGGATTTAAATTTGGTCTTTATTTTGGTTGTTACTGGCATCAATGAGGGTATGTATAGCACTGTAGTTATCACAATTCAAGATAGCCACAATTTCCTCAAAATGGCTGCCCCACCCCCACCCCCCACAAGCCACTATGTCATTTTACATAAAGAGCCGATATTCT
>OZ026625.1:8149406-8279841 GCA_964020975.1 Hermodice carunculata | reverse complement strand
TACCCGTACTGAAAAAAAAAAATGAAAAAAAAAGTCAACTCGCGGCAAAGTCAACATTATTCACAGTTTGCCTAAGTGGCTTTTTCGAACTGCTTTCTGTGGCATCTTTGTTCTTACAGGTTGTATAATTTAAAAATGTATATTGCGGATGTCTTATTTTCTGTACTGTGTACTGGAGAAAAAATATTTCCTGTCCTCTGTACTGGTAAATTTTATTTTCTGTACCGGTGTACCAAGACCCCTCCTTACCCCCCTTAAGTGTGGGCAACGGGTTTCCCGTACTGGCCGTAATGGGGCTTATTATTTACCGTACTGGCAGCCCTCTTATTTTACGTACTTCGTACTATCCAAAATTTTGAAAGATTTTATTTTCCGTACTGCGTACTCTAGAAAAATAATTACCTGTACCAGCATACTAACCCCCCCCCCCCTCACCCCCCTTACAGAATACCTGCGGTGGAGAGACCGTAAGAATGGCCTGAGAACAATAACTTTCCTGGGCACGGAACCATTCCTCGAGGGTACTTCTTATGGTGTCATCCAGGATAGACTTGCACCAAGGATGAACGAACCTACCTTTGTTCAAAACACTAAAAAAGGTGTGATAATTAGACTTCTAACCATATGCATATGGCAAGCCCTTTGAACATTTCATCTGAAGTTCAGATTTCTATAATTTGAATTATATATATATATATATATATATATATATATATATATATATATATATATATATATACATATGTGTGTGTGTGTGTGTGTGTACAAGTCAATTTTGATGTCCTTAAGGATGGTCACAGATGGTTAAAGATGGCTACAGATATATATATATATATATATATATATATATATATATATATATATATATATATATCAAAAAATCAGTTTTTGATATCTAATAATGACTTGTATATATTTATAATTGATTTTATATGTACGTAATTGAATAATACGGATCTATAATACCTAAAACTAATTTTTAGATATCTATAATTTGGCCAAGTTTTAAGGATATCTATTTGAATGCCCTAAAAATTTCTCATACCCCCCCCCCCTGCATATACCGTCGATGGCGAAACTTAACGCCTGCAGCATCTACCATGGCATTGTGAAACGACCGCAGTATATATATATATATATAAACATGTCGAAAATATAGGGAGCATCCAGTTTTGCGTTCAACGATGTCCTTATGTAAAGTTATCTAAAAATGATTTATAGATATGTTTAATTTGAATTATAGATATCTATAAAATCAAACTGAGGATGCTCGTAATGTTGTGTGTCCGTCTTTCTTCAGTAAAGCTGAGTCTGCCAAGTGCTGAAGCTACTTTGTGAAACTTAAACCAATTAACTGCATCACCGATGCATGATCAATTGTACTCCCGAGCACTAGTACTGTAAATTTCCTCAACTTCGGTGTATCTTGATAGCATAAAACTGTGAAAACAAAATATTTCAGCTGGGTATAATGGGAATTATGTCCGAAATAGTAAAATTAAAACGCTAGTTAAATGACTAAAATCTTAAACAGTCCAAATTTATACATTCATACAGAAAGATAAATCCATTTATAGTATATACTTTTTGAGGTCGCTTGCGAGCGGCCTCTTATCTGGCGTGGGATGGGGTGCCGCTTACCACATGGCAAATTTATGTCACCATGTACCTGAATAAATAGTACGTAGAATCTTGATTCTCTTTACTCTACTATAATCATATTCACATACGGTAAGATCCAAAAAATTTGCACAATGTGACAGCAGGTCTATATATGCATTGTCCAACTTTGAAGAACTGATGCCATTCCCATTGATTATAGCATTATTAAAGTATTGGGAAAAGTGCATGTAGTGGATAAATGTGGACATTCCTAATGAATGTAACAGGCCAAACAAAGTGCAGTGTCAAGTTATTTGAACATTGTATTCTTGGGTATATGATCATAGCAGACGTATCTACTCCAATGTGCACTTTTTATGCTATTCTTGTTTCATTGTCCTTTCGCAGTGCCTAGCTGCAAGCATTTCTACTACACTAATCATTATATTTATGGAAATGAAAAAAAAAACAAAAAAAAAAAAACAATTGTGTCCTATAAGCTGCACTATGTTATACATAACTCAGAAAAAAAATTATCATATAGATATCTCACTTTTTTCCAAGTTAATTGTATTCATAGTATAGAAAAACTGAATTTTGTTCCATTTTACTTTTGATATGTACAGTTATGTGCTTGAATATAGACATGTATGATTACATAGAAAGCACTTTGACCTGTATGCTGTTTGTCAGACGAAGGTTGTAGTCATAGGTACTACATTCAAATTGACCTTGCTGGTCAAAATAATAGCTGTATTGTTACCATGCAGTAGTTAACTTTAAAAAATCTATGTAATTGTAGTATGGGAAAAAATTGCTTTGTCAAATACTTGGATGATGAATACAGCAACATCAAACATGATGTATCAATTCCAAATTGCATTTACAATGCTATGTTTGTTATATTGTCTTTATGCAGTTCTTAGCAAAGGTCATTTACAATGATTAATATATTGTAGTTTGAGGGAAAAATCAATGTCAGTTACAACTATCTAATTACCTATTTTTATACATGAAAAGTTTATTATCAGACATCCATGTTACATGATACTATTGGAGTAATGACTCATTGAAGTGCTGAATATTTAGTCCCACAAGGTTTTTCAAGTAAAATCTTGATTCTTTTGGGGCATGTACATTCATTATTGCATAGGATAATACAATGTCAGTTACATATATTTCCATATCTATTTTTATACGTAGACTTATGATCAAACTACCATCGAACATTATATAAACAAATATACTAATGCATGAGATGTCAGGATTCACAATGCCATATGGTTTTTCAACTAAAGGCCCCGGTACTTGAAAATTAAACCACATTGTTGCAATGTATTTGCAAAACATTTCACCTATGCACATCAAACCACACAAAACAAATACTCACTTTATGCTGTGAACAATGCCAAAGATAACTGATATTCATCTCAACATTTACTCTCCTCTAAAGATGTATTCAAACATGTCAACAAATTCATCTCTTTATATAAGGCATTTTAATAGTTTCTTCTTGACATAGTATATCCATTAACAATTGTATAATCCTTGTGCATCACATACAGTTATCTTTCTACCCATTTGTCACATATCAACCTACCAAGAGAGATCCCGTAAAAGTCCACCTGACATAGAATATTATGAATATAAGCAAAATATATTGCATCATTTATTGGAAATAAACTGCTACTGTACTAACAAAAACATTTGCATACTGCAGCTGAAACCATATTTGTAGTTGGTTCCAAAATTTACAACTGTTTTTCACATTTTGAAAAACTTTTGCATCAGCAATGTACTTTATAACTTATTTACATGTGACAGTTTTCCCTCAGCAAATTATACTTTTACATTATCTTTTGTCATTTGTATCTTAGCTTCATAAATGAGTTTTTTATCATACTGTCTTTGTTGGCTTTCATATTCAATGCTATCTCAACCTTTTCATATACTTTATGTGGTTCGGGAACAGAAGATTTAGAACATTTTCTTTTTCTGTGCCCTAACTTTACTGACCTGAGAATTAAGTATTTTAAATTGCTGGAGTCCAGACTAACCACGAGTGGCAATACATATATTTGGCAAGGATTCATGAACGGCTCATTATTCACCAAACTATGCATGCTTTTGGGACACAATAGTTCACACATAAATGAAACCGCCATTTCTAAATTTGACAATGTATGTAAAAAATTCCTGCTTGATGCGTGGTCCCGCCGAAAAGAGTATCTAGACAATATGGTTAGCGGCGGACACTACATAATGGTACCTCACAATGTAAATATTTTCATCACTTTTAACACACGGGTGTGTGTTCTTGTGCATCGTCTCCGAACTGCTCACACATCAGGCTGGTATCTGTTTGGAACATTTATCTTAGATGTATTTCAGATTTTATGTATTTCTTATTTTATATTGTCATGGATGTCTTAGATGTATGTTGGTTTGTACATAGCTGTAATTTTATGCTACCATGGACGCATCGTGGACATACGCCGGTCTACGGTGCCCCCGTGTCAAAGGGGTAGCTTTCAGAAATAAATTATTATTATTATTATTATTATTATTATTATTATTATTATTATTATTATTATTATTATCATCATTATCATCATCATTATCATCATCATCATCATCATCATCATCATCATCATTATTATTATTATTATTATCATGTGGCTTTCCTTCTTAATGTGTTTCACCAACAAATATGATATTGTCAAACAAATGCTGTATCACAATATTATATGAGTTGGTGAAACCTGTAAAGAAAGAAACCCACAGGTTGCTGGAAACCCTTAAGTTCTACATGTTTCAGGAGAAATTCCTAACTACCACGAAAGCTTCCTTTTAGAAGAAGACTTGCTTCGTACTGCGGTCGACACAGAATTTCCCAGGTTCTGGTTTCCCCACTTGGTCGCAGGTTGGATTTCAACGGAATTTACTCAGAATTAAAATCCCGAATGAAATATTCCCGAATGGACCTATTCGGAAAATGAACGAGAATATTTATCATTGTGCAATATTGCTCACAAATGCTGGGTGCATTTTGACAGCGTGTTGCCGTGTTGCACCACGCGATGCCCCCGCGTCGTATAATCCAGCATTTTATGCAATCTTATCTGACGCATATATCATTATGTCTCCCAAAGGTAACTCCAAACAGATGGCACAGATTTGACTATGACTGTGGCACAGGACTCAAAACTTCACTCTTTCTTAAACCTGAAGTCCTATGCAATCACGCTTCGTAGTTGTACTTCAAACACCTTGTGAAATACACATGACACAAGTTTGACAGCAGTCAACATTTTCCCTGAATGGACATTTTCACTACGTTCATTGATGAAAAATGAACAGAGGTTAATTAACCCAAGAGACAAACAAAACCCCAGGTGCACATATCCATACATTAATAAATTACTCTATTAGGTTTTATTCCGTTATACAAAAAATTATTTGAGATATGCGCGACACAAAATTTGACAAGTCCAACTTCGAATCAACATTTTCACTAATTAGTGATTAACTATCAGAGGACAAATAATCCCAAAGACCAACAAGACCCAGGAGCACATCTTCATATATTGATTATTGTTCCGCCACGTTTCATATGAGTACCACCAATACTTTATGGGATACATGCGACACAAATCTGACAAGTCTAAAGTCGAATCAACATTTTCCCTAAGTTAATTAATAATTGATTAACAGAGAATAGTTACCCCCAAAAACAAATAATACCCCTAGGAGCACCCTTTCATATATTGATGAGTGTCCCCACAAAGTTTCATAGTAGTACCACAAATATTTTTTTTTTAGATACGCGCGACACAAATTTGGCAATTTTAATGTCGGACGGAAAATGGCAAAATCTATATCGACCCTCCCCCACCACTACACCCATCCACGCCGGTGAGTGCATAAAAAATAGACTTATGAAACAGTTCAGAATTTTTGTTCGGCTGACTTGTCAGTCACCTGAGCTTATAGGGTGGTTAGTCATCCGTTGGTCGTCGTCTGTCTGTCATCCATCTGTCGTCCGTCCACAATTCACATTTTCGACGTCTCCAAAACCACTGGCGAGATTCACTTCAAACTCAGTGGATATGTAACTTGGGTGGGTCTCTACCACGAAAAAACACACTGTTTTGTAGACAAAAAATATTTGGAAAAAAGTGTGTTTGTTTAAATGGTCATGCTCCAGGGATTTTTTAATTTTTAACGAATTCTTTTGTTCATTTCTTTTTTTTGGGGGGGGGGCGGCAAATCTTCAAAAATCTTTTTCCTCCGAAAGTTCTGGGCCAATTGCTTCGAAGTTTAATAGAGAGACTTCTGGGGACCCTCAGATCTTAATCTGTTCAACGAGTGGTGCTGTGATTTTTCAAATACTTTTCTGCAAAAAAGTGTGGGTGTTTTTTCTATTTTCGTCTTCTTCTCCAAAACCGTCATTCAGATTATACTGAGACTTGGTGGAAATACCGTTTGAACACTATCAAGTCCGATATTCTAAGAGCAAAATCCTATTCCGTACCATTCACTGAAAAACTGCATAGTTCTAAACCATTATAGCAAATTGATTCGTGAAAGGAACAAATGATATTAATAAAATTTGATTTAGACGAGATCCCCGGACAAGTCATTCTGCTAACTGGCGGCACTATGTTCGCATTTCCAATACAAACATTCCGAGCTGATGTGTTACAGAAAAAAGCGAATATGATGTTCCTTTGTAGATAGGCCCACTTAAAAATGTAGTCCACATTACATAAATACAATTAAATTACTTTTATAAAACATAAGTCTACAACTAATCTTTGTGGGGTTTTTTAACGCTACATTTGCCCTGCATGCTGTTTTCATTGACACACGGTTTCTGAGCTTGGTAGCATTAGCTACCAATATGTACACATTCTCCTTTATGTTATGAATAAAGTGATATTTTAGTACTATATTACAGCGAAGGCTTGGTCTACGCAACATTGTAACTCATCGTACTGATGTTGCCATTTTTGTCCATTTTACTTTCAAACCAGCGACAGATTTGCCAGATCGCTTATTCAGTCACGCATAATTATAAGACAGGAGGCCAGCCATTTCGCTCCTTAACGTGTCCTGATACTTATACGTGTAGTTTCGTTTGGTACAACTTCAGAGCTCTCTCTCTCTCTCTCTCTTTCTCTCTCTCTCTCTCTCTCTCTCTCTCTCTCTCTCTCTCTCCATCTTTTCTTTTTAATTTATGGAAGTACAATTTTTTAATTGTCCGGTCTTAATCTATCAGTGGGGGCACATATCAAAGAATTATTGTGCTAATTGTTAAATATAGTGAAACATAGGGAAGTGTTTTGAAGTGCTTTCTTTTTTCTTTTGTGTATGTAAATGTAAGAATGGCCCCCAATTGAAAAAAAAAACAGGAGAAACAAGGTCCATGTCTTCAAAATACTGTGTAACTTAACAATGTCCCTGAATTTGTTCTTATCTGCATCAAGTGTGAAATAATGAGACTGCAAAGTTAAAATTTGCTCATTTGCATATCCCAAAAGCTTAATTTTCAAAATTGAAGACTTATATCCCAATATGGGTCTAATAGGGACAATTTTGAGGACTCTTTTTAGGTTCATGGTGTTTTGAACAAAAGAGCATCATTTTTGCAACTTTAGACTGCATTTTACCGAGAAATAGATACATTTTAAACACGTTTCCTCCTGTCTGTAAATCTTTTGTTGGTGTATTTATTCAATTCACACAACATTTGGTCGATCCGTATGTGCATCAATTGATATATGCAACTTCAACACTGTATGTTTTCATCAAGGTAGGCCAAATTTAAAAAAGCAGCAAACACGTAGATGTACAGATTTGTAACTCGATACCTGAAGTTACTTAGGAACTCGAATTTTGACTTTCAGAAGTCTAACTGGGAGTATATACACAGCTAGTAATCCAATTAGATCCTTGTAGTTCTTTTCTGGGTTGGTTGTATCGGCTGTATGTAGTTTGGTTTTCAATACATGATTTAATGCTAGAGGCAGTGCAAAGCAATTATACGAATACAACGATTTTTTTTCAGTCCCATAGAAGATGATAATTCTATCCACTGGCATCTCAAGTTGAAGAAACAGAGCTCGCAAAAATGTAGACTTGCGCTGTACAGATTTGAATGTTGTGAACGCAAAAAAATGTGTGATGAACCAACTTCACATTAAATGTGTTCACCTGAATGAGTGAGGGGGGGGGGCTGACTAGGGCCAGTACAATTTTTGGAGCACTGGCCCTGCCATCCTGTAAATGTTTGGGACATATCTGCCATACCCTGAAAGGAAGTATGAAAGCTAACGGGAAAGCCCAGGGTTTTTTTTTTTTTTTTTTTTTTGTTTGTTTTTTGTTTTTCTTTTCTTTTCTTTTTCTTTTTTTTGGGGTGTGTGTGTGACTATGTGTGTGTCTCAGATATCAAATTTTCCGTGTGAAAATAGAGTCTCAAATGCCAGGGAAGCGCGTCTGAGAGTACCAATTTTTCGAAAATTTCCGCCCCCCCCCCCCCCCCTTTTTAGAAAGTCTAGATACGCGCCTGCCAATCTTAGTTTTGGTATTGGTTTAATGCCTTCCTTTTGTGGATTGCAGTCTTCTCTATTGTCCTGCTCACTGGGTGTGCAAAATGGAGGTTGCCTCGAACTCTGCTTTAGATATTGGGTTTGACCTAACATGTCACTGTACATTCTGTAAGTCCTATTTCATAAAAAGCAATGAATTCACCAGTAATATTACTGGGAAAGCTTTTAAATTAAAATCCCCACAGCAAAATTCTTGAACATTAAATTGCAACTCAAAAAATGTTATTTATCTACTTGAGTGCAAAAAGTGTAATATTCAATACATAGGAATAACGATTCAAACAATTAAAGCTAGATTTAGTCAGCATAAATCGAGCATTGTTAATAATAAGTTAAATACGTTCCTATGCAATCGCTTTCAATCGAAAGATCATTCACATCTTGATTGCAAAATTCAAATAATAGATTATATTGAGTCTACAGATAATGCTGATAAATTGGCATTGGCACATGATTTAAGGCTAATGGAAGATTATTGGATAAAAACTTTGAATTCAGCTTATCCCTTTGGTTTAAACGACCGATTACTTGGTTTTGGTGACATAAGAAAAGTTGACTTGACTTGCTTAAATTATTCTAATACTCCTTTTTTCAATAATTCGGCAAATTTTACACGGAGAAAACGCAGTCATGGACACAGGAAATCAAAGAAATTTAGAATTTGTAGTGATCTAAATATTTCTGAAGTAATTGATAAATTACTAATACTTTACAATAAAGGAAGAAATTTGTTATATATTGCTCTCAGAGGACTGGCAAGTAGAGATATATTTAAATTAAATGAACATATTGGCTCTAATGAGGAAGTAGGCCTTAATACACCTTTAGAATTTAAAAAAATAATTTATGCCTATACTTCAATATTGAGAAAAGCTCCAAGTACAAAGATAAGAAACTCTGACCGATTGTTCTGTAGTATAACTTTCATACATAAAATTATAGACCAGCTTAATATTCAATCAATTTTCAAATTTCCATTTGTAAAAAAGATGATCCCAACTAATTGTAAATATAATAAACCTCCAATTATTTCCTTTAAATATGGAAAGAATATTGGGCAATCAAATTTAAACTATAAAAATACACTGTTAAATATTTCAGATATTAATATTTTTGTGAATAATACGTGTGACTGTTTAACAAATGACAAGTACTGTAACTTTGTAGATTCATTTCACAAACATGTTTTTACAGGAGATCTCAACATAATTGAGAACATAAAACTGAGGAATTTAATAAAAAAGGGTACTAAATTCAGAGAAAGTCACTCCTTAAACTTTCAAAACGTTTATAAATCTCTATGCGAATCCATTGACATTTTCTCAGTCAAATGGGCAAGAATGGAAAAGAAAAATGTTTCAGAATTTAAAGGTTGGTCAATAAATGTAAAAAAAGTCATTAAAGATAAATTATTCGCCCTCAAAGCAAAAAATAAGAAATTTGCATCAAGCATTTTTAAAAAGACAGAGGTCTCTATTTATTTGAAAGATTTTCATGAAAGATTTGTCATTTGTCCTATAGGTAAAGCTGGTAACAACTTTGGAATTATTTGTAAAAAATATTACATTGACGTTTTAAAGAAAGAACTAGGTATAAACAACAATTTAGGTATAAAAGGTAATGATGTTTACTTACCAGTGCACCAACATAAAGATGACATATTAAATTTTCACGAAAATTACATGTTACAAAATTGCAATATCAAATCTGCCATCTGATAAAGATCATTCACTTCCTTTAATATTCTGGATTCCTAAGCTGCATAAAAATCCCTTTAAATCTCGATTTATAGCAGGAGCATCTAATTGTAGCACTAAACAATTATCAGTGGAAGTAACTCTTTGTTTAATTACTATCAGAAAACATTTTCATAAATACTGTTCTGCAATTCAAAGGTACACAGGTATCAATTGTTTCTGGAGTATTAATAATTCTATGGAATTTATTTCAAAAATCAAACATTTGAAAGCTAAGAGTATACATACTTTTGATTTTTCAACACTTTATACTAATTTACCTCTTCAAAAAGTTAAATTAATATTGGAAAAAATAATTATCAAAATGTTCAAACATTCGGCTCACAAATATATAAATATCAATGTTTTTAATAAAACATCATTTTGGTCAGAAAAAATGAAGAAGGAAAATAACTGGAAATCTTACACTATAGGACAACTTATAGATGCAATTCATTTTCTTTTAGATAATACATTTGTTACATTTGGATGTCACATATTTCAACAAATAAATGGAATCCCGATGGGTAGTAATTGCTCTCCTTTACTTGCTGATCTGTATTTAACATGGCTTGAATTTGAATTCATGCAAAATCTAATGAAAACAGATTTTCACCTGGCTAAAAAATTGTCCTTCATTTCAAGATATATTGATGATATCGCTTGCCCAAACGTTGAAAATTTCTTCGAAATTGCTACTAAAATTTACCCCAAAGAAATTCCTTTAAAGAGCAATGATGTTGACTGCCAATTTTTCTATGCATTCTGTATGCAGTCCTTTGATGCTTCGGAAAGACTTATTTTGTTGGTAAAATAAAAGGAAGAAAGTGTATTAAATATGAAGGGGACTGTGAGTTAGTGCCATAAAGAACCGCATGAGGACGCCACCTTCTGGCTTAATTCTCTAAATCTGCCAAGCGCGGGCAAATTTGACATCCGCCAATCCCATCAGCCTGCTAAGGCCTCCCTCTCGAGAGCACCCATTTCAATATAAAAAATGACGTCTCTTCGTGAGAATATTGAACCGTCCAACGCGCATGTCACATGATCCTCCTGGAGAACCATCTGGGTTGATTTGATGAGTTGAGGAATATTCAGAAAGCAGGAACAATAAAACAATCCTGGTGCGTGTGTTTTAAGGGAAATGGAACCTATATTCAACTAAGGCTTCAGATAGGCATGTTCATTTGTTTCAGACAGGTAACTTTAAAAGCAACAAAAGTCATGTACCATGTAGTATAAGTGCTCTGAACTTAACAGGAATTTTGCGGGGGATAAATAAAGTCTTCCGTCCTTAAAAAACATTTATATAGCCAAGCTTTTCTGTCTCCATTTATACAATATAACATACTTATATCAACCATTTCCCGTCTCTAACCTTAAGCCCCCCCCCCCCCCCGCTTTCCTATCCCGAAGGAAAAAATTGAAAGGAAAGAAAAAATAAGTTTTCAACAATTTAACAAAATAGTAAACCCATTGCCTGGCACATAAAATTACGGGCCAAATATATTGTGTCAGTGGTCACTGAGACAACATCGCCCCGAGGATAGGAGCACAGTGTTCTAAGTTGATGTAACAATGACTTTATATAACCATCATGGTTTTATTTTTTATTTTATTTTTTTTTTATTTTATCAACTTGTATTGGTATGTTTCATTATAAGATAAAGTTAACCGTTAAAATTCACCAAAGTGTACCATTTCTTTATTCATTTTGCGTAAAGTTCATATACCATGGGAGAAGGCGCCCCATATATGTAACCTTCTCTGTTCGGTAGCTTCACGACCTTGCAATATCAGTCATTGTAGTTTCGCTCCCTCCTCCCAATAATAATAATGATGATGATGATGATGATGATGATGATGATGATGATGATGATGATGATGATGATGATGATGATGATGATGATGATGATGATAATAATAAAGCCTAGATCCGCCACACCCTCTGCAAAAATCTCGGCTGCGCCACTGACTTAAGTGGAAGTCAGAATTCAGCATGTTGTAGGTTGTTGCCCAATGACATCATAAATAAAAGATCCATCATAGCTGAGGCTACAGGCACGACAGAGCTGCTCTCCATAGGCATACAATGTAAAGGCATATTTTTTATTATTCCATCTGCATAATTAAAATTGGTATGTGTGAAGACAAAAATAGGAAAAGATAAGTGAACTTTCATCTGCTACGGTGGTCCCTGCAGTTTTTTAAGAGGGTAGGGCCATTGATATGAAAAAAGACACTTTTAATGTAGGATATAGGGGCCAAAAACAGCACATGCAGAAATAGAAATCTGAAGTTGCAGAATTTTGACAACGCTCCAAACGGAAATCTGAATGGTTTTCCACATTAAGGTGAATCTGCTTCTGTATGATATAATATATTGTCGTCGAGGCTACAAATGTGAAAATAATCTACAACAGGTGTATAATCTGAAAAAGCGGGGAACAAAATAAAGTGGAAGGGAGTTGAAAAAAGGGCAGAGATCAAAACAAAAAAGGCAGGATAAATCTCTTCTTTGTTTTAAGCTGCAGAGAACACATGTGACATAAGTGGAGTATTTCCAGAAACCATGGATTCGACATCATTGAGCAAAAGTGATAGTTCCACATAGTGTCGCTAGATGACTCTCCTAGTTGTCTTGCTGATTGTGTCCTGTGCATGCAAGTACATGCACCCAGATGCAGCCAGCATTCAGCTATGTGGCACTTGCCTTGAAATACGACGCGTTCGCATCAAAACGTGAGCAGAAAAAAAGCTGTTTTAATTGTGCAACATATAAAGCCCATTCTTTGAGTGAGATCAGCAGCTGAAATCTTATCAACGCTTCAATAAAGCATACATTATTTTCGTTCAAGCCCTAAGTTAACATTTATGTCCTGTTCTGTTGTATGTATATCAATCATGGAAGCGTCCATTTATCGATCGTAAATCCCAAGCTGCTTTACCAACCGAGCTCTATAAATGTAAACTATACCATGCTCTCTTCGCTATGCATAGATCAGTTTCCTGAGTCCGTTCCCATGGTCTTGTAACCTAACGATGTTATTGATAGGTCACTGTAATTACATAACATTACCAGAAAGCTGCCGTCGAAGCATATCGAGGATATCGATCTTCCTTATAGTAATAAATTGACGCACAAGGCGAAATAGAGATATCTAAGTGCCTAAGACAGTACGATGCCTGCAGAAATACGCTTCTATGTATCAGCAGGAATGGGCATTCGTCGAGTTTAGCTAAGATTATCGATTGCCTGAGGAACAGACCCACTTTCATGTGTTCTGCACTCCACACAAATAGTGTGTAATAAACGCACACACATACACACAAATATATGGTATATATATAGCTTCGTCTGCGTTGGACACAACGTTACGAGATGCGGGAGGATGCAGCTAAATTGAGATGAGAAGCTGGGATGGATCGAGTCGATTGATCAGACCATCAGCACAGCTAACATACGACTAAAAAAAATAATGCTATACTCAAACCTACGTCACATACAAAACTTTACGATGATCCAAAGAACCAAGTCCATCGCCACGTCATCATTTTTAACACCCAACATTTTCATTTGTTGTCAAAGAAATACAGACAGGTAAAATAGGCTAGCAGGAGCATAAGTTCATGTGTTGCTCCTAGGGTTTACAATCTGTACACTGTACTTGAATCAAGATGACCTGCAACCACATTTTCATGGCCACTGTGACCTTGATAAAAAGCCAAGGGCATCCAATAAAACGCGTGCAATAAAGACCTTCATAGAATGCTTCTGTGACGAAAATATCAGTACTTGATTTTCGATGGAACTTGAAAAATAAATAAAGCCCCCACCCCCACCCCCCACAAGACATCTGGATCTATGGTATGAGTCTCATCATTGTGTGCAAAATGGTTCTACAGATATTCGTTGGAGAGGGACAAGCTCCTTCCCGGACTGTCTGTCAGTCCCCTATGCTGGACTGGTGCTAGCCTTTAGCCATGGGCTAGTGAATGTGGAATTTGGTTCAAAGATTGCCTTTTAGCTAAATGGCTTAAGAAACTTTTTGTGAATATGTAGCTATAAAATCAGTTTTACTGTTTTATCATCGAACTGCCATCTATAATCAGATATAGAAGGTTTGGAAATATAACCTGACTTTGGCTTTCAAAATTCAAGTTTGGCTAAAAGATTTGTGATTTTAGCCTAGTTGGCTAACAAAATAAAATCCCTAGCACAGCCTATATGCCACCTTCGGTGGCGAGGGACGAATCTTCCACATCTCGGTAAGTTGGATACTTATTTTTGGAAATTGGGGGGAGCGCTCACGGTGGGTTAAGTCTGATTCGTACTTTCATCACTTTCCCTACAGCACCGGTTGTCCAGGCAAGCGTTGGTAGGAGAGTACTAGCCAACAGCTATCATATATAATAAATGGATGCTCAGAAGTCCCCCGTTTTCAAATTGGCACTTGGGTATAAATAAAACAAAAGTCAGGCCAGGGCAATGAAAATGCCGTCAGGCAAAAATGCATTGAAAATGATTTTTTACCAGAGTCAATTGTGGAATATTATTGCTTCAAAAATCTTAACTTGGCGCTCTTCTTTGACAATTGGTCAGCAGCACTGTGTTTTTTACCGCTCATTCTTTTGTGGTTGTATTCTCAAACGAGCAGCTGAATTCTGGCTTCATATATTCGAAGGCGAAATCACTCAGGTGAACCACTTAACTATGCACGGCACAATGGATAAGCAGGAAATTATTCAACATTTGACGGATGACCTTCTGAATTTGTATTGTATAAATATCAGGTTCAGACCAAAGTGGTCCCTGGAGAAGAGACAGGAATGACCACATTGGACGTGAAATTATAAAGCAACACAACAGCGAAGGGAAGAATATATCAAGCTTGAAGCCATTACTTCGTTTACCAATGAAGCGAACTTCTACAACCACCATCACCAGTTTAAGCGTCCTGATTGAGTTTGTCAACGCAAGCAGTATTGTCATAAGAAGGTGATCAAGAAAGCTGCCCAAACTACAACGGTCATCCAAAGGCCGCCCTCATTTTCCAACACGCCAGGCCTACACAAAAAAATACAATTTCGTTTTTTTTTTTTTTTTTTTGGGGGGGGGGGGGCTAAAAAAACATTTTTATCTCTTATGCCCATGTGATCAACTTGAATTCAATTTTGGAGTTTCAACGAATATTTTACAATTGATATTCAAATTCCTGCAATACAATGCTTTTTTTGTCCAAAATGTGTATGGATTTTGAGTGAGGGATAACCAGTCAGTTTGATGAGATTTGTAGATTTTGCTTTGTTAAGACAGAGAAAATAGACTGTTATGATAAAAATATGTTTTGGTGCTCGTGTTGAAAGACTGCTTTCGGGATAGTTTTTTTTTTTTTTTTCGCTTTTTCGTCGATGCTATTAAATGCAGCTTGCATGGTTTGGGATTCCACATGTTTCATCCTTTGAATACGTCTTCAACCAGGTTTAACTTAATACCCAAAAGTACGGCAGAAAACCAAAACACAAACTAAATGACAGCTGTCCCTCCGCGAAAGTCTCCAGGCACGCGGTTTCCTTCCACATTTAAATGCAGAATAATTTGCTGGACTTGACTATACTTGGCCCTGTGAGAGACCAGAGCTTATGCTCAAATATTGATTTTGCATAATCTGAAAACTCTCAGAAATCCCCGCGATCAAAGTCCACAACAAAAATACAAAAATTGTTTTATGTCAGAGTACACGTTTCTTATAAACAACAAATCGAAAACCAGGAATGTAATCGCCCAACTTTAAAACAGCCCGACGATGACCAAAAAAAAAAAAAAAAAGTGAAATGAGAGGATATGAACATCTCAATATGGAAAATTAATTTGTTGAAGAAAGCCTGAATTTAGGTTTGATCCTGAATAAAATCACATCCCTGGACTATCAAAAATGCGTCACCCATTATCAAGATTCTTCTCATGCTTGCATTTTCCAGCTTTTTGTGGTCCATTTATATGTTATGATAACTGACAGACTGCCCCCTTGAGAGATTTTCACTTCTCGGATACTCACTGAAGCCGCCTCCCAAATAAAGGCGGGAGAATCAGCTAAGAGGGATAAACTGCTGAACAACGTGGTTCAGATGACAACACATTAAAATATGGTACGATATTCACGCTTTTTTTTATTTAATTTAACAATACATTAATCTACATACAATTTCATTGAAGGTATCAAAAGTACTTTGACCAAGTGTACGGCTAAGAAGACTGTTTACAAGTACACAGTGATACAAATATACTGGTCTCAGGGGTGGATATTCACGCGAACGAATTTCAAATTTCATTGATCATGAGATGTACGGCGAAAAAGCTTATGAAACAGTGTGCACATCTAACCAAAATTAACGAGTATATATTTTTTCTTTACAAAATATATAATATATTAAAGATTGTACAAAATATCTTGAAATTCTATATCTATGTGTTCTACTATAGGGCCACAACACATTGTGCATAGACGCCCGTCGAACCAGCTTAGCTGGTAACGGTATTTAATGAGTTCTGAACTTGGAAACGGCAACAGTTGACAGTCCCTGGGATGAAAATGGCAAAAGCCAGTATGGCAATCGATGATCACGTGGTGATACTTCACACAGCAGATAGCATCTCATCTTCTCTGGAGTTTCAGTCACGTGACGGTTTTGTTCGGTTATATTTTGAAGATGAAAGAACTCGTCTAGTCATCTTTCCTACTTCTACCTTGTACAAGAATCATATAATACACATTTTCTAAGTACAAAAAACGAGTCCGTAGCACAGTTCCGCAGGCGCCTAAAAACTAACGGTGCTTGTGAACATGGGAATGGTGCGATGACGTCACTCTACTTTTTTGCCTTTTTTGCTGCCTTTTTCGCCGCCTTCTTAGCGACCTTCTTCTTTCCCGCGCTCTTCTCTGCAAGAAAAATGAGGCAATGTGAGATATAATATGGATGTGATTTCGAAACTGAAACATGCGAGTGTCTTCAAAAGTCTCACTATGTATGTCTCTTCCCGCAGCTACTTTGTGTTTCAGAAACTGAGAGGTTTAGAATGCAAAAACCATAAGCAGCGTACAAATGGCTCAACTGCAACACTTGTACCTCCCAACTGTAGGACCCGGGGTTCGATTCTGTGCCCCGGTTCGAAGAATCAAGTGTGACTGGCCTCAAGTGACATGTCTATCCTAGGCCAGTGCTGGGATTCTTAAGTCTGAAAAACGTCCTTTTCACAGGAGAGACCTCGACATTTTTTTCTGATTTCACTAGAAAAGCCACAGAATTTTAGGGAAAAAATTGTAGCGATTTACTACTTTTAGCTGCCCTTTTTAAAGTTTGAGTAGCTAGTACTTATAAACCTAATGTTATAAAAACATATGCTGTTAAGTATCTGCGCAATCGCACAATAATCAGCCATGTACATGCATACAATGAGGCCTGTACGAGTCCCACTCGGTTACCACATGCATATTCTGCTCAACAATTCCCATCCATATTGGCAATTGCCAAGTTTTTTTTCAGTCAACAAAGAAATAATATTTGCCTTCGTGTCTTTCCATCATCGTTTTTTGTTTGTTTGTTATAAACCCACGCAAGTATAAAAACATAATTCATGTATCATAATTATTCATATCTTTAATCCACAGCAAGAATGATTACTGTAAAAAAAAGTTCGTAAAGGTGAGAGGTGTGCCAAGATCCTTCGGCGAGTTCTTTATCACCTGAAATTCAAATGATATTTACATTTCTATATTCTCACAAAGAAATCCATCTAGCTCTGTTTCCACCTGGCCATGGTTGGCGGGCACGAGACCACGAAGCATTGTTCCGTGATCAGTGAACCAAGAAACACAGTACATACTGCGCGCCACGCTATTGCAGGATCTGACGAACTGTTCTCCTTGTCCTTACCAAGGGCCTGCCGTTTCTCGTAAAATACACTTCGTTGTAGTTTTATGTTTTAATTTAATGCCAGGGGAAGGGCCTGCCGTTTCTCGTAAAATACACTTCGTTGTAGTTTTATGTTTTAATTTAATGCCAGGGGAAGGGCGGTTTCTGTATGTTAAATATATAGATATATATATGCTAAATCCTTTGAACAAAATTGTATGGCATGGACTAATGTCACGCATGTAATACAAAAATTTTGCTTCGCCTTATATCTTCCAATTACCAGTGGCGTGTTACAACGGCCTTTAACATACATTAGTAGAGTTACACTCTTTCTGGAACTTTCCTTTGTTATGCATATGAAGGAAAATAATGTCCTCACGACTTACTTGTTACTTTGCCTTTCTTTGTTCCTGTTGTCTTCTTTGCTTTCCCTTTGGCCTTGGCTGGAAAATAATGCACCAGAAGCTACTATGTGTTTTCTATTTATATGTATATACAGTGGTCCCCCTCCCTTAAGACCCTCCTGATGAGAGGCCAAGTCTTCACGCATCAAGTGTGGTATTTTCATTTTTCCCCCTCAAGAGAAGCCACCCGCTTCCAAAGGCCACCATTGTGATACATTTGGGGTAGTCTTACAGAGGGGGACCACTGTACATATTTTTCACACAACTGTTATTCTATGATTTTAATTGTAATAATGAGTGGGTTAATGCCAACCTTAAATTAAATTATGTTGGATGCAGGAGCGGCATTAGGCAAAAGCTCTAATGTTTGTTTCTCATTCCATATTTAACGAAATTTAAGGTCTAAACGAGTCAAACATTCAAATCCTCTCAACTTGAAATAAAAGAAAAGTGACCATTTATACACACGAAAATAAGTACATTTACAGTTACGCATACACATGTATTCGTACCTGCACTATCTCCGCCAGCCTTTTTTGTTGCCTTTGCTTTGCCCTTAGCTGCCTTTGCCATATTTGGTCCTTTGTGAAGCTACCCGCTCAAAATGGCACCGATCTGGAAATGAAAGAAAATATTCTGATTGCTTCAGCGATTACAAGTGGAGTGCTCTGCATATATAAAGGCTACAACATGGGCCGGCTCAGGAGGAAAGTTACAAGCGGATGCCTCATTGCCAGGGTAGATATGGACACATGGGGCCAAATGTTACGTAACTTAATTTGAACGTAACATCAGGATGACATTGTCCATTTGTGCGTACTGATATGATGAGGTCGAGAAATAATTGTCAACGGTCTAGATTGCATGGTATCATATTAAATATACTGCCCCGAGGTCAGAAAATGGTCTATGTGCTAAACAATGTCTCGCTGCAATACTTCATCAATGTCAAGAAGGGCCAGAAGACGAAAGCTATTCTTCTCTGTTAAGGCAGTCCTAAAACGGCCCCTCTGGACCCTCACCTCTCAAACCCCTCCCCCCACCCATGGTGCACCTCGGGCTTCAGCGGGTTGCTTGGAGGACAGGCGACTTCTCAAATAAAAGGCAAGAAGTTGCAGATGTCTAATCGTGTTTTTTTTTTTTTTTTTTGGAGCTGTACCTCATGGTTTTTGGTCGAAATGACCCGGTCATTGCTGGAAGGTCAGCTCCCATTCAAGTTTCCCGGTCGGCGGGTCATTGCAATGGGTCAAGTCTGGTCATGGATGAGGCGCATGAATGACATTCATGGTCACTTGCGTGTAAAACTACCGAACCAACCGACACTCCATGCCATTAAGGACACTCCACAAATAGAGGGTGGTAAAATACCCCAAAACCCATGTTCACTGTGGGAGCCAGCAGCCTCATCCAAATTAAGAGCGTGGTTTTGTGTGTTCTTACACCTCGTTGTCGGCGTTGATATGAACATTAATGCCCCACAAAACAGAAACAACATACACTATAGGCTTGGAGTGGCTGCGATGTTGATGTCACTCAATTCTTTTTGTGGACCTCGTCCCTGATACAGACGGGTGTTTTTTATTAATTTGACCTGTTCAAATTAATAAGTTGAACATTTGACCTGTTCAAATTAATTAGGTGCCAGAGATCAACGCAAAAAGGGGGATCCTTTTTGGGGGGGGGTAATTTTCACACTGGTGAATTGTTTATTTCTAGATCTACTTAAGTGGCTAGAATTTAGCCACTTCACCTAAGTAGGTCCACTTTTAAGAGTTTCAATACTTTTTGACCTTCCAGTTTCTTCAAAGGTTGAATATTCTCGTTTAGAGAAAAATGAGACCTAAAATGAAAATACATATTTACCTTTGAACTGTCATAATAAACACCAACAACGTCCTCAAAATTTTAACGAGGACACTTTTTTTGGTCTATGTATGCATTATTTTTTTTTTTTAATTTCCCCAATTCTGTGGGTCTCATTAAAACCCATTCTCGGCACACCCAACATATTCCCTGAGCCTTGGTTCTAAATTGAAAGCAAAGCTGACAGTTATAGCCCCATAACGAAGTACCGTGAATTAGTTCAGCCCTTCCCTTACCAATAGGCAATACAACAAATTTTGAACGGCGCTGCTTGAGCAATATCTGAGCGAGAATGAACGGTTTCGCTTGGGTCACTGATCAACGACGTTCTGAACAAAGCCTCCAACAACAACAATTTGCAGAGTCTCGAGACGCCATTGCTACACCGCTGTGTTTATAAACACTAACTGTAACAGCGTGCGTGAACATATTAAAAATACCGTTCCTCCCTGTATAAACAATCGATTTTTGTCTGAAAGCGATCCGATAATGCTCGTTTTCATGACGTGCTGGTCCAATAACTGTTCTGCATTTGAGCGCACTCGGTGACCTAATTTGGTCTGTGCGCTGCACATCTTCCGCGGCTATTCCAGGCACCTAAAAATATATTGATCGTGCTTTCCCTGGAACTGGTAAGCGGGAGGCAACATTCATCTTGGTAACCGGCCCCCGCTCTAACCGACGGTTTGATGCTCCCGTTGCTTATCTTGGGGAACCGTTCGACGTAAGGCGATGAAACATTCAAACGGAACCAGGCCAACTGGCGGCCCAGATAAATTCTAATAAGGCATGTTTCGACAAATTGAACGGGTGTTCGTATCAGTTACGAAATACACATCCAATGCACTTTTCCCCGCTGTTGAAATATTAACAGGCTTTGTAGCCTGCTGACATTACCACTATAGGCCCTTCACCATGCACACTGCTTTTTTGTTTTCTGAAATTGATGTATCATTTTACGAGTTTGAATTTACAATGGACAAACCAAAAGGGTCAGGATATTCTCAGAGTTGCTTCCGCAAGTTCTCACAATGAAACAAAGAATTTCAGCATGGCAGTCCATACAAAGGGTCTTTTCTGAAGTTCTCAAGGCGGACCTAATCTTCAGGTCAAATCGCACATAACACGGATGCTACATTCAGCACATTTTACATTTTCCCTAACCATGGAGTTAGGCCCTACGAGCGAAACGGATTCTCGACCGAGAAAAAAGCAAAATCCAACCGAACCAGAGAGCCAAAACATGAAAACCGTTTTTGTTTTTTCGAAAACACAACCGCTCAAAACAAACTTAACCTGGCAACCATCAAGGTGCGAAAGGTATCTCCTCCCATGTTATCATTCATGAATATTTATTCTGAATTTTTCTTGCCAAAAAAAATCCCATCTTTCTACCAAATACGGCTGTTACAAGCACAAATATAGCTCAAAATGCACATAAAGGTAATACATTACTAACCTGACCTGGATAAGTGTTTCCACCCGCTCTGCCAGAGGACGCTATGAAACGACGCTACTTTGGAACAATAAATGCTACGACCGCAATGAATGCTTATTAGTATCCAGAAATCGAACCAATCAGAGACGTGAAAACACCCGATGTCAACCAATGAGATGCCATGGCTGTGTGCGTGCCACACGGTTTGAACTATTCTTGGCAAACTGTTCATGCAGAGGTGTAATTCATCGTTTTACTACATACTGATCAAAACTACAACTTTGTTTGCAATTTCAGTCACGGCAAAACACCAAACCGTTAGATTGAGTGTTGACCCAACTGACATGCATCATGCCAATTCACAAGCTGCGTTATGAAAATGCATTGTGTCAGAAAAAACAGTTGTCTTGTAGCATGTATTCATGCACTGGTTTCAGCGGGAAATGTTAACACGGTACAACGTGGCATTAGATGAATGAATGAACTGAAATTTATTGACATATAGATATACCGAATACAATATTCTGGTGCAGATGTATACCTCAGTCTTTTTTTTTCTGGCACGAGAGTTGTTTCATACATGGAGGGGGGGGGGGTAATATTGGAAACTGACACTCATAACTGAGAAACTTCTGAACTTTCACTGTAAGTTCCAAATTATTTTTCCCAATTCAGGAGATGTAAATACACAGTTAAAATTGGGCATTCTGGTGGTTTAAAATTTCAAAAATCAGCTGTAAGAGAAGGAATAAGAAAATGCATTGAAAATGTTTTTAAACAGTCAGTTAATTACCAGGAAATACACAAAAACACTGTCATAACTCACAATTTATATTTCAAAGTTCATGTTTAATCTCTTCTTCTAGCACCCTGAAAATGTCTTCTTCTTTTTTTATGTAGGCAGCTTATCCACCTGAAGTGTGGATATAAGGTCCAGTCTCAATCATCAATGACCAATTCTTCTGAATGAATCTGATGATCCGTATGAAGTCTCTCATACTCTTCCAAGGAAAGATTAATACAGGTGCATGTAATGAGATAATCAAATAAGCAACTGTTGATATCTTTACATCGCAAAAATCAATATGCATTGTCACCAGGTGGGAAATAACTCCGCAACTTGAACAATGTCAACTTTTTTAATGGAAAAAAATATAAAGTAATTCGGGATTATTTTTTCAAGATTCGGGAGACTTTAAAGAAATGAGTTATATTTCGGGAGATCTCCAGAAAATTCGGAAGTTGCGGAACCTCTAGAATTTCAGAATCATGTAAATTGTAGTCTTGGATAAATCATCATGAACGTGAAAAGTGCACGCAAGGGTTATGGCAGACCAAGCTTAGTTTTCCACAGGTGTCCATTACACAGTAGCGAAAAACGTAATAGGAAAGAGTATGTAACGGTCACTGTTGCAGAATAACAGGCACATTTGAGCGATTAAGCAAAAAAGTTAAACCTACAAAACAGATACCGGTCCTGTAATTTCCCGTTCAGATAGAGCAATTAGTTCGGGCATGAGGAGAGAAAAACTAAATGACTCCATGTCTGCATTATCACCGTGCGTCATGTCAGTGTCACAACAACTACTACAAAGAAAAAGACCAGCATCAACATAATACAAAGAAAGATGATGTGTAGAAATAAGTTATTTCTCCACATCTTCTATCTAGTGTCTTGATCACTTTACAGTAAAACAACCATATAACTGACTAATCTGACCCGGGTGTCATTTTTATTAAGCCGGTGCACAGACTTTATACAATTAGCATTTAACTTTAGACCAGCGTTCACGTGTTCATCACGAAATTCGACACTCGAGATACATCAGACAGCTTTACATCTGTTGATTCTCTCAACGATTGTGTAACACACGCGCACAGGCAACTTATCCACCTCAAGTGTGGATATCAAATCAGCTTATCGACAGTGTGGAAATATTGCCCCTGCCCGCATGCATCTCCACACACAGCTTGCCCTGATAATTGTGTCTGGGTGCAAGGCCAGACATTTTGTTTTTTCAAGAATTCTTTCTTCCTTCCTTTCTTTCTTTCTTTCTTTCTTTCTTTCTTTCTTTCTTTCTTTCTTTCTTTCTTTCTAACCAAACTTGTCCGGAGTTTTTCTCGGACACTATTAAACAAAAAAATCAGCAAACTTGCCACGTTGACTGACCTACCAGTGAACTTGTGCATCTTGTTTGGAATAGTCATCATATTTAAAATTATGCAAATTAGGGGCAAGTGACATTTTAGAAACTCCATATATCCAAACTATTACAGATAGACACAAAATTTCAATGTATATATTCGGTTTGTGACACCTTTCACTAAAATGGACTGTAAAAGAGAGTTGTAGATTGTCAAATTATGCTAATT
The DNA here is from genome assembly GCA_964020975.1 of Hermodice carunculata. NCBI lineage: Eukaryota > Metazoa > Annelida > Polychaeta > Eunicida > Amphinomidae > Hermodice > Hermodice carunculata. Next base: position 8,255,897 of record OZ026625.1, on the reverse strand, counting down.
AGGGGCATTGAAAAAATTACAAGTTGAATATCTCCAAAACTATTATACATAAAGATGCCATCCCAACTTCAGTTATAGGTTTGTGACAAAGCAGCATCCAAAGAATCAAACTTTTAATTTTAATTTATGCAAATTAGGTGAATATGCAAAATTCAAATCTTTGAGTAGCTTCAAAACTATTATAGATAAAGGCGCCACTCCAACTTCAAGTTATGTATTTGTGACATAGCCGCATCCACTGAACCATGATCCAAAATAAAGATGAATACACAACATATAAATCGTGAATAACTTCAATACTATTGAACCTAGAGGTGCCATTCCAACTTCAATTTTTATATATGTGACACAGCCGCATCCAATGAACCACAAACCTAAGTTGTAGGCTTTTAATTTATGCAAATTAGGAAAATACACAAAATTTAAATGGTGCATAGCTTAAAAACTACTATAAATAGTGGTGTCATTCAAACGTCACTTCACAAGTTTGTGACATGGCCACATCCTATGAACCCAGAACCAAAGTTGCAGCCTTTTAGTTTATGCAAATTAGGCTAATACACAAAATTTAGATTATGTTGAACAATAGCAAAGTGTAGCATTTCCAACTGCTCTCATTTGAAGGCATCCAGGCAGATTTGCTCTGAAGCAAATTTCCTTTTCTAGTTACTTATGTCTGTGTGGTAGACATTCTGTTTGTGTTGGGCTTCTTTATTTCTTTCTTTCTTCTGATTCCTCTTTGCCAGCAATTTTGTCCAACAAATTTCTCGCACACTATTACACATAGAATCTCCATCCTTGGTTCAATTATAGATCCATACATAAAGTCGATTCTTTTTACAAATAGGAGTAAACAAAATTATGCGAATTAGGGCCATTTGAATCTTTCCCAACCTACAAAAATGGGTCTGGTAACTGGGAACATCTGGCGGAAAAAGTTCAATTTAGGATGTATCAAGCTTGTCAGGCAACACATTGGTCTGGACTGGTAGCTGGTGACATCTGCTGGCTGAAAGTGCAGCTCAGAGCATAGAAAGGTTGCTGGGCAACGACTTTGTAAGTGGAGGGCAAGCGAGGGTATATGGAAAAGTCAATATATATATATACATATATATATATATATACATACATATATATATATATATATATATATATATATATATATATATATATATATATATATATATATATATATTGGAAGTGTTGACTTGAGCATGAAACTTTGTACAATATATAAATATATATATATATATATATATATATGTATATATATATATATATATATATATATATATATATATATATATATTGGAAGTGTTGACTTGAGCATGAAACTTTGTACACATAAAAAACAAAACATGCAAATGATCTATCAAATACATGTTAATGCCTCTATACCCCTACAACCTGTATGGTGGCTGGCAAAAGAGAGAGGCTGGTCATAGTTGTAGTATGCCCTGCTGTGTGGATGAAAAGTTATACGTTTAGGGATGTCCCCAAGGCATAAATTGAATTCTTACTAATGAACATTGAAATTGCCGAATTTTGTTTTCACATTTTGATTACAGTGGAAGAAGTTCAAAATACATGTCACAGCTACACAGTACTTCACACCCTGTAGTAAGCTGGGACAAGATGGGTTATCAAATGCCTGCTGTGTCTTCACCTTCTACATAATAAACGGCCAATGTACTTCTGTGCGTCTGAAGTGGCACAGAGATGTTCATGCCAAACAGAGAGCTGAAAGATGGTTCCCATGTTCCAATGCATCTGGAAGCTGGGCGCTAGTTTCACCAAAAACTGCTTGGTTGGATGTTTTTGGTGGCAACTTACTGATCAGGCCAGGAATAACTCAGCATATCTACTAGCAGTTACGCATGAGACACACCCATAGCACATACAGCTTCCAGCCCAGCAAAAGAGAGTCATACTAGTCACAAAGGAGATTACACAAACACAAGTTTTGCTTTTACTTTATCTAAGGAAATAGTTCAAGTTCGGTTTTACAGCTTAGTGGAATTTAGCGTTTTATATACTGTGCTTTACTTTTCCCCCTTTCTCCTCTGGGGCGTGTGTGTGAAACTACACATGTTACGAGAAGCTGTCTTTTTCAGTGCCTGTGCTCAATCTCAATCATAAATCTGTGTTCCAGAATGTTCCCTCCCTGATGAATTAGCATATATTCCAGCATATAACCTGTGGACATTTTTAAAGGACAGATGTCTTTTTGGCATCAATAGAGAGTCATTATGGATGCAAGCTATTTTAGCTAACATGAGCAGATTTTTTTATTTTATTTTATTTATTTTATTTATTTATTTATTTATTTATTTATTTATTTATTTATTTATTTATTTATTTATTTATTTATTTATTTATTTATTTATTTATTTATTTATTTATTTATTTATTTATTTTATTTATTTATTTATTTATTTATTTATTTATTTATTTATTTATTTATTTATTTATTTATTTATTTATTTATTTATTTATTTATTTATTTATTTATTTATTTATTTATTTATTTATTTATTTATTTATTTATTTATTTATTTATTTATTTATTTATTTATTTATTTATTTATTTATTATTATTTTATCATTATTATTTTTTTTTTTTTTGCACAATTACCGATACCGCGACTGTATACTACAGTTTGTTTTCCAAATATATTATGGTATTCTGTCCTAAACTATTTTCGGCTAATTTGAAGCCAGGACTTTTGTCTGTTGAGCGACAGAATGATTCCAGTGAACTTGACTGACTGTCTTTGGCTACCTGTTGTGTGCCATCAGCCCACATTAGGAGACTCTATACGCCGAAACTCAAAGCTATTATGCATAGATGTGCCATTTTGGATTTCACATGCGACGGTTTTTCCATCATCAGTTTTGTCCAGAGCTAATTAAGCTCTCAGACACCACTTATGCCAAAATATCTTAACAGTGTGCTCCTTGTATCAGTCAAGTTGAATTAATGCAAATAAGGAGCAACAATAGCAGATTTGCATATACATGTTTGCGATACACCAACCGTACAACAGGGCACAATCTGTTATCAGTAGTCCATTACATATACATTTATATGAACATCACTAGGATTTGTTGTCTTGACTCCTGTCATTTGTATGCTACCATATGGTCACCATTTTATCATCAGTCCATGCAGTACTGTCAACTTTGATCCATAAAGGAATCACACTTGCAACAAAAATATATACTAAAATTAGCTGGAGTTTCTCCCTTGACCAAGTCTTGTTTGTTTGCTGACACCTGACATTCTGTAGTATCAATAATTCTTTCTTTCTGTCCAGCATTTTTTTCTACCTGCAAAGCCTTATTTCGCTACAGATTTTTTCTGAAACTTCACGTTTCCTGTCATGTAGATTTTCCAATTTCGTTTTGCATGTACAAGACAACAACATCCCTTTTTTGGCACACAGACAGATTTGCTTTGAAGCAAATCTTCTTTTCTAGTTTTATTATATATGCTGTAACCGCTGTCTTTTTTTGCTTTCGTTTTATTTTTGCTTTGTAAGATTATTTGAGTTTTAATGGATCTTTATCTTTCTTTGCCTGTATGGACAGACTCATTTACATGCTGATATTAACAGGGTCAAAATTCTGAGGGCGCTACGTGAGTCAAGTGTAGCATACTAAGACCCTGATACAACAGCGGCACTGAGTCTATCTACTCAAGCAAGACCATTATTTGCCAGTTGGATAAACAGACAGACAGACGGACGGACAGACAGACTTACAGATGGATAGATAGATAGATAGATAGATAGATAGATAGATAGATAGATAGATAGATAGATAGATAGATAGATAGATAGATAGATAGATAGATAGATAGATAGATAGATAGATAGATAGATAGATAGATAGATTAAGTGACGTGTATTCTCCAACATGAGTCTGTATTCTGCTGAGAGAGCCAGGTTGTTATAAACTTGGGAGTATATCAAAATCGACGTAAACCCTGGGAAAATATTCCACAACACACATATAAGGTTAATACACACTCACAACTGGGATACCTCCCTCTTTTCAGTTGTTGGTTTCTTTTCCGTTTTACAAGACTCTGCTATATAATGCTTGAACATGCCTAAAACAAGAGCATATATACTTTGAACGCACATATTCCGATAGAGATTACGATCAGATGCGAAAATGGGACAATCCACATTTTCTAGATTGATGTGCTATTGTCACGAAAGGTAATTTGAATATGGTTATTATTTTGTTGGCATGTGTCTTTGTTTTTACGTGTGGAACGATTTTGTCTAAAAAGAAAAAGAAAATACATTTCAGGAGGAATTTTCTTTCAGAGTAGGCCTTCATCTTTTCAAAACTGTAGCCTTCTTAGGTGAAGATAGTATGTTTTGGAACGAAATTGCCGACCTTGCATAACGACTTGGCCGCTGACGTGGGAAGCAATCTTTTTCAAAAATTATATACCTTGCGGGAAAGTCCCTCCATTATAGTTACTTTGTACCTTAGGCAGTTTCTAGAATGAATATCTTCACATCAAATTAAAATTCCCCAATTTCAAGTGAAATAATATATGAAATAAAAGCAGCAGAGAAAAGGTGAGAATGTGCATTCGCATTTGCCAAGTCACTGTCATTTAACTTGAATACACATTGGGGGGGGGGGTGGACAATGTAAAACAGAACGTTTTTGGCTATTTTTGTCTGAATATAAACGCTATTTTGTTGAGCCTAAAGGGAAATCGTTCTTCGGATTAGTTATGAATCTTATCAAATTTGTAAATTCTAAATTGGTGATAATCAGCTTTGAACGAAAAACCCGACCTTGGGCTACATTTCCGTGGCAACAATGGAAGAAGATGCAGTGTATTTGACCATCAAAAGAACAGTTCCCTCCGCAACATTATCATCTTTTTTCCTAGATCAAAATGACCAAAATCGTTCTCTGAATACTAGAAAGCAAAAACAAAAACAAGCAAACAACTCTGCGTTCCAGGTTGATGCTTGAAAAAATGACAACGCGAGAGAAAGCGGGTCTTTCACTTAATGTATTTCGGATCATTTTTGTTCCTTTATTTTGTTTGTTTGTTTCTTTCTTCCTTCCTTCCTTCTTTCATTCATTCATTTATTTATTTATTCGTTTGTTTATTTATTTATTTATTTATTTATTTATTTATTTATTTATTTATTTATCTGTCTATCTATCTATTTTATTTTAGTCATGTCCAGAATTTGTACTTTCCGAACACATAATTTTACTTCCGCTCGGAATCGTTCAAGTGTAAAATTCCAGACTGAAGCCGGTAAAAGTAAAAAATTAACAGGAATGAATATTTGCCTTAAAGCAAATCTGTCAGTGTACCTAGAAAGGAAAGATGTTGCCTTGTACATAAAAATTGAAATTTGAATAGCTACATGCGAGAAAACATAGATTTTCAGAAAATAAGAAGCTGTGACAAGAAAGGGTTCTTAACATGAAAAAATTTGCTGGTAAAAAGGAAATACCAGAAAGAAAGAAAGGAAGGAAGGAAGGAAGGAAGGAAGGAAGGAAGTAGGAAAGAAACAGAGACAAAAAGAAAGAATTTTGTATGTATCAGAGATGCCAAGTGTCAGCAAACAAACAAGATTTAGTCATGTAATGAGATACTGTGGGTAATTCTTGTACTGTACACTTTTTACTGCAACTTTAACTCATTTATGAATCACTGTTGACACTACTGTGTGGGCTGATGACAAAATGGTCACCATTTGGTAGCATAAAAGTGAATGTCTGACGTGAGTGTAAACAAGTCCTTGTGATGTACAGATACATGTGATGTACAGATACATGTGATGTACAGATACATGTAACTGATTGCTAATGACAGATCATGGCCTGGTGTATGTTCATCTATCACAAATACATGTATGTATATGTATGTATGACTCAGCTATTGTGGGTCCTAATTTACATTTTGTCAACATCACTGATAGGGTCACACACAGATCCTAGCTTCAGTGGCGTCTGACTGCTTAGCTCTGGACAACATTGACGATGGACTTAACTGGGATGTGAAGCCAGAAAGGCATATCGACACACAATAGATTTGAAGGTAGATATTCAACTTTTGTTTGTTTCAAGTCCCCCTAAATTGGTGTAAATCCAAATTCTACAACTTTTGTTGTTTTGTCACTGAACGCAACTACAGTACAAATTTATGAACTGAAGTTGGAATGACATCTCTACCTGCGATAATATTGAAGATGTTTAACAGTTAAACTTTTCAAGTGCCTCTAATTCGCATAAATTAAAATTCTACAACTTTTGTTTGTGGTTCATTGGATACGCCTACGCATGAACCCACAAATTAAGATGGAATGGCGCCTCTACCTATAATAGCTGAAGATATTCAAGCTTTATTCTTCAAATAGCCCTAAATTGCATTATTGTCAAACTATAACCCTTCTTCATAAAAAAAAGTCCAGACTTTATGCATGGAAGTGTAATCATGCAAAATTTGGAGTTTCTATGCATCTTACTCCTCAAATAAGATATCGGGCAAATTTGCTGGCATACAAAGTCAGAAAGAAAGAATTCACAGGAAAAGAAAACGTCTGAGTTGGCACACAGACATAAAAACGGATGTATCTCCATTGTAAGCTTTTAATTACAACAACATTTCTGAAAACCGACAACAAAGTAGTGTTATCCCATGATGCCTGATCACTTCATGGTAAAGCGCTGCAACAATTTTGTTTCAAAATTTTTTTGTCTTCAAAAACAAATTATCACATTTTCAATTAGAATTAATAAATATTAACTTTGACTTCTAGTATAAAGAGTAGTTGTCTCACTCAACTGCTATAAAGTATCATTTAACAAAATTTAATTTTCAAGTTTTTATCATTATATATAATATGATTTTTTAGTGTACTTTTTCAGACTCAAATAAGACTTATTGACCTAAGTGTCTCCTGCGCTTTGAAAATCATTTAACATTTTTCCTATATTCGTGTAAACTAAACATCAGTGCAAAATAGAATGTATTTTTTAAAAGTTTTATGGGTCCAGATGTAACAACAGAGGGCAAACAGAGCAAACTATAAACTGCACAACTGCAGGTTCGTTAGAACTGCCCAACCGTTGGAACGAAGAGAAAGTTGTTTCCGGTCACCTGTGACATGAAAAGAGGGAAAAACCTCTTTTAAGTTTATGTTCAGCTGATATTCTGATTTGCCTTACCGCATTTTAATGTCTGATGCAGCTGCACGGGGGCTTACAGCATATCTATTCAATCAACAATACTATCGACATGCACAAAAGTATTATGCCAGGTTCATAAAACAAAAGAAATATAAAAGAGAGAAATTTGCTTGACAGACCAGATGGTATTTGCGTAATGAGTCTCAAATATAAGCTCTGATTGACTTGTAGTTAAAAGCTGACAAACACTGAAATGGCATCTGCACTAATGGCCTCAAGGACCTTAATGACGGTATAAAGGAATTGTGTCAAAACAGAGCAAAAGTTCCTAATTTTACGGGTTTTTCTTTTTTGTTTTGTTTTGTTTTGTTTTGTTTTCTTGTTTGTTTTGTTTGTTTCTGTTTTTGTTTTTGTTTGTTTTTTGTTTTGTCCTGATATAAAGATTCAAAACTCTAGCTTTCATGGTTAACATCACGGTTAAACGTCCAACACATGAGATCTATCGCATATTTACGTATTCAGCGTGAAACAGATCAAGATAAAGTGATTCATTTTACGTGTAAAGTGCTCTTCTTGATCTGAGCATTGGTATCTGACAAAAGACAATATGGGTCGAAACAGGTGACATGGGCTAAATTATCATTTTTTCCTCTCAACTAAAGATTGAATTTAAGTTTATACTTTTCAGTTTCTTCTGCAGAAAAAAATGATATATAAATGAAATTGGTTGGCATCTTGCCCAATGTCCTAAAGGATCAAAACTAATTAAAAGTGGGATCACAGTGGTCAAAATGGTTAATTTTCGTAATTAAGTAATTGTTTGCAATTTTTTTCTCTTATTGAGAGCAGGGAGGTGTATCATAGAATTATATGAATGGAAGCTAATTGTAAAAAGCATGTTATTGGCATGGCTTGGAATTTGATATCACTCACAAAATACTGAATCAGGATGACGAAATCATGCTGTTAAGGAATTTAAACAGGTTGTGTGTTGGTGTTACTTACAAAAATGGTCTATCATGTATTGAAGAAGCACTGAAGTTTGTGCACGCTTAACTGGCAGCAAATGTATCAAATTATATAAGGATAAAATATCTACCACAAATTGCTTCATATTAATCCTGATATTTATCACTTTAATGCACTGAAAATAGAGTATTTTTTGTAAAAAATCTAGTACTATTGTAAAATCATCGCTATTCATTATTAAAAGGTTTAAACTTCTTGCAATAGGAATAGAAAGCTCCTAATATTTCTTGATTTATATTTACTTGTACATTTCTGTTCACGGACTGTGAATAAAAATATGTAAAATGATAATCTGCAATGCATTATAGGTCGGAGACCTTAAAATACGAAATGGCATGTTATCATATAGTGAATATTGTTAATTGCACATCTTTGCCTTCAAAAATAAAAAGTTCAAGTACGCCAAGTTGTCATCCAGAAAATAATAATAATGATAATAATAATAATAATAATAAAAAAAAAAAAAAAAAAATAATAATAATAATAATAATAATAATAATAATAATAATAATAATAATAGTGAGTTAATTTGATGACCTGACACAGTAGTAAAGCATGAACATATGTTTCTCTCCTACGCTTAAAGCGATCATATCATGAATGAAAAACCCTCACACCTGTTGGTTACATCCATGCTTGGGTCATTACATACCAGGCAAAAGAAATGAAATGAGAAAAAAATGAAATTCGTAAAAATTAAAATGAAATAATTAAGTCAAATCAAATCAGGCAAAGAAATAAATAGTAGTTTTTAGGTCATCACAATTTGCATTATACACACACACACACACACATACACACATACATATACATATATATATATATATATATATATATATATATATATATATATATATATATATATATATATATATATATATATATTCATCAATTATCATAAGCGCTCGTTACATCTACCCATTTTCTTTCCATATTAAAGGCGAAATAATGATAATCACACTCCTCACATTTAACGTCATGCTATATTGTTAGATGACTTTTTAATGTACATGGATTTTTAATGCCATCAGGTGCGCTAATCTTGTATATTGTGTATACTGATTTATTTCCCATGCAATAAATTATTTTTATAAATGGGCTGTTCCAGACGATTGAACTGCAAATGGCGTGGCGAAGATAAGCGTTTGGACCTCTCTCTCTCTCTCTCTCTCTCTCTCTCTCTCTCTCTCTCTCTCTCTCTCTCTCTCTCTCTCTCTCTCTCTCTCTCTCTCTCTCTCTCTCTCTCTCTCCTGTTGCCTGGATCGTTTCTTGGAGACACCACTCGTGGTAAAAATTGTAGATGTTGTATCATCATACACCTATTATTGAATCAATCCTCTGATTTTGAATAATTACTTTTTACAAAATTACAAATTACAGTCACGGGAAATTCTATATTTTTCATATTTTCGAAACTTTTCTAGATTGAAGTGCCATTCCAAGTTCAATATACGGTTTGTGTCATAGGCAGGTCCAACAGGCTGCAGGCTGAAGATTTTCCATTTTTTGCTCGATTCATTGATTTTTCCCACAATACACCCCTGTCTACCACAACATGCACAAGCTGGATTATGTTATCTAGCGCCATGCTGTTATGCGACTATTTTTGATGCATTAGAAATTAATTTGCACAATCAGAACCTGTCTCCTATGCAACTTACATGTACTGTCAAATAACATGTATATATATATATATATATATGCATGGACAGAGAGAGATTTTGGTGTGCAAGGTCATTTCAAGGTCAAATGAAGGTCAAGTTTTATACATCTATTGTATTCTTCAGTGAACAAAAATTGGACATCTGGCCCCACAGTCTTACAGCATTGCTTTAAGTTTATATTTTTCTCGTCTAGTTTTTGGTATAACTTCAAAAGGTATTAATACCTAGAAGGACGAATTTTATTTCAGACTTTGCCACTTGACCTTTTATAGAAACGATAAAACTTCTCAATCGTCTAAATATGTGAATATCAAGTCAGGACGAGGTGGAAAGAAATATTGTTTCAATCGTTTCCATCTTCTTCTTCTTCTTCTTCCTCTTCTTCTTCTTCTTCTTCTTCTTCTTCTTCTTCTTCTTCTTCTTCTTCTTCTTCTTCTTCTTCTTCTTCTTCTTCTTCTTCTTCTTCTGTTGTTTTACCAGGCTTGTCTTTTGGATGAGTTGCCTCTAAGGATGAATATATTCTTGCGCAAAAAGATACTATCGTTTGGAAAGGTACTTTACCAAATTAAGAAAAAAGGCTTCGCACACACACACAAATATAACTAGAATCAGATGTGCTTGAACCATATTGCCCATTCATCACCGACAAAGTATGTGGAGTAACTTTGAAACGAGACTTTGTAAAATGCGTAACATGAATGAATTAAGATCAGATATGCATACCACCACATTTTATAAGAATTTAAAATTACTGCATATAGACACTATTTTCTTCATTTATCAAATCAGTCCCCAGCTTTTGAAACTTGACCAATAATAACAGTTTTATTATATCATTAAATGTGTGGATGGGTACATTACTTAAGGCTTCGCCATGTATCTTGACAATATTCATCACACCATGAAACATTGAAACTTTTGAATTGATTGGTGATAGTGTCATTGTAGATATTGAAATAAATTATATGTTTGTTTGTACTGCATCTAATCATCCTCATGATCATTATATCTGTGCCAACTCAGACATTTTCTTTCTTTCTTTCTTTCTGTCTGTTTGTCTTCTTTCTTTCTTTCTTTCTTTCTTTCTTTCTTTCTTTCTTTCTTTCTTTCTTTCTTTCCCAGCAAATTTTGTCCGACAATTATCTCGGACACCATTATATTTTGAAACTCAAAACTTGCCATGATTATATCTCCATGCATGAAGTCATGTCATTTTATGAAGAAGGGTGATAATTCTGAATATTATGCAAATTAGGGCCATTTAAAAATTGAAATCTTAAATAGCTCCAAAACTATTATAGGTACAGCTAACTAATCGAACTTCAACTCGTATGTTTGCAACACTGCACATTTATGTAATTTGCATGTTACCTCTAAAGGTCAAAGGTCATTTTGTCATTGCAAATTTTCAACTCAATCAGTTTTCATCCAATTTTAATAATGTTAGACTTCCATAGTAGGTATTACAACACAGCATATTTTGGTAATTTACAGGTGACCTCTTGAGGTCAAATATTTTATGTCATTTTGCCATTTGAAATTTTTTTGTAGCTGTAACTTGGAAAATTGTCGTCCGCTTTTAATCATGTGGGACTGGTATAGCAACACTGCACATTTTTGGGATTTACATGTAACCTCGAAAGGTCAAGGTCACTTGGACATTGAAATTTTCATCTAGCCATATTTACAACTTTTGAAGGCACACAGACAGATTTGCTTCGAAGTTAAACTTTTCTAGTTACCCTTTGTGCCTGCGTGGTATTGACCACACTGATGTCAGCTTTTTAAAAAGAAATATTTTACTTTCTTTTATTCACTCACCTATTTATTTATTTATTTTATTTATTTGGATGACTGTTCAATGGAGATCACGTCTAATAATCTTTCTTTCTTTCTTTCTTTCTTTCTTTCTTTCTTTCTTTCTTTCTTTCTTTCTTTCTTTCTTTCTTTCTTTCTTTCTTTCTTTCTTTCTTTCTTTCTTTCCTTCCTTCCTTCCTTCCTTCCTTCCTTCCTTCCTTCTTTCTTTCTTTCTTTCTTCTTTACGACCAGATTTGTCCGGAGTTTTTCTCGGACCCTACTATTCCGAAAACCACCAAACTTGCCATGGTGACTGACCTGCCACTGAAATTAGGCACCTGACTTAGAATAGTCATGATGTTTAAAATTATGGAAATTAGGGGCAATTCAAATTTTAAAAGCTCCATATCTTCCAAACTATTACAGATCGACACTTCTAACTTATACATGTAGGTTTCAGACATCTGTCAATGAACAGTGAACAAAAGTTCTAGAAGTGCAACTAAATGTGGCAAGTTTGAAGCTTTTTCATCGTGTTAATTGTCTGAATATATGCTTGTGGAAGGGGGAAAGGGGGGTCACATTGTGTTGAATATAAAATGATTTGTTACATTGACAGAAAATAATTTACATTGTAATCATGAATTATATATATCAAGTTAGATTCACATGTTGAAGTATTTAATGGAAGAACCATCACTCAATATTTTTTGTGTAAAAAAAAGCTCATAATCACCATGCAAACCCTGTTAAGGGAACCGAATGTTTGGGTCCAGTGTGGCTACAGAACAGTTCTGCTCACTGCTGATTGGCTGAAGGTCAAAATTTAGACAGGGTCCACTGAATATGCAAGTCTGCCTACAGTGATCTTAACAAAGCCCCATGGGGGCTGCCTTATCACTGGACATGCATGTTTGGGCAGCTCTGTGTGTGTGTGTGTGTGTGTGTGTGTGTGTGTGTGTGTAGGAAGACGGTAGGCAGGTTGGTCACATTTTCCTGCTTGGATAACTGTCAGGCCATTTTTGTATGTAGCTGGTGGCTCAGGGTGCCTGTCCAGTTGTCCAGGACCCTGGGTCTGCTAAACAGGCATCACCTTGTACAGGGACCTACCTACATGCGTAAATTATTCTGCTATAAAAAATTGAAAGAGGTGATGACTGGGCTCTCTCTCTCTCTCTCTCTCTCTCTCTCTCTCTCTCTCTCTCTCTCTCTCTCTCTCTCTCTCTCTCTCTCTCTCTCTCTCTCTCTCTGTCTCTCTGTCTGTCTGTCTGTCTGTCTCTCTCTCTCTCTCTCTCTCTCTCTCTCTCTCTCTCTCTCTCTCTCTCTCTCCACTACATAATTTGTCTGGAGCTTTTCTCAGACACCATACAAGCTACAGTGTTTAAACTTGGCATGGTAACAGAGCAAGTCGGGAAGTTGGCTATCTGACTTTAGACACAAAATTTTAATGGGCACATAAAGGGTTGTGAAACCCACCAATATGATGGACAGTATATGAAAGTTGTAGAATTTGACATTATGCTAATAAGGGGCATTCAAAAATTTAAAAGTTGAATATCTCCAAAACTATCATAGATAAAGGTACCATTCCAACTTCAATGTGTGGGTATGTGGCAAAGACGCATTCAATGAAGTATGAACCAAAGTTATAGGATTTTAATTTATCCAAAAATTAGGTGAATATGTGAAATTTAAATCTTGAATAGCTTTAAAAGTATTATAGATAGTGATGCTATTCCAACTTCAATTTATGGGTTTGTGACATAGCTGCCTCCAATGAACCACAATCCACAATTGTACAATTTCAATTTAGGTAAATAAGATGAATACAAGAAATTTAAATCTTTGAAGAACTTCAAAACTATTACACATAGAGGTGCCATTCCAACTTATATTTGTAGGCATGTGACATAACCACATCCAATGAATCATAAACTAAAGTTGCAGCTTTTAACTTATGCAAATGCACAAAATTAACCAAAGTTATAGGATTTTAATTTATCCAAAAATTAGGTGAATATGCGAAATTTAAATCTTGAATAGCTTTAAAAGTATTATAGATAGTGATACTATTCCAACTTCAATTTATGGGTTTGTGACATAGCTGCCTCCAATGAACCACAATCCACAATTGTACAATTTCAATTTAGGTAAATAAGATGAATACAAGAAATTTAAATCTTTGAAGAACTTCAAAACTATTACACATAGAGGTGCCATTCCAACTTATATTTGTAGGCATGTGACATAACCACATCCAATGAATCATAAACTAAAGTTGCAGCTTTTAACTTATGCAAATGCACAAAATTAACCAAAGTTATAGGATTTTAATTTATCCAAAAATTAGGTGAATATGCGAAATTTAAATCTTGAATAGCTTTAAAACTATTATAGATAGTGATGCCATTCCAACTTCAATTTATGGGTTTGTGACATAGCTGCCTCCAATGAACCATAATCCACAATTGTACAATTTCAATTTAGGTAAATAAGATGAATACAAGAAATTTAAATCTTTGAAGAACTTCAAAACTATTACACATAGAGGTGCCATTCCAACTTATATTTGTAGGCATGTGACATAACCACATCCAATGAACCATAAACTAAAGTTGCAGCTTTTAACTTATGCAAATGCACAAAATTAAAGTCTTAAATCACTTCAAAAGTATTACAGATAGTACTGTCATTCAAACTTTACTTTATAAGTTTTTGACATGGCCATATCCAATAAACCAAGGACCAAAGTTGCAGCATTCTAATTTATGGAAGTTAGTGTAATACACAAAATAGTTTATGTTGAACAATGGCAAAGTGAAACATTTCAAATTGTTCTCATTTTGAAAGCACCCAGGCAGATTTGCTGTTGAGCGAATCTTCTTTTCTAGTATTATATTGGTGTTCATGGAGATCACTTCTTATAATATAGACTATATTATAAGAAGTGATCCCCAGGACCACGAATAACTAAATTTGTGTCACAAAAAAAAAAAGAAATCCAGTAACCAAATTTAAAATATTGTATTTTTGCGACCTGTCACCTAACCCAACCAGCCATAACCTTGGAGAAGTATTTATTGTGAATTTTGTTTTGTCAAAGGGGCTCGGTTTAATAGGCGCTATGCATATTAATTTCCCGTCAGAACTGCATACCTGATTGCCTAGTCTCGCCTGGCGGGATATGGCAAGCCTGAAGGTACGGGTCGGTACCTGTGGGGACAAGCTGGATATTACTAATATTTAGGAAATAAAGAATACTCATTAAAGGCAGATGAAATTTTTTTTTGATAGCCTATGTGACTCGGGAAGAACTAAATGAATACCAGTATTGCATTTGTGAACTTACATTCCTCAAAAAAATGCTAATTTTGTGAGAAATGAACATATGCTATGGCCCTGTGAGTGTGAGTGTGACAATGATGTGACCCTCACGCCCCCCGTGATCGCCCGGCGCTAAACCCGTGCTTTGTGGCGGGAAATTAATGTGTATACGGCGTATTCGTGACCACGAGCGAAGCTACGCGCTCCGACCCCGTCTGATTACACTATAGGGACCAAACACCTTGTTTCGCTCGCTTTTCGACGTCACTCTTACTGAGGAGCCCCTGAGGATGTGGGCAGAATCAACCAATGCAAGCCTTGCTTGCCAGCGCCCTCTCGTATTTTAGATTATAAAACACGAGTCATGATTCCGGCATGTCGTAAAAACCTCACCGTTGCGGTTTGGCTTCTGTTTTCGGAGGTGCAATGTTGGGCACTGCAAGGTTAGGGCTCTGTCGTCGATTGCCACGGAAGTAAGTTTTTAACTGGAATACAGGGGTGTTTTCTCAATTATATGCATTCAAAGTGAATTGGTTCATTGTCAAAGTTTGCGTCATTCAAATTATGATTCTGACAGTTCACTTTTGACACTTGGAAGGCTAACACGCACGAAGACCACTAAAAGACGGGTATTCGAGCGATATTTGATGCGATGGCAGTCACTCAGCAGGTCAGGGTGATACGGCCATCGTGTCAATCACAAACGTGTCGTGAACGTTATGGTTATTGACCGTGTTTACTGGTCCTGCAGTTAGATCCATATGTCTGTGTTGGCTTGAGCATGTGTTAGTCACTCCACCTCCCTCAGTCCCTGGTCACTCGGACACTCTACTGGAACTGCCATCATCAGTGACGGGCCTGATCGCAATGCGATGCCAGTTGCACAGCAGACGATATCTCACCCGACGCCATGTAAAATGAATTGTAATGTCAATGTCATGTTATAGCCTACTGTCATAAAATGTTTATGAAGCATTGGAAAAAAGTATAAGAGATTCACTGCTATTAGATACAATCATGAGACATGAAAAAGTACACAACTCTTAAGATCAGTTGAAAAGACGACATGAGTGGAATACATGTAAAACTAGAAAATAAGATTTGCTGCACAGCAAAACTGTGTGTGCTATATCTAGTCTGAAAAGTTTTTTCTCTTATCGGTCATTTCTCTCAAATTTCAAAAGTCCGAATGCTTTAATATGTAACGTGCTAGCATTTTCTGTAGGTCCGGGGAATTTTTTTATGGGTGAAAACAGACAGACTGGTAATTTTCGCATCGACTGGTGTGCAGCAAAAAAAATTTAAATGTTTCTAAAAGCTAGCATTTGGAATCAGGACTCTATCTACATTCAATTTGAGTATGATATGGAAGTAGGTTCAACCTAATAGTAGCTAATGGAGCATCTTTTTTTTCATTCTAAAAGCCTTGACGTCATGATCTACATGCAAAAAGCTAGCTACATCACACAGTGATTGGCATTCTGAAACTTCTGCCATGTGCAGTTGTTACCAGGCTAACCGGAAGTTTCAAATTCCATGGAGGAAAAAATGGCAAGAATGGGAGAAAATTGTGACCTTGGATGAACAAAAATTCACCTAATTGATGTTAAATCTGGCAAAACTAGGTATGAAAATACAGCAAATAAGAGAACTGAATGTGAATCAATGATCCACTTGAATGGGTTCCCAAACACTGTGATAGGGAGCTACTGAAGGTTGATGATGATAATTTGGATTGGACCACGTTTTTCAAGTTGTATAGACTAGGTTTGATTTGGTGCAGTACCTTACTTTTTAAAAATTTTCATGTATTATATATAGAGCTTGCCTTGCTTGCTAAAAAGGATTTACATATTTAAATGTCCTTAATTTGCATAATTTTAATTGCAACAAATATGAAACATCTCCATTAGATAGCCTATCCTCAAACCTATAGCTAGCATTTAAAATTGTGTCTGAATCCAAAATAGTGTTAAAAATATAAAAGATTTAAATCTTTAATCGCCCATAATTTGCATAAGTTTGAACATCTTGACTACACAATACAATATGCAGAATTTCACTGCTAAGTCAATCATCATGGTAACTTTGGCATTTCCTGGTATTGAAAATTGAAAATGAGATCAGGGACTGTACATATGCAAGTCCACCAGCATCAAAGGACCACCAAAAATATATTATGTTTTGTGACCATGGAAGGGCAAGATTTTGAACCTACAACCTTCTGCACCAATCACATAGCCAAACATGGGAAATGCACATGCCAACTGCACCAAATCCCCATTCTTAAAAAGAATGGTTCAGTGGAACCTAGTATGCGTGAACTCCATAATGGATAGGGTCCAGTTCATCATAATTAATCCAGTACAAGTGCTGTATTTGGGAAATTGTAATTAGGAAAACAGATATTATTTTCCTTGGCTTTGCACCTGATCACTTAAGCAGTGGCAACCAACATTATTTCCTTCTGTGCACCATTGGTTGGTAGTCCATACTGCGACCCTTCTCCCTGCTGCACCTAGAGACTTTGATTCTGAGATGGGCACTGCACACTGTAGAAATACTGTTAATCTGTGCAGATTCCATCATGATGGCAAATTGTGTTATGTGGGAAGACTGTTCACACTTGTAAAATTCAGTCAGTAATAGTTGCACCTTTATAAAACCAGTTCCAACTTACCAAGTTGACACCTTTCAGCAGGCCCTTCGCAGGGAACACAATGCTGTGTCAGTATATAGGCCCAATCCAGGATGTGCATGTGTGGTGATACTATCATTTTCAAGGCAGATTACAAACTAAACTAGAAAAGAAGATTTGCTTCAAAGCAAATCTGTCTGTCTTCAAAAGTTGTAAATATGGCTAGATGAAAATTTCAAAGTCCAAATAACCTTGACCTTTGAGCTGTAGAGGTCACATGTAAATTACAAAATTGTGCAGTGTTCCAATACCTACAATTACATGTATAGTGCAACATGATTAAAATTGGATGAAAATTGACCAATTGATGTCTAGGTGAAATTTTCAAAGGTCCAAATGACCTTGACCTTTGACCTTTAGAGGTTACATGTTAATTACAAAAATATGCAGTATTGCAATACCTACAATTTGGGTCCAACAGAGTTGAAATTGGATGAAAATTGACACAGTTATTGTTGGATGAAAATTTCAAAGGCCCAAATGACCTTGACCTTTGACTTTAGCGGTCACATTTAAATTACAAAAATATGCAGTGTTGTAATACCTACAATTTTGTCCAACATGGTTAACATTGGATGAAAATTGACAGAGTTATTGCTGGATGAAAATTCCAGGGCCCCAAATGACCCTGGCCTTCGACCTTTAGAGGTCACATGAAAATACAAAAAATATGCAGTGTTACAATACTTACAATTTGGGCCCAACATGGTTAAAACTGGATAAAAATTGACATAGTTATGGGTGGGTGAAAATGCCAGTGGTCCAAATGACCTTGACCTTTGACCTTTAGAGGTCACATGCAAATTACAAAAAATTGCAGTGTTAGAATGTCTACAGTTTGAGCCCAACATGATCAAAATGGGATAAAAGCTGACTGAGTTATGACCAGAAGAAAATTTCAAATGACAAAATGACCTTGATCTTTGGGATTTAGAGGTCACATGTAAATTACAAAAGTGTGCAGTGTTACAGACATATTAATTGAAGTTGGATTGGTTCCCTTTACCTATAATAATTTGGGAGATATTCAAGATTTGAATTTTCAAATGGCCCTAATTTGCATAATTTTCAAGATCGACACCCCTCTTCACAAAAAGACATATTACTGTTCATGTCTGGAGCTATAATCATGGCAGGCTTGGAGTTTCCAAATGTAATAGTGTCAGAGAAAATTGTCAGACAAAACTGCTGGTAAAGAAGAAAGAAAGGAGGAAAGAAAGAAACCTAACAAAAACAGAATGCATGTGTTGGCACATCGACATAATTCACATCCAAATGGAAATGTGAATTGGGAAGTGGTACTCTGAAATGGGATTCCAGTCTACATATGGGGTCACCCTTGTAACTTACCGCAATGTGGCTAATGTTTTTAAAAACTGATTTTTGATGTGGCTTTTATAGCTAGGTGTGAACCCCCTATACCTTGTAACTATCTTCTGGTGGATACACAAAGGAACAGTCTACTCTTGTTGTTCCCTTTAAGCCATAAAAACATGGTGGAAAGACCAAGAGAATGAATGTTTCAGTATATTTTGTGTATTCTAATGTACAATATTTTCACATGCATAAATTTTCACATTTTTATTGTGCCCTTCAAGCATTTTGACTGTCAGTGAAGTTTTGACTTCACCATTTCGACCATAGTTCTGAATGAACCAGGGACCACTCTGGCCATTAGCCAAATGCTGATCTTTCTGGAATCTGGCTAAAGGAATGTGTACATGGCTAAAGTACATGTATTATTAGATGAATCATTAAACGGCCATTACAGAATCCTTGTTAATGCTTTAAGTACCAAATCTTGGACTGAGTCAACAGCTTTTGAAGGTCTTTTTACAAGAAATACGAATCTGAGATCCTAGTGATAATGCAGACTAGTTTAATTTTAGCAGATCGACTTTAGAGATGATTGGCACTGAAAGAGTCACTTATGCCAACATGTATGTTTCCAGTTTTGGCAACAAATTTTGGAAGTCTAGATTTGTTCCTGTTAAACCTGTTTTGAAATGCTCTTTCATTGTGTTTTATTTTCATGCTTTTGTGCCATAAGCAAAAAATAAAAATACAGCCAACTTAAGTGAATTTACAGTAATAGATATGGTCATCTGTATGCTTTATAGGCTCCACAAACCAAAATCTGGAATGATGGTTTGTGAACAGCTATACACATCATTACACTAAGAGGACAGAAACTTCTTAAAACAAACTTATCTCCGTTTTTAGTATTTGACAGTTTTATCCAAGCCTGTTAAGATATTGTAAGAAGCTTTTTTCAGACCTTATCAGAAAAAAAAAAAAAAAAAATGGGTAAGACCCTTTGAAATTCAGATATGAGTGATTCTTCAGAGAATGCAGCGAATTTGTGAGTTTTTGATCAAAAAACAAAACAAAGCAAAAAAAACAGCAGGCCTACATTTCTTTCTTTGGATAGTACATTTTCAGATACTTTTGCTGTTTTCATAGTTTCATACTCTTGGTCTGTCACATCTTTGAATTGAAGTTTTTGTAATTTGTGTATGATTCAGTTGTCTGCTGTCAGAGACACAGGGACTTCTGGGAGTCTTGCATACAGAGATCTTACACCTTCTACAACCACAGTGCACTCCAGAGGTGAACAGATATAACAGGGCTCGTGCATTAGCAACGGTAAGTATTCTAATGACACAAAAAAAAATTTGTCAAATATATGGTAATCATGGGCAAATTGTTAATACAATAAAATTAAAATAAATCAAAGGTACAATGTATATTGGCACTATTATGCGAGAAGTGCGGCCAGTTTCGACCCTAGGCAAGTTTCGTCAGGCACTGAAGCTTAAACGGCTGCTAAAGCCATTTACATGTATATTATATGAGAACGCAGCATAGGTTGCTATGTGCTATTGTGTGGCATGAAAAAGTAATGGGTTCTGATGGAATAGCTAAACGTCACAAGTGGGTATTTGATGCTCCTCACAATGGGGTTCACACACTTATCCAAGTTAATGCAGTGTGTACATACATGTGTCTTGCACATGTTGATACGTCAGTGCTCAAGTCTCCTGATGTGGGAAAGTTGATGTATAATGACATATATTGATCTTATTTTATTGAAATCAAGTGATTGTCCAATCATATGAATGTGTTTATCTGGTGTAGGAGGAAAATAAAAGGTAGGGTTTTCCTTCAAAATTGAAAAAAGCGGATTGATAACACCTTTACATTTAAAACATTGATCCATTTAGGCTCTGCTCACCAAAGGTTGCAGAGCTCATGGTATGACTCGGGTGTCGCAAAAGTGTATCACACTAGAGATGTCCGTCTGTAGAACTTCAATTGTTCAGTGAGGGACTTGTAGAAGTCTGCTCCTTGCATTTGATACTCTATAACAGTGATTCAATCCCTTAACTTATTAATTATATAATATTCCAGATTCATAGATATCACAAAAATGATGTGGGCCTACTTTCTGCTTTTGCTATAAACTCAGCTGACAAAGTAGTCAGAAGAACCAAATTAGTTATAGGCCTATCAATTCTTTTATTTTTTGGAGAAGTAATAAAATTTGGATTTTGAGTGGTTGGGCCTATACATATTGGAAACACTATACATGTAGTCTGTATTTAATGAAGAATATTTCAAAGGTTGAGAGGACCAGTTTAAACCACCAGTTGCCTATTGTGGGTGATTGCCTGTCTCAAGTCAGGAGTGAAATTTGTTTCTTCGCATTGGTATTGGAAGATGAGTGTTGATGCTTTGGTAACTCTGGAATCTCTTTGCTGTCTTTGTTGGATTTGATATTTATGAATATGGGTCATGTTTTTCTGCATAAGTGTATCATACTAGAGACGTCCATCCATCCATCTGTAAGCTACTTGCTTGTGAGTGCAATACAGTCCACAGTTTTCAAGATAGCCCCATATAACTTTACCAATTATATAAACACCACCTGTATTTTCGAACCTGTATCTGAGCAGCCCTCTCCACTAACCTCCATCTTTGACTCAGCAGGTGCCTAAGCCCCACTGCCCAGTGCTGCTACTTAATTCATAGCCTGGGTGCGACTTCAGTGTCCTACATTCTAGGCCATTCAGTGTCCTTTATTCTGGGACCCACAGCTGTCCACAACTGGTATATGAAAGGCATTGTATTTACATTATCAGGTAATGCTCAAGCTGGAAGTGTCCCATTGTATATAGTACATTACATTCATTCGACAAATTAATCTTCCTTTAACATTAATCACACATATATTTTGGATACTACAGGACTAACCCACACAGACTTGGCTGCCGTGTTGAAAATTGGGGATATGCATCCAATGGTTTGTAAATTAGGATAGTAATCATGGCCGATCGGAGGGGGGGGGGGGGTGTTAATATATAACACTAAAAGTATATACTTTGCAAATATTTCAGAGCATCAAAAATGATATGATATATGCTGCGGCCACGATCATCTTTGATATCCTAATAAAATGATTTTTTTTGCTACTGTCCTATGATGTATTGCACCATGTTCAAAATGGTGCTCACCAATTGGTTTGGCGGCTCAAGATATTGTGTCGCATTTGGATTTATAACTAATGATGGTAACTACTTCAGACATAACCGAGCAGTCAGATTAAAGTTAAGATAGCAAGTAATGTTTCCAAAGTACTTTAATGACCATTTTCTCTTGCAACTCAGAGAACAGACACTGGAACCTAGCAAAATATTACAATAATGGCCATCCATGGACCTATTAACGAGAGGTCCATGGATCACAGAACAACCGGGGCTATGCTGTAGCCTGTTTCACCGAACAACCATCGCTATGTAGCATACATATATGTATATCATCTGCTTGTACATGTCCTGATGGAATACGTAGGCCTACATCTATTGCTTTACCGTGAAGCCCCTTCCATGTAAAGCCTAGTAAGTTGGAAGATCTGAAGTCAGCACCTTTGGATAATCTCTAATCACTTTTTCATATTTTTGGATAGTTTGATACTTGAACTGCATGCTCCCAAAAACTTAGATGTGTGAACATAAAACTTATGTGAGAAAACTGAGCTCAAAACATTTGTTTACACTGAAGAGTTTCAGCAGTGCTGACCACATGGGATTGGTTTGCATGGGCATGATAATGAACCATGTCATTGTTTTCACAGTTATTAGTCCATGTCCTCTAGAAACCAGGTGAGCCACTGACAAGGGTCACTCATAGGGTAGAGGAAACCATTAGCCATGGAGAGAAGAATGGGCCAGTTCAAACTAATCATTACCATTGTTCTGACTTCTATGATATTCTCTATTGATGTAAAAACAAATTAGCGCAATCCATTTAATGGGCCCCAAATATGGAAAGCAGTATGTGAACCCACACCCAAACAAGCCAAGTGCAGTTATGTTTCATGTTCCCAAGTAAAAAAAAAACTTGAGTTTAAAGCCAGAAAATATACTTTTTTTGAATGACAACATCACAGAAGTATAGCTACAAAAAAAAAAAAAAAAAAGAAAAAAAGCTACAAGTTTATTTCACACAATAATAAAAACACAGAACATAAGAGTTGATTATGTGTCATATTACCCTGTCAGGCTGTCACCTTATATTTTACGCTCAGAATGAGCGGGACTCGAACCTGCAACCTTTGGCACCAGTCGCCTAGCTGAAATGGGAAACTCGCATATCCACTCGACCAAATCCCCATTCTTAAAAAGAGTGCCATATCAACACAGTTATGCAGTATAAGTACTGAGTCACAGATGTTATTACATCACAGCGTGTTTACCGCAATACATCTTGGGGGATCACCAGGGACAAACTCAGCAAGCAGTTCGGACTCACAGTGGAGTAGTACGTTAGATTCAGTGTTGACTCTTACTGATGTGACACATGTATGTTCAAGTTCTGATCAGAGAAGGTTAGAAAATGCCGAACATTAGCTGTTGTGTACCAAAGTGCACAGGCTCTAAGAGGAAGACACCTGGACTCAGCTTTTACCAGTTGCCGTCCGACAAAGCAGAGAGAAAAACCTTGATCAAATTGATCAGGAACGAAAACCTCAAGGTTGAATCAAAGTGGACACAGACTTTGTTTGGATTCCCGTGAGTTGAACTGACACCCCCCCCCCCCAACAGCACAGCCATCATTGTAGCCCTTCCTTAGAGTTGTCTTCTACTATTGTAGAAGGTAGTTGTGCAACGGGGACACTGTTTTCATCTAATACATTTGTATTATATTATGAGAGCATCTGCCATACTGCAACCACAACCATGTTATTCTGTATGCAATGCTTTGACCTTGTCCCCGGTGATCCCCCAAGATGCACCTTGGTAAAAACTCTGTGATATAATTAGTTTTCAATTGTCTGTTACTATAATTACTGTTCTATATATTGTCAAATTTAAGGCTTACAGCCCAGATTTAATAGTTTTTACAGCATGAAATTTCTCGCTGTATTTGTTGGACAGAGTATATGTAGCTAATGCCTAAATCGAGGAAAGGGAAACAGACAAGGCACTCCCAAGGAGAGGTCGCAATCAGAATGGGGGATGGTTTGAGCCGGTGCTGACCATCCATTGTTGATGTATGGCATTCATTGTCACATCAGCATTTAAATCACAAGCACCTCAGAGCTTGGTTTTGCAGACGTTGACATGAAAATGTCAGAAAGTACATTTAATGAGACCTTTCTCCATCCTTCGCTTGAGATAAAAAAAAATGACAGTTTGCATGATAAATACATGTAAGTACATCAGAGACTCACTGCCTGGCCAGAAGTAATTGTACTAAGTCAACCCAAATAAATTCTGTTGTGAAACAAAGTCAATCAAAGGGCTGGGGCTTTGAACTCAAGATTTTTTGGAATTCTTCTGCATGGGAGGGGGGGGGGTCAACTTGGCATGGCTGTTTATTGAGTTCTGTTTCTTGGATTTCCCTTAAACAAAAACTCACTCAAACATTGAAAAGCTGAAAGCCAAACTGTAGCAGCAGTTATGTCTAAATGATTTTTCATGGAAGATACCTGCATGCCTAAATAAAGAAGTCGCAGGAAACATCAAATAGTGGGCTGATCTACAATTTTAGTCCTCAGTTATGGGCGAACAGGGGCATTGAATAAAAATCCTTGAATCGCTTTTTAAGGTCAATATACAAAGATAAATATGTTTCAAGAATTAATGTTTTTGATCATACAATGAAAACTCATTATAATGATACCATTTGTTCCCTTAGAATTGTGTCGGATAATTGAATATGTCAGATAAATGATTCAAACAACAAAGACAATGACCTTTTGCCATTCAAAACTTGTGTCATTATAACGAAACACGTGGGATATCTGAGTGTCGTTATAATGAGGTTTCACTGTTACAATACTGAAAATATATACAGTGGTAACTGCTGTATGCAACCACTGCCGTAAGCAGCCGCATTGCTTTTTGTGGTCACTTATCCTGGGACATAGGAGTCAATTTCTTTGTAAAATTTACCTTTGGTGACAGGTCACCTGCTGTATGTGGCCACTTTTTCTTGGCTGAAGGGGTGGCCACATACAGCAGGTACCACTGTATTGCAAAATTGTGAAACATACCCGTATCTCCACTATTACACAGCAGTTATCACTGCTGTACTGTGTCTGTTGTTATCTGTACATTCTCGAGATTCTTGCAGTTACATGTATGCACACATATATGTTAATTATGTTTTTTTAAGTTATAAAAAAAATGTTGCAAAGGTTTTGTCAGAATTATAGCCACATTTCTTTGTTGCTACAACTTTGAAAGCACAGGAACCATTGACCCCTGCTGCATGCTTTCATGCTTTCACCATCTGCTTCATGAACTGTGAATTTTTACTTGTGCTGAATAAAGTAGACTTGTGCAGAGCTCTTGTGTTTGTCCTGAAAATCTTGTCCCATACCAGGCAATAATTTAACAAGTATCAGTGAGTATTGCATCACTTTTTGTTTTTCAAAACACAGAAAGCTGTACAACTCAAATTTGAGTTGCATGTATGTAGGCCTAGGTATCAATTTTTGACAGTGTTTGTTCTTTGATATGTGAACATGTTCAGCTCAAATGCATGTAAATTGCTGGGCAACTTCAAAATACATAGTACATGTACAACTGTACCGTAACTGTGACCAAAGTGGTGCACACATACATGTATACAGGTATATGAATTATTATAATGACCCCCAGGTGATGAGCCCACCTTCATGTTCCTCATGCAGAGACCTCGTGCAACATGTTCAAGTACCATCATCCCTTGTCTGAATTTGATGGTTCCAGGTCAAGTTAATCTATGGTCTAGCTCAGCAACTGTCCTCAGTCCACAAAATGCAGTGGTGTACTAAGGATTTCGAAGCTGCTGAATACTCAGTCTAAAAATTAACACTCTGAGTTGAGGGTTTTTTGTAAATCACAACCTGGTCTATAGACCAACTTGTAGATCAGTAAAGCCATCAGTCACATGATTCAGGGCTCTACAGTTTGCATATCTGAGAGCCTGAGACAAGTCAAATTCCAATCAGGGCAAGTTAAAATCTCGAAGGACTTTCCCTAGGGAAGACCAGACATTTTGGTTTCACTTGTAAGTGAGGTTTGTATGGATCAATTGATGGATATTGAGAAAGTGTGAATCCCAGATGTACTAGTTAGGCCTAAGAACTACAGTGGGTAATATTGAAGAATGTAACAGCCACTGCACACATGTATGTGCATTTATTAATTTTTTTAGTGGATTCTTTCAATGTAAATTGCGAGCTGCTCTGAATTACATAAGGTTGCTATATTCATGTCCCTTGTAAAAACACCTTTCATTCAAGTACCAGCATGCCTGTAGTTACCCAGAATATAACAGTCCAGGTCAGCGGCTTTGCTTTGCATGCTTTGGGTGCATTGCTACCAAAGCACACCAAGGAAAGCTGTCGACTCACTCCAAAATGTGTCAGTGAAAGAATCAAGACAGATAGGTAGAAGATTGAGTCTTCAGTAATTGTGTCCATGCATAATTTGAATAAACTTTTTGCCTCATGAACATGCTGAATACTTTTCTGTTACTTCCAGGTGAACTTTACAGCTATAACCCCATGTTACCTGCTTCTTCAGATCAGGGTATTAACTTTTCAAATCCAGTTTATTAAGGTAGCGGCCACATTTTGACTACAGCGGCAATATGGTGACTCATCATAAAATGAGTTTTTTTTTCCATTTTCATGAATTCCATCATCTAAACTTTGTGTTCACCAAAATGACTTTAAAAAAATAAATATTTATATGAGAAAAATGAAGAAAAACATCACCAAGTTTGGGCTGTTAATTACACATGCTTGGTCTGTTTGTTGAATTATGTTAATTAATTGCCGAGTTTAGATAGCACTCGGCCGCCGCCTATGGCCCTGACAACGCAGAAATGCGGTCGACTGTGACTAATGAGACAATGGGGCATCGCTTGAGTGAATTGACACTGCCACATGATATGAAAACGAAAAGATGTTACTTCTACCCCTCCTGTATCGACCGAGAAATTCTCTGTTCTTTTTGTTTATATATGGTCTATGATTGAAATAAAATAACTCTTGATGACGCATTTGACGATTGCCCTTTGTCAAAATGGCGGCTCGCTCGAGGGGCACGGACGATTACAGCAAAGGCGGCCGAAAGGAGGATTGCCCGAAAATCATCATTCATCATGCAATAATAATACTACGAGTATTAAAATAATAAAAGCTTGTTGATGTTCTTATCAGTTTGTTATGTGATGAGTAAACACAATTGGTGATCGGTGAATTTCAGTAAATGCAATGCTGCACGCAAGTTCCTGTAATGATGTATCCTTTTCAAGTATGTAAATAACTGAATATTATCATCATGCTTTAAGTCTATAGATGCCGGCCAACCATTTAAATTATTATTTATTCCTTGGACATTTTAATTAATCCAAATATAACGATTTAGGGGGTATTGAGTGAGCAATAAGAACGTATAATTTACCAAAATCAGACGTATCCATTGGCTGGCTATTATGCGGACATTTATCAATATTGACACATTTGAGCTTCTGGTGGACTCACTGGCTCGCCAGTCACATGTTTGCTTCCTCATGACAAATGTAATTCCAAGGTGGGCAAGTACATGTACATGTCACAGACTTGCACAGCATTCATCCCTGGGGTAACCAAAAGATGCTTTTACAAAATAAGCTTTAAATGGGTAGACAAGTGAGTTAAAGAAGGACAACAATGGAATAACGGTAGAACTTGCAATGATGTATCCAATGCAACATTCAGTTTGTGTTGAATAACACATTGGAGAGTTGTAACACAGACCAACTCCTTGTAAATGGTAACCATGAATAATAGGTACATGTACGGTCAAGATCAATTGGTTCATGTGGGTTCTCAGTGGACGGCTCTGTAGGCAGGTGAGCTAGGTATGTGTATTTCCATTAGTTTCCATTGTAATTTGCACCTACATGTATGTACATGTAACTCTAAAACCGCTCTCCCTAGAAACACCAAATTTTTTGTAATAAACAATAAAATGTGCGCACATTAGCAAGGTTGTAGCTACACCATAGTATATATATACTGGTCGCCCAAGCGTTTGTTGACAGTTGCTAACAATACCCTGGCTGCTGAAGAGGGTGAGGTTACACCGTAAACTGGTTGAGCCTATATGGAAATTTGTACCTCCCATCATGACACTTGCCTTGTCCTTTTAGAGCTTTTGTGGTAAGTAGTTGTATGCAGTTAAAATACTGTCAATTTGATGCCTTTGTAGCAAAACTATTCAACGTGCTGAATATTACTTGAAGATAGAATCTTATGGGAATGCACACCTCTAGCCCACAAAAATTTTGTGTATTGGGTTGTGTATTCAGCCAAATATGCACAAAACTGTTAATGGTGGCCTCTCCTATTATGTGTACTGTGGGGTTGAACAGACTCTTGGTGAATGCGGGTAAGGGGCAAATCCCATCAGGTATTTTGGCTCTTTGTTTACTTTCATCGACACTTCTTGCCATCATTTTTCTATCAGCGCAATCAGTACAACATTACTTGATTAGAATGCCAGGGCAGAGAAAATTGGTAAGCCAAATACAGCACTTGACAAGCTTGAAGTTATGTATACACATTAAAGCACAGGTTCACATAAAAGAACCCATGGCAAAAAAACAAACAGAAAAAAACAACCCCCCCCCCCCAAAAAAAAAAAAAAATTTTAAAAAGCCTGACACATGCTGCATCCTTGTATACATGTACATGTTCTAGAATACAAAGTATTCCAGTCTTTGTCCCCATTTAAAGAGGATGGAAAACCTATCACCAATAAGAGTGAAGAAGCAAACATATTTAGCGTGTTTTTCCAGCCAGTGTACAAGTTACTGGTAGATTCTTCTCCCACCTGTCCACCTGACTATTGCTTTGTCACTAATGTAAGGCTAGAACTTTTTTGCTGTCTGTAAAGATGATGTATTAAATGTTTTGAAGTTGCTTAAATCATCCAGTGCTACTGGTCCGGATGGAATTGGCGATTTATTGAAGAAAATAGGGCCAAGTATTTCTAGCTCTTCTGTAAAATATCAATGTATCTTAGACAATGTCTCATTTTCCTGATCAGTTGAAAAAATCTAATTTTGTATCCTGTTTATAAAAAAGGTGATCACCAGACAAAGTCGACCTATAGACCCATATCACTTAGTTGCAACATTTCCAAAGTAATGGAGAGACTGATTTTCAATACTGAGTAGCTTCTTTCAATATTTGATCCAGAGCAATCTACTTATAAAAAAAATCATGGCTTCAAGAAGGGGGACTCAACCATGTCAACAGTGAACCAAATTACAAGTACATTTATCACTCACAAAATACACAGGTGTACATTATGGAAATGAAATATGTATGGCCTTTTTTTAATGTATCAAAGGCTTTCAGTAAAGTGTGGCACAAAGGTTTACTTTGCAAACTTTGGCAACCTGGCTTTGACATTTCATTGGTGTCTTGGGTAGAGGACTATCTTTTCAAACTGTTTTCAAAGAGTGATCATTTTAGGTCAAGAGTGGAGTTTGGTCCCTCATGAAGCAAGTTTAACTCAAGAGTCTATGCTCAGTCCCCTTATGTTTTTGGTTTGCATCAATGAGCTGGAACCTTGGCAGTTTTACTACTGGTATCAGATTATTTGTTGATGACACTTCCCTTCTAAGAGTTATATGAAATTTAACAGACTCTACTTTAAGATTGAACACAGACATGGATCTTATTGGAATCTGGGGGTAGATTTTGGAAAGTAACTTTCAATGCAACAAAATCTCTTTCCCTCATTTTTTGCACTAAGAGAAACGAACCATTTCATGGAACATCGTATCTAAATAGAGGGCACCAGCCACACATATCTAGGCATTACTCTGTGTTCAAACTTAAATTGGAAAGAATATGTTTTATGAATCACAGATAAAGCTGGTAAAAGGATAGCACTTAATTCTCAAACAATTCTAATATAGACGATCTCTAAATGCCCTTTGTAAATTGTATAAGTCAATGATTCATTCTATACTTGAGTACGGTTATGTTGTATTTGACAATCACTACTGGACAGATTTGGCGGCATATGGACACCTTCGACGGAAAACTGCGGTCACTGCCGGCGATGCCGCCGTTGTCCGCCAAGAACGGCGGTCACTGGCGGCAGCGCCGCCACTGCACGCCAGTGTGGCGGTCACTAGCGGCGCTGCCGCCATTGTCCGCTGCATATATGGCAGCAAGTGGCGGCGCCGCCGCCACTGCCCGCCAAGCACTTTCTCTTTTTACCCAGGCTTTGCATTGACCGCCGACCGCCGCCAAATCACGCCATCCCCCGCCAAAGACTTTCCCACTCATGTACGACTGGTACATCCCTCAACAACTGTAACACATGAACTAACTAGTTGATGTGTAGGTGATCTAGCTGTATCGGTCAGTTCTTTTAGGAAAGACTGTATAATATTTTGTCTGTCCTGTGTGTGTTGTATATACCATTGTGTGCCCTTGTGTGTCTGGAGGCTAGCCTCCAGATTAGTATTTGTAAAAATAGATAAATATTGAACAAACCAGGTGAAAAGGAGTGCTGTCCAGGTGAAAATCTTTGTAGCATAATTTTCTTTACTTTTTTTCCACTTCTTTACATAAGAAACACTTATTTTTGAGAAAATCTGTAACAATTTTGAAGAGCTTTGTAGCAAAATTTTGCTACAATGCTCCAGTTGGGCAGCCGTGAAATGAATAACTATGTTAACTTTGTAACATCATGAATATATGTTGGTGTGTTTTTTCTTCAGTGTCTTGTCATTGTCGTGTTAAATATGCTTATTTTAATTATCATGGTACATTCCAGGTAGCAGATCAAGATTGCTATTAATTTCAAGAATTCTGGCAGAACATTTAAAAAAAACCAAAAAAACTGGGATCTAACTGTTGTATTCATTTGTGTTTTGCAGACTAGCATGGCAAGTTCGAAGTTACGGATGGCTGACCGCCTAACAGGCCTGGACAAGAGTGTCTGGTGGGTAAACAAGCAGAAGATTCGTACAACAGGCATTAAGCCAGAAGGACCATACACATATGTACCAACGTACTGTTTGTAAAAACAAAAACAGTAAAAAGTACCTACAATCATTCTTATGTTGCTCATTATTGTTGGCTGCTTTTTTTGCATTTTTTGTCTTTCATTGAGAATTCAATTTTATGAGTTACTGGTTAACAGCTTTCCTCAGTGCATAATGGGTGCATATGGTGCCAGTGTGGGCCAAGTAAGTGATCAACACCGTCTCCAGAGGGGCCAGAGGACTAACCTTTTACCTTCTAAACTGGCTGAAAGGCTGGGGGTCAAATGTTGTTTGCTTCAATGTTTTTTACTCATTTTAACTGTAATGGAAAACAATCAGAAACTACAACTGTAGATGAGACCAATCAATGTAACATATACAGGCTCCAAAACATGTTCTGAGTACTTACCCACTGAAGATCATTTAATTTATTTGGGCTAATACAGCCTATGTCAAAAATTTACAGAAGAACATTGTACACTATGGACACTAGTACTCCCATAAGAAAAACATACATGTAGGTTAGACTGTGACAGGTTAGCTAATGGAGGGAGAGTAAAGAGTTCGGGCTGCAGAATAGGGCAATGACTACCAGGAAGTGGCTTTGGACAAAAAGACACAAATAAAATGCCTCAGGAAAAGTGTTGACTGAGAATTCAAGGGGCAGTGGGTTAAAGACAGAGGCTGTCAACACTGAAAGATGACTGGATATTGCTGGTTTTACCAAATGTACTTTGTGTCCTGATATTGAGTTGGGCCAGCATGTATGAGAACCACAGAAAATTGCACAGTTTGAGCCAATTTATGTCCATGGCAAGTATGTGTTGCCAGTAGGAAACGCTAAGAAACACCAAAATCCAATTAAGCCTTTTGGAGCTCAACATTAGCCAGCGTTAGTTGGTGTTTCCCAGCGTTAGTCTGCGTTTGCCAGCGTTTGACACCCTTTCAACACTGGCAACTGCTGTGAAACGCTGACTAATGCAGTCTACCGCTGGCAAACGCTTTGTAGTCCTCTTAACTAGCAAACTCCCTGGGATACATGCAAAATTTGAATTCAGTTGAACTGGGATGAGAAGGATCCTTGGAAATTTGTGTCTTGTACTTGTACCAATCATCAAGATACTTTTATTTATTATTTTTTTTGGGGGGGTGGGGTGTCCCAGCATTTGTAATGCCAGCTAACGCTGTCTCATGCTGGCAAATGCTGTGTAACACTGGGGACAGCTCTGAAATGCAGAAAAGCATCTACTAATGCTAAAACAAGTTACTAGTGAATCAAGCTTGCTATTTCCAGTTGTTCAAAACTTAAAGTAATTCTGTTATGTTAATATCTTTATGTACTGTTTGACTGCAAATCGCACACAAGCCTGATAAAACAGTTCTTCATAAAATTAAGATCTACATGTAGGTTGGTATTGTAACATTTGATTTTTCAGTACTCAAAGCATTAGCACTCGGTTAGCCGGGACTTCAATGACATTTTTTTACGTACAAAATTTAAGTTTAATTTGTGCTCAAAACTGAAGCAAACTGCTCCAACACAGATTATCAAATTGTTGGTCTTTACCATTTCTGCTTGTTTGTTTCAATCATTTAATAACATTGTTTCTGAGACATCTGATAAATGAATGGCTAAAAAGATGTTTATTTCCAGGAAATGGGCACTGTAGTGTAGAGAGAGAGACTTTGCTCTTTGAGTGTTTTTGTGCGACACTAGTTGCCCAGCCCAAAGTATGCAGTGACCCAGCATTATTGAGAACGTCCAATGTTGAGGTACAGCATGTGTCATTTTCTGTTCCAGGGTGGAATATGGAAAACTGGCAGTGGAACACAAAGCCCTCAATTTGGGACAGGTAATTCTGAAATATTTTATGTTTGAATCTCTTCTCAGGTAAATTATATGCAGATGATGAAAGTTTTCACACTTCAGATGTGGTCAAACCAAAGCTGGTCATGCACCAACCTTTCTGAGGTGCCCACCTGCTGTGTGCGACCAGTTCCAAATCCCCCCCCCCCCCCCCAGCATAATGATTCTTACCTGTGTTAAGGACCTAGCGGTCTTACAGATGGTTCAACATTAAATATCATTATTTTTGAATTAGTACTTAGGGTACTAAATTTAATGACCCCCTCCCCCCCCCTCAATTAGTACTTTAAAAATGATGATTTTCCCAAAAAAAATCATAGCAAAATTGCACAAAACAGGCCAAAAATTGACCATCATTTTCCGTTTTCTCTGAAAGTGGACAGACCCATTTAACCCCCTCCCCCTTGCGTACTGTAAGTACTAATTCAAAAATGATGAAACTCTTGAACCGTCCCTTGCTGATTACACATCAGGCGAAATTAAATAGGGTTTTGATATCAAGTTGACATAAACTTGGCATGATTGTACCTCCATACAAGGAGTTAGGCCTTTTTTTATGCAGAGGAATGAACATGTTTGAAATTATGCAAATTAGGGGCATTTGAAATTTTAAATCTTGAATATCTTTAAAAGTATGATAGATAGAGATGTCATTCTAACTTGTACTAGAGGTTTATTGACCACTGCACATCTTATGAATTCAAAACAAAAGTTTTAGCAATTTAAAGTATGCTAATTAGCAGCATTTGAAACTTTAAATCTTGAATATCTTCAAAAGTATTATAGATAGACATGTCATTTCAACGTATACTAGGGTTCATTGACCATTGCGCTTGTAATGAATCTAAAACAACAGTTGTGGCAATTTAAATTATGCTAATTAGCAGCTTGGAAATTTTAAAACATGAATATTTTCAAAAGTATAATAGATAGGGATGTCATTTCAACTTGTACAACAGGGTTATTGACCATTGCACATGTGATGAATTTAAACAAAAGTTGTAGCAATTTAAATTATGCTAATTTGCAGTATTTGAAATTTTCGATCTTGAATATCTTCAACCCTATAATAGATAGAGATATCATTCCAACTTCTACTGGGGGGGTTGTTAACCATTGTGCATCTGATGAATTAAAAGCAAATGTTGTAGCAATGTAAATTATGCTAATTAGCACCATTAGAAATTCTAAATCTTGAATAATTTCAAAAGCTACAATATATAGAGATGCTGTTCCAACTCCTACTCCTATGTTATGGACTAGTTGTACATTATGATACCAATATGCTATGAAGACACACACACTGATTTGCTATGCTGCAAATCATGTTTGCTAGTTGCTCTTTCATTTCATAGACAACAATATGGAAATTATTTGTAAAGTATTCTACTGCAAAGTCTCAAAAAAAAAAAAAAATAGAAGTGCAGAATTGAGGAAAAAAAGGTTGCGGGCGCTGACGGTAATCCGTTCCCGGAACACTGTTTTGATAAATTGAGCCCAGGAAATGTCAGCGTTTTCAGTGATAGTTGACAGAGTCAGCCACAGTTTGCGTTTGATCACATAGTCATTGTTCAGCCACCTCTTGGATTCAAATGGAAAGATAAGAATTTTGGGTGACACATCAAAACATACAGCTGCTGTCCCGGTTAATGTGAATATGTCCTATTAATACTACCATAATAGTGGCCTTAGTACATGTCACATCCAATGTGTACATCCAACTGCATGGTTGGAACCAGTTTTGAATGCATATAACAAGGAAAGAATTTTTCTGCAGACTTGCTAATTTTTGAAGAAGCCATGCTCAAAATGAATCCAATGATTTCCATGAAATTGGTCTAACTTAGGGGTGAATTTTTTGTTGGATGATATTGGGTTTCTTTCTGTGACTTTAGTAGTTGAAAAAGGGAAGAAGTTGTGAAGATGTCAAGATCAGTTACAAACATTGGAATTTTTATAAAGCACAAATTATGACATTCAAAGAAAATAAAAAAAATACCAAAAATAAAAAAACACCCCTAAATTATTGTATGAAGAATGATTTCACAAGTTTTCAAGCTTTTAGCACTAAAATACTTTTACAGTGCACTTGTTTAAGATTAAATAGAATTCCTTGACACAAACTACAATTAAATTGTGAGTCAAGACATTAAAAAAAAAAAAAAAGATTAATCCTAGAATTTGTCCCAAGGTGAGATACAGGTTGATGTTGGGCAAGTAGTGAAAAACCTGGGTGTCTGACAGGAGACTGAAATTTACTGATACAGGCTTTTATTGAAAACTCACCACATGCATATTGTGCAGAATGAACATTTCATGGAATGACAAGTCGATCAAACACAAACTAGACTGAATTGACATTTTACAGAAAATGTACTGATATTTTTCTGAATTTCCACCCAAGTACAATGTATCGGCCGATATGAACAACCAGTTCCCCCGAAGGAAAACACACAATTCTACCAAAATTCAGGGATGAAACCACTAGCTGTTTCCATACTGTCATGAAGACCTGTTTGTCATGAATAAAGTAGGAGTGTGAATAAAATGTGGTTGGCATGGTAAAGGGTAAACTTTCTCCCAAAAAAAAATAAAGAAAATAAAAAAATAAAAATAATAAATGAATAAAACCACACTGGCAAGATTATGTGGTAAAGGCTGTCAAAGTAGACAGTTCTGGATCATAGTTTCCCCAGCCTCGTTGCATTTTTTTCCCTCACTTTTAATAAAAAATTCATGTTACATGTAGGTGCGGACCATGCACATGGTAGAAAGGCAGAGGGCCACCAAATTATTACATTTATCCAGTAATTATAGCTGTATCATCCAGAAAAGGTGGAAGATACAGACTGGGTGATAACCCTATCCATATCACCACAGTGCAAAGGTCAATCCATATCACCACAGTGCAAAGGTCACTGAGAACTACTTTTCTTCTAAATTCTTGTAGTTGGCGCACGTCAAGCATGTAGTTTTCAAATGACCCAATTACTGGATCTTGCATTACAGTTTTTCATACGCAAAGCTATGCAAAGCCTTGTTTGATGAAAGAAATGTTGAAACTGTTTTTAATTGCCTTTTTCTTTTGTATTTAACGATGAAAATAAAATTACAGCTATAATTATTGAATAAAAGTAAAACCAGCCGCGTGGAGGAGACTCGTCAGCAGACTGGCCTCGCTCCCACGGCGGATCACTCCTCGTGCAAGCACTCGGAGTGATCCGCCGCGGGAACGAGGCCAGTCTGCTGACTCGTCTCCTCCACTTGACTGGTTTTACTATTGTATTATTATTAGTTACACCAATGATCAATCTGAGAAACACTTGTCCTGAGAAGTATCTAGTAGCCTGACATGCCAATAACAGAGCAAAGATACGAGATGTTTGCGTGGCCAGGCAGTCTCATGAAGGAGTAACTTGCTTATGTGATGAAGCCACACTAATAGACTGACAAGCTCTGCGGAAGTGCAGGCTCATATTATCATGCAGTAAGTACAGAGACAAGTCACACAAAACAATGGAAAGGACAAATCTTTTATTTAACAGTGCAATGATGGGTACATGTAATTCAATCATGTGATGTTCTGGTCAACTGTCAGATCGACCAGAACATGGTTTGACCAACTGCTGTCAGTGAGTTATTTGACCTATTTTAATATATTCAGCCCACATACACTTCAGCAAGAAAGATATTCTGTCTAATTGCTTTCAGTCTACTGACAACTTGTGCACTGGAAAAAAAGCGATTAATGTGAAGCACTGTGTTAGTGCCTCATATAGATGCATATGTGACTTGTACAGTGTTGATATGTGTATCAAAATTCACAGGGATGTAGTACACATAAAGTACACATGCATTAGCAGGTGTACATGTTTTTCTGTTTCACTATTATATGGTCTAAGGAGAGTGAGAGTGATGACTCAGTCTCACTTGGCTATAAAACTCATTTCAGGGGAGCTATTTTTCAATCTCTGTATATAGCTATAAATACAAATTTTAAAGCATTATAGAAGTAGCTTTCATAAACATGTAATGGCCTGCCTGAATTATTTTTGGAGAGTGATTCGCAGCTTGCCCCCAATTTTTAAATGCAAAGGCCTGATTATTATTGTATGTATACATATGATTGCTGAAATTCTATAGCCACAATATAAATATTTTACTCTTCAAGTTGAAAATATGTGTTGCTTTGGGGTTTTTTTTTTCCCCTTCAAATTGTTCATAATTTCTCACCATGCATATGCAGCCTACTTGTACACTGCAGTAAAGCATATTAGGTTTTTCTGTGAATGTGCAAATTTGTCTTTGTTTCAGGGATTTCCCGATTTTTTCCCTCCAAGCTATGTGCAGGATGCTTTAATAGCATCTGCTAAGAGTGAAAGTCCATTTATGCATCAGTACACCAGAAGTTACGTGAGTACATATTACTTGACATGCACACACTACATACAGTCTCCAGTGAAGGACCATACATACATGTATGTCTTTGCATATAAAATAATATTGCCATCTGTCACTGATCCAGAATAATTTCAGCTATTTGTGCAGTGAAATTTATTATATTTGTGGAATCATTTTGGTGTTATATTCGAGTAAAAATAGGGGGGAAAAAAAAAAAAACGAAAACAAATGGTCAGGTAATCAATGTTCGGCCTGTTCACTTCCGGAACATCACATCTACCTGGTAATACATTGCAGCCATCTTATTATCACATGGTGCAAAATACATCTTCCAAGAGGTTTTTTTAAAAGGAAGAATGAGGCCTTAATAATTTTTCCTGTTTCGTGCTTCAAGCAAGTGATATTTATTCTATGTTTTAGCTATTCAACACTTTCCTGCTTGAATTAAGACTAAGTCAGCAGCTTTCCTTGGCATGGGTTGCCCATCCCATGCCAAGGAAAGCTGCTGACCTATAGCACGTTATCTTGATAGGTCTCATCTACAATTTTCAGTCAAATTGTTTTTCATTACTGTGAAATTACTTCAAAACCATGATGCGGATGACATAATTGACCACCAGCTGGTCTTGGCCTGTTTGGGCTGGTTTGGGGGGGGGGGGGGGGGGGGAGGTGTCGGGGATGGTTCA
This sequence comes from Hermodice carunculata, assembly GCA_964020975.1. Lineage (NCBI taxonomy): Eukaryota > Metazoa > Annelida > Polychaeta > Eunicida > Amphinomidae > Hermodice > Hermodice carunculata. The sequence goes on along the minus strand of OZ026625.1, from coordinate 8,217,698 downwards.
ACATTTTAATCATTTTTGAATTAGTACTTTCAGTACGCAGGGGGGGAAGGGACTAAATGGACCTGTAACCAAAATTATGTGGTATTATGGTATTATTTATGCTCCTTACAAGTAACAAACCAAGTAAACCTTCCAGGAACAACATGGCAGCATGATGAAGACCAGGGTTTAGCTTTGTTGCCAAGTAACCCCAAGAAAACCAACATAACTGCAGAATTTTGGTTGGATTTAGGCCAAGGGCTGATCTTTGAACTTTTTGGAAATTGCCCCCGGCTGATTTATTTACACTTGGTACAATTGCTGATATTGAAAATGTAACTGAAAGGAGTAAACTTGGCAAGTGGTAGGGCCAAATGTGCCACAGAGCCAAAGGCTTGCCCCCACCGAAACATATGATGGAGGCCAATTGCTGAAACTGCGCGGCATTGAAGAGTGCAGGTGTGGTGGAAACGGGTTGATCAGAAGCGACAGCTGATGTGGGCAGGTTGGAAGTGATGGCTGGCACGGGTGGGGAGACTAGCTGTAGTGACTTTTTGGTGGTCTTTTTTGATGAACTGGCTGCTTTCCTTGAACGCTTTGCCGCTGGCTGTAAAGATGTAGTCGTTGCTGATTGGGTGCGCTTGCGCAGTGCCCTTCTTCTTTCACCAGGCATCCTGGATACAACATGACGTAATAAACATAAATAGTCACCACACTACTTACCTTGACTTATATTGTTACACTGAGATGTCATAACTTTGAGCCAGCTCTGTTACTGATCCTACTGAGGGTTGTAATAGTGGCCCAAGTGCAATAATTTATACTTTTTTTTTTTTTTTTGCTGTAGAGCACCTCAGTGAATTAAATAATTTCAGTTTGGGGAAGCCTTAGGGTATGATGCTATCATTGATGGACCCCTCGCTCTGAAATTCCTGGGCAAGCAAAGTAAATAATGCATATATCTCAGTTTATCAAAGTAATCAAGGCACACCACACTACCAATGTCTCCAACTGTATTGTTAAGAGGCAGATGTGATCCAGATCAGTAAAACCCCCCACTGCCAACAGGCCATGAGCTACCACTGAGTGGCCTGACTGCACACTGGCAAGGGTTTATATTATAAACACACCACACTGCCAAACATAGAAATAGAGGGCGCAGACAAGCAGGGCAGATCCGCCCATACCACACTGCCATGGCACCACACTGTCCACAGGTTAAATTATTGTGCTAACCCGACACTTGTCACACTAGCAAGCGATTTAAGATAGTGAAGAGATGGAAATGTAATGTAATGTAATAGGTGACAGCCATGCCCATGTGGGAATTACACATTGAATATGAAAGGCCTGTATTATAAAATAGCTTGGAATTCCCTTGGATATCTATGAATGATTTGACGGCTTATCAACTCAAATATGAATGAATTGAAACGAGAGAGGCATGGGCGCAGCCTTCTTGGGTTGGCGCGCCCTCTATTGGTATTAGCCTTAACTACTACGTGGAGCTTTAAAGTTTTGATGTACCAATGGCTTATTGAAGGGACCACAAAGCATGTTGAATTGCTCTGCAAACACTTCGATAGTGGAGCTCGTATCCTTGGTCATCCAAATGGACACCATCAAAGAAAGATGTTACGTTCATGAGGTGTCGATGCTGCCAGAACTGAGCTCCATCCTGAGTCTCTGCCACAACAGAAATGTACATTTTTGCAAGGTCCCTCTTCATCTCATACTGTATCTGGGACACATAGCCGGGGAACGGGCATCGAAAAAGCTCGCAAATGATGGCCTTCCGAAGGCCAAAGTCATTCCACAAGAGATCCACCATGTTTGTGAGGCAGAAACCCACTGTCTCAGGCCCCAAGTACGGGGTACACAAATCATTACCACCGGTTTGCAGGACCACGATGTGGGGGTGATATTCTCTCATGGTGGAACTCGGGGGCTGAATTGACCATTGAATGCTGCTGTCTATTTTCCCTGCAATGACACTCTCATGGGCGACCTGCCATTGGCTGAAGTTAAGATCACAACGTTCTGTGCGTTCACAAAAATCTAGCCGCTAAACAAAACTGTTGCCCAGGATCAGCACACGGGGAAGGTTGGCACAAATATTACCAGCCATGGCTGTGGTTGCAGGACAGGTAACCCTGGTCTTGTAACCAATCGGCGAGAAGGATGCAGTTGCTGAGAAACTGAATGTAGGGATGTCACAATCTGTAGACTTTCAACACGGAAAAAGGAGAAGGGGGTCACTTTACGGGAGCATAAAAGTTGCTAAATGGGAATAGCTTGGTATTTCTTGGAAGCTCATCATTTTTAAGTACCAAGTTGGGGGGAGGGAAGGCGGTCAAGAAATTTAGTGCCCAAGGTAATAATTAACCCTTTCCCCCTTGAATTAAGACTGAGTCAACAGCTTTCCTTGGCATGGGTTGGGCACTAAGTGCCCAACCCATGCCAAGGAAAGCTGTTGACCTGGGGCATGTGATCTTGATAAGTCTCATGTACATTTCTCAGTCAAATTGTTTTTCATAACTGTTGAAATTAGTTGAAAACACTGAAACCTACGACATTTGACCACCAGCCGGTTTTGGCCGGTTTGAGGGGGAAAGGGTTAAAAAAAAAGATGATAATGTTGAACCATCCCTTAAAACCCTCCAGACTCTCCCATTCTTTGAAGGGGTGATATATTTTTTAACCTTCCCGTGCAGGTCTGTGTGCGCCAATGTGCCTGTGATGGCAAGCACGTACAGCCAGTGGTTCACGTGTCAGTGTGCTAGTGGTGCGCAAAATTGGCAAGGTCTGTGCCATGCCAATATGAACTTTATGTGCAAGCATGTACAGGTGATTCATGCCTGGCATGTTATTGTGATACCTGTGCACAGGCTTGTTACACACAGAAAATGTGCATCGTGTTAGTGCAAGTCATTCCCACACGTAGTCGCATAAATACATGGGGCATGTCCACACAGAGCAGAGATGACTGATCCAAGTCAAAACACATGGAGGTGTCTTTTCAACTCAATTTATTTCAGATCATCTCAGCCTTTATACGTGCATGTAGTCTGATTCCTAATTCAAAATTGATTTCTTCGAAATTCTGTTCAAAATTAATTCGTTTTGTAATTGATTCTTTAAATATTGATCTCAGCCTCTTGTATAGTACACCAGTAAAACTTTTGGGCGGGAGATGGTACATTTTCTGCGGCAGGCTGCGGCAGCCAGCGGCATTCAGCAGTGGCCAGTAGGACTGCCGCAGTCTGCCGCTGAAGGTAAGTAGGGGCTTTTTGGGATCAGCGGCAGACAGGGGCACTTAGCCGCAGGCCCTTCTGGATCATCAAGGACATGGGTGACATTAACACGCTTAATGGGTGAATAAGTGCCATGTGATCTGCATGCAAATGACATTTACACACCTATGTAGTATGCTTCTAAAAAATTCAACTTTGGTATGTGCCATCTGTGCTCAACACGGAAATGACACTAACACATACACAGTGTTGCCAACCCTCGCGGATTTCCCAGGAGACTCCCGGAATTTTATGCTGAAAATACTTGAAAAAGTGTGGATTTTTGACAATTTTGAGTCTCCTCCCGGAATTTCATCAATATTTCCCTTTTATATTGCATATTAATTGATAAATCTCCCGTGATTTTACTTTTTATCTCCCGGATTTTAAGTTTGGCGCTTTGGCAACTCTGCATGCATGTACATGAGTGTCTGTGGCGTGTACATGATTGCATGCAAATAGCGAATACAGTAGTACCTGCTGTATGTGGCCACCCCTTCAGCCAAGAAAAAGTGGCCACATACAGCAGGTGACCTGTCACCACAGGTAAATTTTACAAAGAAATTGACTCCTATGTTCCAGGCTAGTGACCACAAAAAGCAATGCGGCTGCTTACGGCAGTGGTTGCATACAGCAGGTACCACTGTACACGCATCAGCGCATTGATCACCTGTACACGCTTGCATGCAGGTAGCACATAGATGCGTGGGAGAAGAGCACAGAAGTGATAAATTATATTTGTATATGTTTAAGGGTCATCCACGCCTGGTAAATGCCCTTGCTAAAGTGTTCTCTCATGTGATGGGGCGAGACATTGATGCCATGGAAGAGATTCTGGTGACCTGTGGAGCCTACCAGTCCCTGTTCTGCACTGTTCAGGGTCTTATCAACCCCGGAGATGAGGTGGGTACCCCTAGATCTGCAATTCCCTAAATGTTTCTATGGTTGCTGAGGTGTAAGGCCACACAAAATGATACAATGTACTTCTGTTTCCTGTTATCCAACCTGCCTGCAAACCCCCCACCCCCACCCCCACCCCCAGAAAAAAAAAGTTTTAGTTGAGGTGAAAAAAGATGTCTTGTTTCACGCCTTAACATACAAATTCACAGTAAAATTGCAGTAAAAATCTGTTGAAAATAGGACCCCCCCAAAAAGTGCTGACCTACCTGCCTTTTTTTTATAAAGAGAGCTTTCATTGAAGGAACAGCATGCTTTGTCATAAAGTCGGGGGGTTTTGCATGGCCAGGCAGTTTCCCTGGGCTATATGTTGGAAATCTGTAAGTATAAGCATGATGGTACTTGAATGAAAAGTTTTTGTAGGAGGGATTTTAGTCTCGGAACACTGTATAGGCCTATGTATAATGATATATGAATATAAGCTTTGAGATAAGCACTGAGTCAGCTTGTTAAATTTACAGATCTGCCACCCACATTACAACTTTGTAGCGGGCAAGGTTCACGTGGGCTTGGACGTCCTTCTGTACTCAGGCCACTCGAAATCATTTAAAATACTTGAATATTGATTCGAAGGTAGAAATATTTTTAAATGCACCCGTGTAACTTTACATTCAACTAATATTATTCCAATATCATGATTACATCTGTATCATCATGGGGGGATCTTGGGTCCAGAACAGTTTGCCTGGGAAATTATGGTGTGATGTTAGTGATCCATTCCTCTTGTAGCCTCTGATCATGTTGACCCTGACTGCTATAGTTGAAAGTTTGATGAAGATACATGTAGTGAAAGCTGTGTTAAGATGACGCAGGGTAAGCATGACCTGCATTTTGAGTGTAAAGATTAAAGCAATGCAGGGTCACCACTGGGTCTGATCTGAGCAGACTTAAATGTCCATGCTGGTGACACCCCATAAAATACCTGGAACAGGAACTGGGTATTTTATGTGCAATGTTTCAGATCCCTGTGGAATCCTTGTATCAACGTTAAGCACACAGTTAGACTGACTATATAATATTGACCAGAATCTGAATTTATTTATCGAATCTGAATAAACAGTACATTTTGATTTTACATCAGACGTGTTGCAGCAACCAAGCTCCCAGCTGGGAAAATGACTCTCCTTGTCAGACTAGTTTGCATAAGTGAACACAATGGTGAACCAGCAAAGGGAATCTATTTCCAAGTGTCCCACAGGTTGGCACGATGGTTGTACACATGGCTGATCATAAAGTTTTGTCACTGCAACTCTTGCTTGGTAGTCTAGTCATGCTGACCTGACCTCCAGGCACAAGTTCAACATCCGGGGTCTTGATATGGGGTCACAGTTCGCACACTCTGTCACCCATTGCCTTTTTTTTTTTTTTGGGGGGGGGGGGTGAAGAAAAACTACATGCATGTATTTGTGGGATTTCTTCACGAGTTGTTAATTTTGGGCTTGAGTGACCTTAAAGGGTCAAACTGACAATGATACTTCCATTTGCCACAGTAGTGTTATCCTTGTGGGTATCTTACACCCACTCTTTAATGTTTTTTTTCTTTCTTTGTTTTTTGAAATTGAAAAAAAAAGAAAAAAAATACATGAGTATAAAAATTGTTAGGGGATTTTGTTGTAAATAGGATACTGGTGGGTTACAAGAGTCACCTCAGCTGAAAATTTGATGGTGCTGTTATCAATTTTTGAGACACTGCAGTATCATTGTCACTTCTCTGGACCTCCAAATAGACAAAATTAAAAATCTCCCCCCCCCCCCTTTCAAAAAAGTTTTTAAATATTCAGAGGATGCTGGTTTTCAATTAGTATCTGGTCCGTAATTTAGGTACATCTTTCACAAAAATTTGATGGACTGCATCAGGGACACTATTGCTTCCCCGATGGGCCACATGCCGGAAGATGTCCGCACCGGGCCACATGCCGGAAGATGTCCCCACCAGGCAAAATGACTGTGTTTGTCAGATCAATGAGCATATACTGTAAGTAAACCTTTAGGAATAGAGCAGTGAACTTGTCTATACCTGAGTTGGCCTTAGAAGTACTCCTAGTGAGACTGGTAGAATTATTAAAGATGTGTAACCAACACGTGAATGGCAAACTGGATTCTCTTCCTATAGTAGAAATGTAGCTTGACTCAATCTCCACCCATGTTGTTCGCTAGTTGTGAACACTTTCATGTGTTGACTTTTAACGTCCAATTTTTTAAATTATGTAATGATTCGTAAGAGTACATGTTAATGTTCATGCATGTATGTGCCAATCAGCTTCTCCAAACAAGTGAAGTAGATCCACTTCACACTTGGTGGAGATGTACCTTGGGCAAGTCTGTATCAAGTGTCCTTAAAAAGTAACATTCCAGTTATCTTTATATTTTTCTAATCATTGCTAGCTCAGCTGATGTGTTAGTCAGCTGAGCTTATGTTGTGACTAGGCATCCATCGTCTGTCTGTAATTTGTTGTCCACAATTCACAGTTTCGACCACTCCAAAACTATTTGCCAGATTTAACGTCAAACTTGGTAAAGATGTTCCTTTGGTAGGTAGTTACCAAGTTTGTCCAAGAGCTGTGCTCCAGTGATTTTTGAATTTTTTATGAATTTTGTGTTCATTTTTAGACCAAATCGTAAAAAAAAGTTCTTCTCTGAAACCATGAGGCCAGTTGCTTTGGAATTGCGCAGGGACACTTCTGGGAACCGTTAGACCTTAATTTACAGAAGAGGTGGCGCTGCAATATTTTTCTATGAATTTTTATGAGTTATGGCTATTTTCAACTTCTTCTCCAAAACAGTAACTCAGATTGTGGTTAAATTTGGTGGAAGTATAGCTTGCGGGTGGGGTAAGCAAAGTTGTTCACTAGGCGTGATACTCTGGAGTCCTTATATTTTAACACATTTTTCAATTGGGTTATCTGTCAGTTAATGAATGCATTCCTATTGATTACCATGTAAGTCGAGGGGGATTGCAATGGAAATTCACATTTTTGACTTCTCCAAAACTGTCAACCAGATTCACTTCAAACTTGGTGGGTCTGTAGATTAGGTGGGTCTCTACTAACTTTATTGAAATAATCACATTCCAGTGATTTCAAAAAAAAATTGTGAATTTTTATATCAATTTTTTGGCAAAATATAAAAATAGTTTTTCTTCAAAAGCACTGTGCCAATTACTTTGAAATTGTATAGGGGCACTTCTGGGGACCCTCCAGACCTTAATTGTTCAACAGATGGTCACTGCAACTCTTGCTTGGTAGTCTGGTCATGCTGACCTGACCTCCAGGCACAAGTTCAACATCCGGGGTCTTGATATGGGGTCACAGTTCGCACACTCTGTCACCCATTGCCTTTTTTTTTTTTTGGAGGGGGGGGGGGGGTGAAGAAAAACTACATGCATGTATTTGTGGGATTTCTTCGGGAGTTGTTAATTTTGGTCTTGAGTGACCTTGAAGGGTCAAACTGACATTGATACTTCCATTTGCCACAGTAGTGTTATCCTTGTGGGCATCTTACACCCACTCTTTTATGTTTTTTTTATTTCTTTGTTTTTTTAAATTGAAAAAAAAAACAAAAACAAAAATATATGGGTATAAAAATTGTTAGGGGATTTTGTTGTAAATAGGATACTGGTGGGTTACAAGAGTCACCTCAGCTGAAAATTTGATGGTGCTGTTATCAATTTTTGAGACACTGCAGTATCATTGTCACTTCTCTGGACCTCCAAACAGACAAAATTAAAAATCTCCCCCCCCCCCTTTCAAAAAAGTTTTTAAATATTCAGAGGATGCTGGTTTTCAGTTAGTATCTGGTCTGTAAGTTAGGTACATCTTTCACAAAAATTTGATGGACTGCATCAGGGACACTATTGCTTTCCCGATGGGCCACATGTCGGAAGATGTCCCCACCAGGGAAAATAACTGTGTTTGTCAGTTCAATGAGCATATACTGTAAGTAAACCTGTAGGAATAGAGCAGTGAACTTGTCTATACCTGAGTTGGCCTTTGAAGTACTCCTAGTGAGACTGGTAGAATTATTAAAGATGTGTAACCAATACGTGAATGGCAAACTGGATTCTCTTCCTATATTAGAAATGTAGCTTGACTCAATCTCCACCCATGTTGTTCACTAGTTGTGAACACTTTCATGTGTTGACTTTTAACGTCCAATTTTTGAAATCATGTAATGATTCGTAAGAGTACATGTTAATGTTCATGCATGTATTTGCCAATCAGCTTCTCCAAACAAGTGATGTAGATCCACTTCACACTTGGTGGAGATGTACCTTGGGCAAGTCTGTATCAAGTGCTCTTAAAAAGTAACATTCCAGTAATCTTTACATTTTTTTAATCATTGCTAGCTCAGCTGATGTGTTAGTCAGCTGAGCTTATGTTGTGACTAGGCATCCATCGTCTGCCTGTAATTTGTTGTCCACAATTCACAGTTTCGACCACTCCAAAACAATTTGCCAGATTTAACGTCAAGCTTGGTAAAGATGTTCCTTTGGTAGGTAGTTACCAAGTTTGACCAAGGGCTGTGCTCCAGTGATTTTTGAATCGTTTACGAATTTTGTGTTCATTTGTAGACCAAATCGTAAAAAAGTTCTCTGAAACCATCAGGCCAGTTGCTTTGGAATTGCCTAGGCACACTTCTGGGAACCCTTAGATCTTAATTTGTAGAAGAGGTGGCACTGCAATATTTTTTTATGAATTTTTATGAGTTATGGCTATTTTCAACTTCTTCTCCAAAACTGTAACTCAGATTGTGGTGAAATTTGGTGGAAGTATAGCTTGTGGGTGGGGTAAACAAAGTTGTTCACTAGGTGTGATACTCTGGAGTCCTCATTTTTTAACAAATATTTCAATTTGGTTATCTGTCAGTTAATGAATGCATTCCTATTGATTACCATGTAAGTCGAGGGGGATTGCAATGGAAATTCACATTTTTGACTTCTCCAAAACTGTCAACCAGATTCACTTCAAACTTGGTGGGTCTGTAGGTTAGGTGGGTCTCTACTAACTTTATTGAAATAATCACATTCCAGTGATTTCAAAAAAAAATTGTGAATTTTTATATCAATTTTTTGGCAAAATATTAAAATAGTTTTTCTTCAAAAGCACTTTGCCAATTACTTTGAAATTGTATAGGGTCACTTCTGGGGACCCTCCAGACCTTAATTGTTCAACAGATGGTGCTGCGATGCCTTTCTATTTTTTTTAACAAATTTTTGTGTGGTAACGCTTTTTCGACCTCTTCTCCAAAACTGTCAGCCAAATTGTGCTTACACTTTGTGCAAATGTAGCTCATGAGAGGGTTAAACAAATACATGTATATCCACTGGGGGATCATAACACTGGATTGCTGATTTTTGATGAATTTTTCAATTCTTGTTACAGTACCTTTCTGTTAATGCATATATTCCTCTCATCTGATCATTACTCATGCAAGTCAATGTGGATTGCAGTTATGGAAATTAACACTTTCAACAGCTTCTTTAACTGTCCACTAGATTCACTTCAAACATGGTGAGGATGTACCTTAGGTGGGTCTTTGTTAAGTTTGTTCAAAGGGTCATGCTCCAGTGATTTTAAGGGTGAGCCCCATAGGGGGTGACCTCTTCTGTTTTAGGGTTGGCCGTCCATCCGGATGTGCACATTCTCATTACTGTGATATCTACAGAATGCCTTCATGTATTTTGCTCAAATTTGGAAATATGCCTGTCTTACCTGGCATGATGAAGTGATCAGATTTTGGTGTCACCATGACCTAATTTAAGCAAATGGTAGCCTAATTACATGGTCGTTACCTCAACATCTCCAGAATGCTCCAATGTATTTTGCTCAAATTTGGTAGTATGCTTATCTAGCATGCCAAGGTGAACCGGTTAGATCTTGGTGTCACCATGACCTAATTTGAGCAAATGGTGGACTCTTCAGTTGATGGTTGCGTTGGAGGTATGTCTATTTAGATTTTGTGTCCAGCTGCAATGATAAAAAACAATTTTGTTTTTTTCTTTCTTTCATTTATAAGGTAGTTTCAGTCTCATTTCCAAGTCTGTTTTGTCATAGGTCAGCTGAGCTCAGGCTCATCAGAGCCCTGTTGTTTCTTTGTTCAGCTGATTGATAAGTAAGGTGAATTTATAAGATGGCCAGTTGTTTATTATCCATCCATCATCAATGTTCATCCTTTCACATTTGCATTTTCAACTTCTCTAAAAATTGTTGGTTGGAGAGTTTCAAACATTGGTCATTAAATGGAGATTTTTGGAGTATTGGTTATTATTTTTTTTTTTGGTACTTGGTCAAATTTTTTAAGGAAAATTTCCAAATTCACCTGGCCAATTGCTTCAGAATTGCATATGAACACTTTTGGGGACTCTGAAACCTTAATTTTTTCAAGAGGTGGTGCTGTGATTTTTTATCTTTTATAACAAATTTTTGTGTGTTAAATCTATTGTCACATTCTTCTTCAAAACTGCCACTTATATTGTGTTAAAACGTGGTGGAAATATACTTGGGGAAAGGTTAGATAAAGTTTTTAATTTCATTGTGATACTGCAGAACGGTGATATTTTACTACTATTTCATGTCTGATGGTTCATAACTATTCAAGGTAGAGGTACCATTCCAAGTTTAATTCATAGGTTTGTGCTATAGGTGTATCCAATGACCACAACCAGAAGCTGTACAATTTTAATTCATGCAAATTAGGGGCACTTGAAAAGTTACAATGTTGTATATCTTCAAATTTATTAATGGCAGAGGTGTCATTCCATCTTTTATTCATTGGTGTGTGCTATAGGCACATCCAATAGACCACAAACAAAATCCAGTGCATCCGGTTAACCATCACCAAAAGCTGTAGAATATTCTAATTTATGCTAATTAGGGACACCCAGACAAGTTAAATGAGGTAGACATGTCTGTTATTCCTTAAATTTGTATGTTTGTGCTACAGTAGCATGCAATGACTCTTTGAAAGCACACAGACAGAGTTTCTTTTGAAGAAACTCTTCTTTTTTGTAGTTTTTTTTTTTTTTCACAACTCGTAATTTTTTCTCACAACCCACATATTGGATTCTCTTCAAACTTTTGTGTGAAGATGCCAGGACTATAATAACTTGCACGAAGTTTAGTGCTGTTTGTATTTCCTGATTTTTAACAAATCATTTTGTGATCAAGACTTGCTGTTAGGGGTTACCATGTTATCATTGTTACCGGATGTATTGCAGCAACTGTGACACATTGGCTCATATCTTGGTAATGGTGGGTCCTAGGCCCATGCTTACTATTAAGCAATGATATGAAAGTGCATATGGATTTTTTTTCTTTTGGTGTTATTGATTTTGATCTGGAGTGACCTTGAAAGGTCGAACTGACATGTTGGTGTATACCTTTATAATAATAAATCCTGTCCCCTTTCATGTAAAGAAAATAATGACTTCATAGCTGTATGAGTGAAAACTGATATTGGAAAAAGGGACGATGGTCTTACAGAAAGGAGACTTTGATACGATTTCAGAAGTCACAGGACCACTTCAGTCTGTAAATGTATTAGGGTAGCCAGCTGAGCACAGGACAGTCACAGTCTTCTAGTTCATTTTTGGGACAATCCTCTGCTCAAAAAACACTTGGCCTTTGGCTTTGAAATTGCAGAGAAACACTTGTGGGTACACCTAAACCAGGGTAGGACTTATTTTGGTTTGAGTGGCTCGGTCAGCTGAGGACAGGCTTTTAGCATAGCCCTCTTTTTCTCTTTTGTTAATTAATCAGTGCTGCTCAACAAAGGAAAGGTTTTGGGCCTATTTCCACAAAAATTATTACCTTTAGCTATCTTACATTTAGGTGGTGTGTGGTCCTTATAACATGTAGACATGCCTTTTAATAGTTTTGTAACACTCACATACATGTTGCACTGTGTCTGTCATCCAACAGTGGCGTCCAAAAAAAAAAAAGGTGGACAAGTCCTTAGCTATAATCATGGCAGCTGACGACCTGCCAAGTGTGGCCTTTTAAGCCAGGCATTGCCTTGCTGGAGGGCTCCCTGAAGACAGACCTATTGTGTTACCACATGTACATTTAGGTGGACAGGAGATACCGTTAACATCAACTTGTCATGCTGTTTGCATAATTGTTAAACAGAATGTGACCATTATTTATAGTAGCACGACATAGACCTCAGACATGCTACAAGATGATAAATGAAAACACAAGAAATGTACTCCATGTCGTAACTGAATACATTCTGATACACATATGTATATATATATGTATAGTACAAGCCAATCAGCCAGTCAGTTCATGAGAAGTAAAAATCTGCAGGGTAGCACAGTTGACAGTAGATAAAGTCAGCAAGAAGGAAGGAAGTCAGCCTGTCTGCTGTAGGAAGGAAGTCAGCCTGTCTGCTGTAGGAAGGAAGTCAGCCTGTCTGCTGTAGGAAGGAAGTCAGCCTATCTGCTGAAGGAAGGAAGTCAGCTGTCTGCTGTAGGAAGGAAGTCATGAGCCTGTCTGCTGTAGGAAGGAAGTCAGCCTGTCTGCTGTTGGAAGGAGGTCAGCCTGTCTGCTGTAGGAAGTAAGTCAGCCTGTCTGCTGTAGGAAGGAAGTCAGCCTGTCTGCTGTTGGAAGGAAGTCAGCCTGTCTGCTGTTGGAAGGAAGTCAGCCTGTCTGCTGTTGGAAGGAAGTCAGCCTGTCTGCTGTAGGAAGGAAGTCAGCCTGTCTGCTGTAGGAAGGAAGTCAGCCTGTCTGCTGTTACAGATGATCAGGAAGAGCTCCTTACATTTCCATGCAAATAGGAGAAGCCACAGCTGGCAGTTTTATGTTTATTTGGCTGAATACACAACCCATTACACAAAATTCTTGTGGGCTAGTATGTGTATTCCCATAAGATTCTATGTTAAAGTATCATTCAACACATTGAATAGTTTTGCTGCAAAAGTTATCAAATTGATAGGAGTATTATAACTATATATAAGTATTTACCACAAAAGATTTCCTGTTTCTGGGTAGAGTGGTTTTAAAGTTACATAGATGCAACTTACAGTGGAAACTAATGGAAACACACATATGTGTACCTAGCCCACCTGCCTACAGAGCTCTGTACTGAGAACCCACATGAACCATTTGATCTTGACCTTACCTATTGCATATGTCACAACATTTTCAATAAATATGTCATATGCCACATGCATGAAACAACAACTGCACGGAAACTTTAAAGCAGTTTCCAAGACTTATTATACTCCCTTGCAACAGCTTTGCTCGGCATGTTTTGGGCACAATGCACCCAAAGCGTGCCAAGGAAAGCTGTCGACCCGGACCATTATATTGTCTGGAGCAAGAGGAATGCTGGTACAAAGAATATGAATCTAGAATCTTTATAATTGAGAACAGTTTGTCTTAAGTAGTTTGACTTGAGTAGCAGTTGGCACTGAAAAAATTGAACAAATTTAAGTGCTGGTAAGTCAGCTACTCAAGGCACCCTTCAAGTCAGAGCACAGAAACGCCACCCAAAACTACTGACTTTGTCACAACATGCTTGTCACATAGGGGTCAGCCATTTTTATCAGCATTTTCACATTGGGACATGTTTTTAGCTAATTTTGAAAATGCTGATCAATATTTAGCCAAAAATCAGCATGTTTAGAGTACTCTTTTGGGGGAGGGAGGGATGGATATACAAGAAAGAGTACTCTGTGTGCACTTTTGAAAATGTTGATAATTTTGGCCGACCAAAACAAATGCAAACATGGACAAGCACACCGGTGTGAGGACCTCTACTTGACCTGGGTTGCGGTTAGGTCATTTTATCCATTCATGTCCCAAAGGTTGCCAACCTTTCAATATTTACAAACAGAGCAGCGCAAACAGAGGATGTAGTTAGTGCCTACATGTATGTTATGCTGACTGTCTGTTAGTTGTGGCTGCTCTGGCTTGTGACAATATTAAGTGCATTTGCTCCAAAAGAAAGGGCAACTGCCAGTCCAGATTTTTTTTTGTGACAAATATGGCATATATCATGTAGGAAAGACACTATCCGGTTAAAACATTTTGTTGTTAAGGTGAAAAGTTTGGTAGCATCTGTTATTATATTAAGCGCGTTTGTCACAATATTTGGCATGTTTGCTCCTAAATTGGCTGCAATTTTTAAACAGAGGTATGTGCAGGAGGCAAGTTGTATGACATACAATTGGACATCTTTAACTCTTTCAGTGCCAAATTTTATACTGAGTCAACAGCTTTTCTCGACGCGCATTGGGCTCATTGCACCCAATGCGCGTTGAGAAAAGCTGTTGACCTGGGGTATTCTCTCTGGAACTATAGGCATACTGGTACTTGAATGAAAAGTCTTTTTACGAGGATTACGTATCTGAGACCCTAATGATAATTAAGACTTGTCTGACTTAAGTAGATGAACTTTAGACGTGATTGGCTCTGAAAGAATTAATCTTGCGTACCAAGGAATTTTGTAATTTCTGCCTGTGTCATAGTGTTACTTGGTAAATTCGAACTTGTGGTGCTCTCAGTCCTGTCACGTCACAGAGCGTGACAACAACAAGTCCATTATGGTCACATGCCAGACCCATAGGACTGAATAAATCATCCACTTCTGTGACCAAATCCATCACAAATTCTCCATTGGTCAAATACAAGGACACAGCATCGCTGACACTATCGGAGACAATGTAGTGACCCATAAAACCCTCTCCTAAAGCCCCGGGACTGGTGATGATGTCAGGTGAGTTGCTGCTGAAAAGTGAAAATTTTTGTACAAAGGTGCCTTCAGTAGTGAACACTTTAATGCAGCTGTTCCCAACATCAGATACCAAGATCTCATCACAACAGTTTACTGCAATGTGGCAAGGCAAATCAAATTCGCCATCTCCATGTCCGTATTCGCCAAAAACAGTGACAAGTTCCGTCTGGTTGTCGAAGACGCTTATGTTATGATGACTGATGTCACTAACAATGTAGCGTCCCTGTTGATCCACTGCTATGCCAGCTGGACTCTCAAACTGACCAAAACTGTGCAACAATTGACCATTCTCTTCAAAAACCTTCACTGTCTGGTCCAGAATGTCTGTGATGGCAAGTGTGCCCACGGCAGTGGCAGCGACTCCAGCTGGTTTGATTCGACTGTGGTCCGCTCCGCCGATTGTGTTCTTGTAGTTACCTTCTGTGTCAAATACCACCACCTGGGAAGTGAAAAAAAAAAAAGTTTTGGAAAAAAAACATAAATCTTACAGCAGTGAATTACAACACATCCCTCTCAAGAGGCACAATTCTTGGTGCAAATCACAAAGTGCAGTCAGGTTACAAGTGATTTGTACCAAGAAGTGTGGTCTCAAGTGAGAAAAATTACAGCAATACAGGGAAATATGACTTATAAAGTCTTTAGCCAAAATTGGAAATACAGTGTGCCGGCATAATTTACAAAAAAAAAAGTGTCTTGGTCCATCAATAAGTCATTTAAAAATATTTTAGCTCTTTTTATATTTTTTATTTTAATTAAAAAAAAAAATGTTAGCATTTGGCTAATTGGCCTATGGGCAGAGCGGCCCTTGTAATATGCTTGTAGGCATGTAAAATTCCATTTATTCATAGGTGAAACACCCAAACAGGGCAAAATGTACAAAGACATTCTGTTACAGACTGCTCCTTGCATTTGAATGTCATGACACCCCAAGAGTCAGTATTTTTGGTAGTGGAGCAAAAATATGTCAAAATTTTGTACATTTTATCATGCAACTTTACAGCTAAGTTAATGCCTGTCAACAAAACTCCTGTCAGCTGGCAATGGATTGTACAATTCATGGCAAATGCAATTCTTTTTTTAACGAATTTAGATTACAGTGGCACCTGCTATTCAAGATCGACTCTGCTGCCAACACGCAGTGGCTCTGTGTTGCAGGACGTCTTAAGGATGGTGCATTCTTTTTCAAGACAGCACACAGCATTTGTTTTCATTACCCCTCTCCTTCCCCCAGAAAGAGTACATGTACTGTGTGACGGTTGGAAATGATGGCTTCCCAGTCCAATTGACAATAGGGAGACAGAATTTATAAAAAGTTGTGGCTTGTTATTTGCAGTTCAATTATATCAGCAAGATTTATTTGACTTACAGTGTAAATATGTCCTGTCTTCTTGTCAATCTCCAGTTTCAACTACAATGTTTGTTTGTGAGTACTCAGTGATCCTTTTATGGCTATGTAAAGCGAGTACACCACCATTGACCCCCCCCCCCTGCATACTGTCTGTGTGCTGGTGACAAAGATGACCCATCCCTTTGATTCAGTACTTTTGATGCAAGTATGTTTCTGTTGCTGGAATTACATTTTATGCAATATGCATGGTATTTTGGCCTCCCCCCCCCCCCCAAAAAAAAGGCACATGGCTCAGTTTCACCTATAAATTCCAAAATCTCAACAAAACACTGCCTGTGCCAATGGTACTTCTAATTCGATAAAGTGTACAGTTGCATAGAATCACTTTAAGTCCTTAAAAGAGCTTATATTTATTCCTGTCGTGTACATTATGCATCCCCCCCCCCCCCGCCTCATCTTTTTTTTTTGTTGTAAGACCACTCACACAGTGACACACCTGGGTCTAAAAAAAAGGGCGACACAGGACCATGGCAGACAAGCAGAGAGCCACATTATTATTATTATTATTATTATTATTATTATTATTATTATTATTACTATTATTACTATTGTTATTATTATTATTGAGAATCGTACAATTTACCATTACCTACTTGAAAACTGTCAGTATCAGCAACTGCAATGTGTCCATTAGGCAAAATATCACAATCAACTGGCCACTGAAGGCGGCCTCCGCGGCCATGAGTCATTACTGCTACCTGGTGGACAAATGGAGAAACATCTTGTGGTGTCTCTTCTGCATCATCAGGAAGCTTCCACTGTGGAGGCTGGGGCTTCAAAAACCCAACATAAGCACTCCGTAATGGACTTTCAGTGAATGAAAACTTTGCTGTATCAAGGTTAAATACATTGGGACTCACAAAAGGCTGGTTCTGACCAAGGTCACGGACAGTTTGGACGATGCCATTGCCACCCGTCAAGAAAGTGTCGGTGCAGCTTTCTCGACTAATGTGAAGCGCCAAGTCCTTAAGGAGAGTCAGCTGAACTAGATGATTACCGAGCTGGTCTACTTTGTCACTCGTGTAGTTTTTCTTTCCTATATACTGACATTGTACTTGGTATAGTAGCTCTTTTTCTTGTTTCTTCACCTCCATGATCACATCTTGAGTATGTTCGCTTACTGTGGCGCAAATGTCATCATAAGATTTACGCAGTTGCTCTTCATAAGTGCACAGTTGTCGTACAAGATCTTTTGTATACTTTAGAGATTGATCAATGTTTTTCACGCTAGCGTGAAGCTGGCCTAAAAGTCTTTTACGGACAACTGCTTCATCTGTATTTAGAATATAATGACCATTATGGTCTGTGAGTGTGCAGAGAGTACATATATCGAGGGCACAAGTTTGACAGTGATATTTAATTGGTTCGAGTTCTCCCTTGTGTATGTCACAGATTTTCCTTTGGCTGACATCCGGCATTTGAAAAATGTTGTGTTCCTTAAACACCTGAGTCTGTTCATGTTTTGTCAAACATGACTGACAGAGATATTTCTTGCATTCTGAACAGTATGCATTTGCAATGATGGACAATTCCTGATGGCGACAAATACTGCATATTTCACCATCAGTAACACTCTCAGAGGAGAGTGAAGGCTCGCCATACAAATCCTCACAGGAAGACACAAAGGCCTGATCCAGTAATGCCTCCATCTTTGGTATCCTAAAATCAGAGGGAAATCCCTCGATACCAGTCCTTGGTATTGTGACTGTGGTCCGGCAAGTTGGGCAGGACATCTGACCTGGGGGAAGATTCCTCTGCCGTGAAATCATTCTGGAATGGTGCTCCAAGCACGAAAGACAGAATGTGTGAAGACATGGCAAAGTCTTTGGGTGGATGAATCTCTCCAAGCAAATACTACATGTCAGCAGGTCTTCCTCAAAGTCCGAGGAGATGTACGTTGTCAGACTTCCGCTCCGTTCACGCCGAGGAGCTGTCCCAAGCATCTCGAGAGACTCACTGCAAACATAAATGTAATAAAGGTGTCATTTCTAGAAAACAGCCATGATTATTTTTGTAAGCATTTATGTGTTGCTGCCTCTATGCTTACATGGATTCAGTGAAGTACATCATTCTTTTCCACCAAGATAAAGTTCCCAAAGGGCAGCAGGTTGGCACACAGAATGTACAGCACTAAGTAAAGAAACCTTGTATCAAAGCCATGAACAGCTACTGCATTATATAACTCTGTCCCTGTTTGTGGGGCTCATGCGAGATGACCAAACCTTTGTACTTAGGAACTGCAGCATAAATGGGGTCAGTGGAAGCTGCATTCAGTTAACCCCTTACGTGAGGAAGGGCCAAAATGTTCTGGTGATACACTTTGCTGACGATATAAATCAAAGGGAAAGTTTCCAGGTTCACTACAGTCACTTTAGGCAAAGGTCGTATCATGAGGTGAATGTTTAGGACTTTGGACACTGTCATTCAAATTAAACCAATTTTTGTGGTAGAAGACAGCCAAAAGATCTTGGCATGATAGTGTGAGAACAAAGGTTAACTCATCTCAGTGAAAAAACTCCCCATGCCATGTGACATGCATGGGCAACTGACTCAGTGTGTCGACACCCACTCAAGGCAAGCACATACAGGATAACCCAGAAAGTGTGTAACTTTAAGGTCCACGCTTGATACTTACTGTTTTTGTTTTATTGTTTATTTTTTTATTTATTTACTTGTGTTTATGCATACACATCTGACTATGCTTAGACAGTAAACAGTAGAAATGAGGTAAGCTTCTGGCCTATGTTCTACATGTATATTTAACACAGTACAATTACCCCCTCCCCCCCCTTTATATGGCCAAAAATTACAGCTGTGAAGGAAGGGTGCATGTGGCCTCTCTTTGGGAAAGGGGTGGGGGTGGGTGGATATGGAAATGCCACACTTTCTGCATGGAGAAGTGACCTTCTACAGAGGGAAGCTTTTCTTCTATGTGGCTTTAATAGGGGTACCACTGCCCTAGCAATTGTATGCAGTGTAATTATCTGATTTGCCAACAATTTGTACAAGTTGACAGCTTAACATATATCATTACTTGTAGCAGCTGTTGAGTAACTCACTGAACTGACTGACTGATTTTATCAAAATGTTTAAATTTTCAAGGCTTGCAATATACAGTGAACACCAATCCAGCAACAACACCTCAAGCATATACAGTGAAACCTCATTGTAACCACACTCATATATCCGAAATATTCATTATAATGACAAAAGTTTTGAATGGCAAAAGTTCATATTCTTTGTTGTTTGATTCATTTGTCCGACATATTCAGTTATCTGATATATTTCTACGGGAACAGATGGTGTTATTATAAGGAGTTTTCATTATATATGGAAGATAAATGATATAAGATATTAAAGTGGAAATTTTGGTTTATTGTGTAATTATGATACATGTAAATGATTATTTCTACATATTTTAGGAAAAGAAAGAAACAATTAAAACATATACCTGTTTCATTGGCCATGATTACTTTTAAATTACTATTTTGTAAATTACAATATCATGATCATTTGGTTTTGTTGTAAATGGTGTATTTGATGAAAAGGAACATTTTGAGGATTCCAGAACAAAATAAAAAATATTTTGCTTGAGCATTGTATACTGGATGTACATGTATGCATACACCTGACTAGGAAACACATGTACATAGATGTACATGTATACTGCACATGTGAGCACACACCTGAGTACATACATATATGCACATACCTGACTAGGAAGTACATGTACATACATCTGTGCACATACCTGACTAGGAAGTACATGTACATACATCTGTGCACATACCTGACTAGGAAGTACATGTACATACATGTACATCTGTGCACATATCTGACTGGGAAGTACATACATGTACATGTATACTGCACATACCTGACTAGGAGAACACATGCACATCCCTAACTAGGAAGTACATGTACATGTACATGCATGTGTGCACATATCTGACTCTAAGACTCGGACTCAAATTCAATTTTATTTGACAAAAAACAATTGGTGATACGAAAAGTAATACATCTCAATTAGTAGAGTGTACGCATGTAATGCATCAAATGGCATGTATTACATTAAACTGGGCTGTCACGATGATCCCTGATAAGGATTAATGATCCACTATTGCAGGGGCCACCTTTGTATAATAATTTAAGCAAGTGGATGTGCTGACTGGCTTGACATAATAATATACAAAGATAGCTGAAGGTACAAAATGTTTTTGAATAAACTTGCTACATGTAGGAGCATATAGAGAGGGCATGAAAACTTCATTATTACAGATGTAACAGTCAACAATGGTGCAATCCTCAGAATATTGGTTGATGAAATATGTTTTAGCATATTTTGAAAAACCATAGTATCAATGAGTGTCAAATTTGTTCTTGATATCTGGAGGCACTTCATTCAGTACAGTGGGATGTAATATCGAGTACAGTTTTTGGTGGAGCTGGGAAAGGGGTGGATGTAGCGAGGGCCATGTCTGTATCTGGTGTCAAAGGAATGGGTTGCGGGTAGAACAGTGAAAAAATTCTGAAAGTATTTTGGCAACTGGTTTTTCTTAAATTTGTAATAACATTTTAGGGCTTTAAGCTTTAGTATATTCTTCACTTTCAGCAAGTTCTGTTTTATTAATAGAAGTTCAGTATATATATTGTAAGTTGTCAAATTTATTAAGCCTATTGCCTCCTTTTGTAATGTAATGATTCGATCATGTGTATGGCCCCAGGCAAAGATACAGTAATTTAGGTGAGGAAAAATTAAGGAATTGTAAATTGATTATAAACTAAGCAAGTACATACATGTATATGTATACTGTACATGTACCATGCCCTTTAACATTGTTATTTCTGTGCAAAGTCAGGAGGTTTCTTCAAACTCAGGGTATGATATACGACTGTATCCTAAATGTATAGTACTAAAACTGCCCTCATAGTCATACTGCATTTTTAGTCCTGTAGCATGAAGTGTCTTTCAAGGGACATACAGACACCAAAATAAAGGAGGATATGGTCCAGTTAGATACGGTCCAATAATGGAACACATGGATAATGTTACACTAGCAACAGCCAGTATCTTCCCAAGGGAAATACATTCACCCCATTAAATTAACATTGAAAGTCAGTATATCCCTCACTTTCTATATTTGCGTAAACAGTGACTCTCATTACGTTATGCGCCATGACGTCACTCACGTTGCAAGGGTGCATGCCGCACAAGATGCATGACCTGACAGGAGAGTAGTGTAGGCCTATTTCTTCCTGAAGGCGGAGGCGGGGTTTTCTCACACAAAATTATGAACTAGAAATTGTACGTTTTGGCTGCTAGGTTGGTATGTAGCATCTTGCATAATCCCAGGAAAAGCTACACTTGGGTTTTTCATCTAATCATGGTTGATACACTTAGGATACAAAGATTATTCCATGGCTAAATCTGAGTCTCCTACCCTGTATAGTTCCCCCTCAAGCTATGCCAGGTAGGATACTGATTTAGCCATGGAATAACCTCTAAGTATCAAGAGCATGCTTCACTTCTGCCCTGATCTCAGCACATCTTACCTATGCATGCATAACACCAGTACCACTGTTGTCCCTAGCTTTTCAGGAGGGCAGGGCACCTTTCATCTAAAAGGGCACTTTTAATGCACACAATGACAATCAAAAAGGGCATCCAAAAGAAGCAGTCCAAAAAACGGGATTTTTTGTTGTTTTTATGGAAATAGTTCTGAATTTGTATGGTTAACAGATAAATTGATATGTTGTTTTGCCCATCAGTTTAAATTATATTGAAATTTTATGAGAAAATGAATGCAATTGCCCAGAATATAAAAAAAAAAATATAAGAGAAAAGGGCAGGGAGCTAGAGAAAAAGGGCAGGGAAAATCTCCCTTCTATTTTAAGCTGCAGACAACACTGAGTACATGGATGTGTGATTTCATATTGGCAGCATTGATTTGACAGTGGATGTGGTGAAGGATGTTACACTGGTATGCAAGGCTGACGACCTGTCAGTCTCATCACAACAAGGACCTGTCAGTCTGATCACAACAACGTCAGGCGCAGAGCAGCTTAAGAGCAGGTGTTTGACATGTTGTGGTAGATTGTACACTGTGCGCATGCATGGCTAGGACACTCATGTAATGCTACAAATTCCTCAGATAAATTCCGAAACAACAGCTTGCCTGGGCGCAGTTTGACAATGCCCTGAGAATGGCTAATCCAGACAGTATCTGATGAATATAAAATATTGTCTACTTCTGGTTTTTCTAGATAATAATGTCATCAGACAGCAGTTTTTCTGGGTGCTGACTGGACTCCTTGCATGCACAGGATGCTGAGGAAAGCTTTGCAGATTCTGCCGAGGCTTAAAGATGCATGGGACGAAGGTGGTTAATATAATTGAGTCAGTTTAACATGTCTGTTTTGATTGCTGGTTAGGTTATAGGTCGTGAGATACTGCATGGTCCGGGAAGTTTGTGAAGAATGTCAAGTAATGACATGGAGGTCCGACGACTTTATTGCTGAAAAAATACACTGATATCTTTAGAGCTTTAGCCGATAACAGCCTTTAAAACTGGAAGCATTTTCTTTATTTAAGACAAAAAACAAAACAAAAAGAAAAGTAACATGTAATAATACAAAATAAAATATAATGAAATGAAATGAAAGAAAAAAATATAAGAAAAAAACAGTTGCAGATTTGAAATGGAGACAAGTATATACATGTTCCTATTGTAATACATTTTAAGACACTGTCCACATTATATCCCAATCACATTGCAGCATTTAATTCTGTTTCCATCAGCAAATAACAAAGTGTATCATCATTTGTGTAGAAAATTATTAGATGATGTAAATATGCAATGCTATGTATTAAAAGTGTCTATCATGTATATTATTATATTGGACACTAGTTGAGGACTGCAGTTTAAAGGCCCTGAATTCTGGCTGATGTGTTGAAATTATTGACACATGTACTGGTATCTCGAGTGTAAAATAATTGGAAAGAGCCTGATCTGTGCATGTGTATATTGTGTTCATTTTTTTTTTTTGATAAACACATGGTGTTCTTTAATAACAAAATAAATCTCCCCGTCATATGGTTGAAAAATAGGCAATGGGGAAAAAATGTCAGCTGGCATTCAAATAAGTTAGAAAATCAATGAAAATCAAGGGTTTGTTTGTTTGTTTTTTTTTGGGGGGGGGGCGTGGGGGGAGGGCATACATGTACAGTGGTCCTTCTCTTATAAGGCCACCCCAAATGCAGCCCAAGAGGTCACCTTATATGGGGGGGGGGTGTCTCTTGAGGGGCAGAATATAATGGAAATGCCATACTTTCTGCACAAGAATGCTGGCCTTATAAGAGGGGGACCACTGTATGCCCTTATTAGGGCATGTGATTAAGTATAAAAATTGGTATATACAGCTGCCAGCTTTATGTGGTGTGATAAATGCCATGCATATACAAACATCTTCAGGAGAGAGAAGTGTAGATATCATAAGTATATTATTGGTATTGCAGAAAGCTTTGCATACACCTGTACTTGCATAGATGTAGAGAATTTAGTCAAATTCCAATTTTTGCATGCATAGGCCAGTAACATTGAATGCATTATACATATATTACAGATGTTGGAAAAAGTTTAATTTGCACACATACATGTACATGCAGATGCATATATTCCATCAAATTCTGATTTTTTTTCCAATCATGTACAACTGTACCATAAAACATGGAATGTGTCTTGGCGCAATTTTGAAAGGCCCTGAGTCTGAAAAACATTTGAGAGAGACAGGAAAATTCTAAATACATCTATCCTCATCATTTATATCCACATGTTATATGTATGTCAGATAAATCAAACTATATGTATATATATATATATATATATATATATATATATATATATATATATATTTAAATCCTCCTTTAATTTTTCAGAAAGAGCTCACCTCTTCATGTTCCCCAGAACCTTTTATTGACACATCAGCGTACAATAATAAATAAAGTGATCTCAAATATTATTTACCTATGGATGCAGATACATAAATTCCGTTTCTTTCTGCCTGCCCCTGTGATCAGGCATTGGGTCCAATTTTTTTTTTTTCACCAGGTAAACACAACCGACAAACAGTTGACCCAAAACAGGCTGTTTATGTACCATATTTGGTAAACAAACAACTTCAAACTTTTGTTTGGAAACTGAGTTGCGTGGTTACAAAACTGAAATTTGGCTTCAGTCCCCATTACACATGAGCAGACCTCTGCATAATGTAACGCAACGTTTAGCAACATAATTGTTGCACCTGACTATAAAAATGACAGCCTTAATGAGATCCCTTCAGTGCCTGACGACACTCATACGAGTTGAAATGCATCGCACACCACAGCCGCCTCAACTATTGGCTACTTGCCGTGTTCTTTAGCTCGTACATATATATATTATATATATATATATATATATACATCATATACATACATACATACATACATACATACATATATTTATGTATTTATTAGTAAATATCCAGAAAAAGAAATAGTGGTAGAAAGCCTTTTTAGTTTGTTCAACTCAAAAAAAAAAAAAAGAATTATACATGTAAATGTAGCAGCTAAAAATACTCCAAATATTAGGGCAAAAGTTAATGTCAAGATGTCCAAAATGGCGTCATCCACTGAGAAGCAAGAACACCTTTATGAACAACCAATCACAGACAAAGACACATTTACACATGCCCTTTCACACATGGGATGCTCAAGAAGATGCAGTCAGTGCACCTGGAGTTCATTGCAGAGAGTGTCATGTTGACACTGAAGGTTCCTGCGCCATATCTAGCTACTTAAACACAAAAAAAAAAAAAAAAAAAAAAAAAAAATCAAATTCATTTCAGACAGAATGGGCCTGTGGCAAGATACACTTGGCTATTCCTGGCCGCACTGGATTAATTTATATACCTGCAGCATGAAAATCTTGGCAAAGATGGGAATGTTGTCACTGTCACAAGAACTCTTCCTTCATAGGAGTTGTACTTTTTTTACTGAAATAATTCCTGCATGTAGTTGACTTTAGAAAACATTTTATTCAGAATTGCATTCACATTTAAATTTTGCGTTTTAATGTGCATTTAAAATTTGCACAGTTCTTCATTAAGCCACATGGGTATCATATGTTCACTCTTTCAGTGCTAAGTTTTGGGACTGAGTCAACAACTTTCCTTGGCTTGCTTCAGGCACAATGAGCCCAAACTTCACTGAAGAAAGCTGTTGACCTGGGCCATTACATGTTTGTTGTATGGGACTATAGGCATGCTGGTACTTGAATGAAGGATCTTTTGAAAGAGAATCTGATATGTTGTCCATTTGATAAATCAGAGAAGTTCTTCTCAAGTACTTTAGCTTTTAGCTGCAGTTAGCAATGAAAGAGTTAAACTTTAACAAGTGGCCCTCAAGATTGTAAAATGTGCACCACCTGTGCACAACATGATAAGACAGCTGAGGGTTTTTCTGACTTGAAATGGCTCAAGGACATGTAGGTCAGTACCTGTACCACTGGACACAGATACATAATACTGTTTTAGTGCTCTGCGAAATTAACAACAGTCCATGCATTCATCAGTGCAAAGGGGCCACATGTTAGTGTGCAGTATCATCCATCATATGGTTCAGTGAATGAACTTATCTACAGTCCTGTACATCTCATGTGTCATACGTCCCCCCCCCCCCTCCCCAGTTCAAGATCATTTCAAGCAGGCATACATGTAGGTACCTTTTTGACACCTCACGTATACAGATCCAAAAAATATGTGGCTTGCATCTTCAGAGTTTTGATAAGTTCAAATCAGGAGAGCATTCTGACTTTGTAGTAGGATAAATTCAGGAGAGATGTAGGAAAATTTGACAAAGCAAGTAGCCGAGGGAGGCTTATAATGTGGCAGGTGTTTCACCCCCAACTGGGTCTCATCAGGTACTGATAGGGGTTAGAAACCAGAGAGGCAGGGCCCTAGGCCACGTGGGGGGGGGGGGGTGGGGGTGGGGGGGTGCTACATGTACACTGTTTATGGGCATAGACAAAAGAAATCTGAAAAGAAGCTTGGTTTGACAAGGATATTGAATATAAAGAGATAAGAACACAATGTCAAAGCTACCACAAATAGTCCTCTATTCACCTTGTTTCTCTTTTCATATATACAGGTCATTTAAAGCATCGGAATGCATGAAATCAGACCATTTTTCCCTTGAAAATAATTCAGGATGTCAGGAGACGTACCCTATGAAAAAGAACATGTAGAAATTTTGAAGATATGCCTGAAACTATGGTTATATGCAATTTTTTTGCAATCATAACTTACAAAAATGAGGGAGTTTTTTTTGGACTGAACATGCATTAAGTTCTATGATGTACCATTTAGTGATACGGTAAGACCAGCATCGTTCATACACTCACCATCTGGCCTTACTGCAGGCCCTGTAAAATAAGTGTTCCTATTGTCCTGATATGGACCATCAAGCAGAAAAAAACTTAATGGTTGCCGAAATATTATTGGGGGGGGGGGGGGGGGACGGAGAGAGAGTGAATGGTTGCCAAAACATTATGCTGAATAGTTTGAAAAAAAGAGAGAGAGAAAAAAGAACTTCACCTTTTCCAACTGCTATATCTCTAGGATTTTGTGATGGTTATATACAGTGTAGATACTCATGAGTGTTCTAGCTTTGTGTTATCTTCATATTTCTTAGCTAAACCCCAGCACAAGTCAGACACTTAGAAGTAAATGTTACATGTTATTATTTTTTATAAGTAATACATGTACATTTACCACATTAAAACAGACAACCAAGAACAGATCAAAACTACATCTACCCATTTTATTGTCCTAGTGACAATAAAAACATATTGAGGTACGTACATTGACAATACACATACATAAATATGTATTTACCTGAAAAATCCGTCAGAAGCCATTACATCTGAAGATGCCAGTTTCCTGATCAGCTCCAGGTATCTGAGCGCTATGTGGTGATTATATTGGTGCTGGTTGCATACTATTATGTGTACGTGGAACTGATCACCCGGTCAGGGTCATCCTCTTCGTCAGATAATATGTGAGGAGACCCAGATTACTGATAAGGGGGTATATGTCTCTTGTGTACATGTTTAGGTAAACAGATTTGTTCATGAATTAAGTATGTGCTGTGTGGTGAGCAAGAAGGTGATTAGAGATCATGGACTTCACACTCTTATGTGGATAACTATATTATATATAGTACAAGCATGTAAATTGATATGATCAGGTACATTAACATGTGTCTAGATGCTTCATCAGTTATGTATAGTTTGATGGGCACAGTCAAACCTGTCCTGAAGGACCAGACATCAGGAACTTGCAATGTCTCCAAGAAGATGGTGCTTAATTGGAGATGCAGATAACATGAAATTTACTGTGCAAAGTGTCTTGAATTTGAGTGCTCCAAGACACAGCCCCCTGTACAAAAAGGCCTGTCAGTCGCTGCGTTGCACAACATGTGTGGTAATAGAATTTAACCCTTGGTTTAAACATATTTTATTTCAAAAGACGATTGGTAAACAGGCAACATACCTATATGAATTCCTCTCGCGGTATTAACCCTGTTTAGCTCAAATCATCCAAAAATGCCCAGATATGAATTGTCATCTGCTGTAATGGTTTAACCCATTCCTGGCCAGAGTACGTCTGAGTCAACAGCTTTCATTGGCACGAATTGAGACAGTGCATCCAACCCGTGCCAAGGTAAGCTGTTGACCTGAGGGCCATGCCATCATGGATGGTCTAACATACAAATCTCAGCAAAAATGTTTTCCAGTAGCAAGAAATCTGGAAAGAAATGTAAGGGCAGACAACAATTGATTTACATCCAGGTGATTCTGGGTAATTTGAGCAGGAAAGGGTCAAGATAAATTTCTTGTTAACCGAAAACGTTTTGTTGAGAAGAGTAGATAAGACCTGTATGTACTACGGCATGCCCCAGGTCAATACACAAGTCTTTCCTTGTCATTGGTTGTGGCCAACACATGCACCCTGTGGATCTTGCACCAAGAGCTATTAACTCGGTCTCATTTCGAGTACAGGAAAAGGTTTAATGGTTCAAACACGTCAAGCGGTCAATTTATGTAATGGCATACTTGTGAGGTCTGCAATCTGTTGCTATTCCTATATTGGTAAAATGCTCACAAAACTGTAACATTTGGCTTTTAAATCATGGGGAAAAAATATTATTTCAAATTTATCCACATACATGTATACACACCTGGCATACAAATTTTAGGTTGTATGAATTGCATGTTGGAAAAGTTTGCACTTGACTAATACCCAGTACATATAGTAGGCTAGTTGTATGTACATGTCTAGAAACCTTGTATATCTGTTGGGAAGTCAGCTACAAAAATGTGAAAAATATCCAGAATATTTTATGCACATACAGATACTCTCCAAATACATATACATTGTACTTGTATGAACTTTATGATAATTTGGAAAATATTTAATATCATATGGGTCTGCTCAGTTGAATGTGTTTAGGCATGGTGTATGTGTATCATATTTATCATATTCCTGTATAATTTGGCCAGTCTTGTGGCTGTATATATAAACATACATGAAACTTTATTTCAAGCTTTTAAGATTTTTTGCTGTCCAGACAGTTCAACTTACCAGTTCCCATTAGTTTACATTGCAAAAACATAAATCAAATTAGAAAGTCTTCCTTTACAGAGACCACTGCGGCTGGATAGGTCCAAAAAAGAGTGGTCTCTAAGAAAATCCTCTCTCAATGGACATAATGCAATAACGTTAAACTTGCAGCCATCTTGTCAACTGAGTATTTTGATATTTATTATTGTTCCCCCAGGGATGGAAGGGTTCATGGATATGTCAATGTATCACTATACATTGCTTTTTGATGTATACATCGTATCAATATGGAAAGGTGTACTGTTATATATATAGTAGTGCAAATATTGAAAAAATTCAAAATATTTTTCATGAAATGTCATCAAATGAACTGATGGGTATCTTTTAATGTATATTTCCATACTTCTGATATACATTCATCAGAGTAGTGTGATGAAAGTCCCAACTAAGTGATAAATTATGCTGCTGGGTTTATTGTAGGCATGTGAAAGGGTATCTATTATTGTGATTCCCAGTAACAGACAAGTGATCGAACTTTGTTGTGGGATCTGTATCAAGGTACAGTATTTAGCAAATAGGAAGAAATGGGTATTGTCTCAGCCCTCAAGTGTCCACAAATTTAGCGGAACTTGGCCACAGCCTCTCAGCAGATGCTTTGCCACAGGTGACCGCACTGTCTGACTTAAAATATTTGACTTCTTGAAGTTCCTGGTCCACATGAGCTGGAGGCCCAGCCCTTCTTCAGTATTCCCTCCCCCTGTAGAAACTATCCACTCTACAGAAGCTGTTTCATTGTGCAAGAAGTATTTTTTTCTCGTATATTCTCCCTCAAGAAATGTTGTCCCTGGGATAAGACCACATTTGTGGTACATTTACAGTCACCCTTAGGAAAGAGGTGGCATTGTGCTTATATAGTTTATATATTTTTACCATTGGAATCATCTGCCATGCACAACGAAACCATTCAATTTTAATTTCAAATGGGACAATAAATACATTCCCTTTGTATTGCACGCATTAACATGGAAGATGTACGTCATGTTCGATGCTGCAATGCCACAAATCTTATGAAGAAAACTTATGGAAACTTCGAAACATGTTACCTGTTTTGCTGTCCAGGAGCGAGAAGAGTTTTATGCAACTCCAGAATCTGTTCCCAGCTGAGACTCACAGCAGTTGTTGCTGACGATGACTCCATGACTTCACACAGGAGAGGAACCAGCACCTCTGCCTCTGTCCTTATCTACATTTCCTAAATACCAGCAGATTGTAAAGGTACCAACAGGTTATAGCTACTCAGTGTATATCCTTATCTGTCCAGTTTAATCTTTATTATCATTCACATGGGCTCAGTGCCTCAACTTTGTTTAAATATAAAAGTCATTTGACCTGGAGTTTGATATCCATGAATTTTATTCGGGGGGGGGGGGGGGGGAGGGGGGGACATGGATAAAAATTTTAAATACATGTAGCAAGGCGCCCTTGCAGTTTGAAAAACTACAATCATGACTCTGGCCATAAAAATGAATCATAATGTGATTTCATAGTTCTCATGTAGGAAGAAAAATTCAATCATGAGTTGTGCGGTACCCCTTCTTACCTGTGCACCCCCACTGCTTGTTGAATTGATAATAGAACACAGGCCTGGTGAGGCAAGGTTTTACGAAGTTGAAAATGCATTCACTACCAGTAAAACTGAATATCTGTTATGATACCAAAGTTATTTTATGTATATGTACCTTTATTAAAAAAAAAAAAAATGAAATGTGCCAGTGGAGGTGTTTTGTAGTTCACATGTAGTTGATCAGAGTGAACAGGTCAAAGTAAATGGTAAAGTTGCATACAGAGGTGCCAAGTCTCCCGATTTGGTGGGAGATCTCCTGTTTTTCTAATGATATAAATCTCCTAAATTTGTCTATCTCCTGCTTTTTCACCTGTTTCCTCCATAATAATATAATAGGACTCCCGCTTTTTGCAAAATTTTTCAGCTTGAGCACCCGTTTTATATGTTGGGCAACTTGGCACCTCTGTGCATATGAAAATATAGCCAGAGCAGTGACTTCCAGGGCCTTTCAGGGGGATAGCTGCATATACCTGCACATGTATGTTTATGTATACCAGTGGTTCCAGCTTTTACAAACAACTCTAATGACACACAACCTACATCCCAGATCACATTTATCACATCCATGCTTCTATCTAGTACATGTTGTTTTACATTATGTATTCAGTTGGAGATCACCTTCTCTGTGGCACCACTTGTGTACCTGCCAAAGAGTGGTAGCCCTAAATGAGGAAGTACAGCACATACATACATACATACATACATACATACATACATACATACATACATACATACATACATACATACATACATACATACATACATACATACATACATACATACATATGCCTTCACCAATAGTCAGGGGCATCTGAGCCAACACAAAACACTGATAAAAATTACATCATATGATAATTTATGGTTTTATATATATTACACTGTAGTGCCTCGTGAGAGACTACTCATATAATGGAGCACATGACTATCAAGACCATAGTCTTGACGTCACTACTGAAATCTTTAGATGCTGTTTTAACAGCTTTTAAGGGCCCAACCACAATATGCGAACACTTTCAGATCTGTCCAAGATCTTTCAAAGAAGGGTTATATATATATATATTTATATATATATATATATAAATATATACCCCTTCTGCCAAGAAAAAGTGACCACATACAGCAGGTTACCTGTCACTACAGGTAAACCTACAAAGAAATGGACTCTTATGTATGTATGTATGTATTTATGTATGCTTTGTTATCTGATTTGGATGCAATGCCCCTTGGATTGAATCTGGTGGTGTGTGACTTGCCCGGTTTTCTAGGTATTTATAATTTTAAGGTTTACATGTATTCCATGTGTGCTGACTTTCAAAGCATGACCACATATGAGGAAGATCTATGCTCCCTTAACAAAGACACAACAAACCTCATCAGCTAATTTGATATTATTTTCATTCAAATTGTATGCTTTAAAGAGTTTGGTACTACAAAAATAGCATATGCAGTTTAGATGAAAACTCCAACATGGTCATTTGCCACCTGATATGATGGCAAAGGTTCCTGGTGAGTCTTCGATTCAGGCTGGCTTATTCTCATAGTATATTTTCATGTGTATCTATTATTATAATTATAATCTATGATTATTTTCATAGTATGGTAGATGATAACAATGATTAATGATTAACAGGAGAATCTCCAATTATGGCCATTTCTACAAAGAGATCATTTCTATATTAAGACCAATAGTGTATGTGCATGAAATGCATGAGTGAATACGTAGAACAATAGAAGGTTTGACAAACTTTGATAAATTTGAATAAAATGTATATTCCACCATTGAGTGAGCTTTTCAGTGTTAAAATATGTAAAGCACTAAGTGTGAATGAAAAACTTTCTTTTCAACATTTTTCATACAAAGTGTATCCCTGGTATCTGTGGTCAGTTGGGAAAATGTACATCTTCCTAGTGTATTTCTTTGTAAAATGCCCACACCCTTGCAGGACATCAGGCAAGACCACTGCGGCGTGACTTGTGTATTCAGTTATTAACAGGCCAGTTAAACTATTGTTCTTGTATACTGTAAATTGTTTTATTTTCGCATGTACAAATTTTCACGGTTTTTGTATTTTTCACATTTCACTGTAGTTTTAATTTCACTGTTTTGGACATAATTCCCATTCAAACAATGTTAAAATACTATTTCACTGTGTTTTTATTTTCACGGTTTTGTGCCATTAGCGAAATAAGCGAAAATAAGAATACAGCAAAATTAAAGCAATTTACAGTACTCACACATGGGCTATTTGCAGACCAGTTTTTGTTTATACTTAATCAAAATATATTCCCCATTAAGACTATCTCCTACTAAGACCATATGTTTTCAATCCCTCAGGTGGCCTTAATAGGGAGATTCCACTGTACTTTCAGTAGGAAATTGGCCTTTACAACAAGGTTAGGTACAGAGTAGAGTTAACTGTGTGGTGTGTCCAAGCAGGGACATGTTATAGATGGACTACCAACAGTGGGGCCCCCTTTGTACCATCTATGTTG
Source organism: Hermodice carunculata (assembly GCA_964020975.1). Classification (NCBI taxonomy): domain Eukaryota; kingdom Metazoa; phylum Annelida; class Polychaeta; order Eunicida; family Amphinomidae; genus Hermodice; species Hermodice carunculata. Next base: position 8,184,547 of record OZ026625.1, on the reverse strand, counting down.
CCGCTGCTCAAGTGATCGGGTGTTTGAGCGAGCACCTTCAGTGCTGAACAAACACAACACCACGGTCCGCGCTAGCCGCTGGCAGTCTCGTGGGCCAGGTCACGCGATGAAAGGCGAGAATAGTCACGTCACCGACTGAAATGTGCAAAATTTTTCACCGTATTCCACATTTTAAAGTCAAAATTTAGCGTTACGCCGGACTCAGCTACAACAAATGAAACCACCATCATGATCCTACCGGCATACACTATTCATCTAAAACTACATTTTTTATTGCTAATTACGGCGTAAGGAGTTATTACGCACGCAAGTTGTCTAACTTTGCATCATTTTGGACAGAAAAAATGCAAAAACTAGCCCTTTTATCGGCCGATTTCAACGAAAAACACATCGATGGACTCGCACGGTTCTGATTCAAACGATGAGACTGGTTGCGCACGCATAAAACTCTCCCTTTTTGAACTTGGTACAATAGCACACCCGATGTAAGCCTGATGTATGTAACCCAATACAACCGAACGCGGAAACATAGATGGAACAACAAACGGACTGTGCAGGGGGGATTAACTTGAGCGGCGCTAGTGAACATGCTTTGTAGTCGTCGCGCCCAGTTTACCAGTAAAGGGATTACCGCTCCCGTTGGTAGTCCATCTATAACACGTCCCTGGTCCAAGACATTAACAATGATGTTAGCAGAGATACTGTACAAAAAATTGATGGGATGAACATAGATATTTACCACATAAAGAGTAGGCAGAGACTCCAACCTCTGAAAGCTAGTGGGTGGGAGATTCCCCGTCAGGAGTGAGGGTGCGAGGGAGAGAAGCAACCAAGCCGAGCAAGGCTCTCAGATGGGGCGGGACCCTTTCCCAGGTAAGAAACTTTAAGGAAAATGAAGTTGAAATACTGTGGTCCCCCTCTTTAAAAGGCCCTTCTCACCAGAGGCCACCCCTCTTGAAAGGCCAGCATCCTTTGCAGAAAGTATGGTTTTTCCATTATATTCTCCCCCTCAAGAGAGGCCACCCTCTTATAAGGCCAATTTTTGGCTGCATTTGGGGTGGCATTATAAAAGGGGGACCACTGTAGTGCTTTCTAGTGTGCATTTAGACTTTCATGTGTAGATTCAAGGCCAATATGGATAGTGATTGACAGTACTTTTGAGAAAACATGTCAAATCAATTTTTGGACACATTATTTTGGGATTAGGCATGAAAAAAAGACTGCTATAAGCAGGAGAGCAGGAAAAAAATTTTAAAACATGAAAAAGAGGACATCTCCTGCCCAAAATGGGGGAGTTGGAGTCTCTGGGTAAGTGTACATGTCAATTAATGCTTGGAAAGCCAGTTTTAATGCTTTAAGCCACAGAAATTCACCATGGCAGCATGATATGTGCACATGCAATTGGCTGGGAAAGGTAGTAGGCTCACATTTTCTTGAATATGGGACATTCAAATTAACTGTGGTGCTGCTTTAGTCTGTAACATTCAGCAAGAAAGTAACCATGTGTCGGGGCAGATCCCTTTATCAAACAGGGCAAAATGTGCTGCTCTTGCAAAAACTAGACACCTAGAAATATTTAGATGTTTTAAAAAGTCACAACCATAATCTGGAAGCACGCTTCGAGTTTGACACACATGTAACTTAAGAAGGATTCGTCTTCGGTTTGAAAAGTTTTTTTACACTGAAAATGTCAGTTACATTCTTTGTGCATCCATCAAGGTAACTTTTTTTCTTTTTTTTTTTTTGAATGGTGAGTTCTGGGAAACCATGGTTCCCCAGAACTCACTATTCAAAACCTAGAATACATATGCACACCCCCAACTCTGAGTAAAAAACTGAAACTCAGACTTGCAAGGGAAACACACTAGATTCATCAACTGTGCACGACGAAACCTTTTGGTCTCAATGTTATGGGCAGATGAACTCCTTGGTCAGTCATATGCTGAATTTTTACCTTCAAGTTCATCTGCCTACTAACACCACTTTCACACAATTATGATAGTTTCATAAGCCAACGAGCCATGAAAAAATCTTTATTGAGGGTGGAGGCTGCGATACACACCACTCCCCCAATACACTTCTTAAGATGATCACAGGTCATCAGGGTATAATGAGTGTCACAGCCGTGACACCCATGTGTACCCACAGCGCATTGCAAACAGGGTTAGACATGACAACAGTGTCAGTTCAGGCCATTGTCACATCACAGGTGCAAGGCCGTGCACGTAAAACATACACCTGAACCCAAGTTATGTGTATGTTACATCCAACCATATAAAGCATGCATGCATGGCTGTCACACCAGCCTCTGATGAGACACAGCAGTGTGGAAACCGGTCAGGCGTTTTTTAGGAGGACAACCATCATTTTTGGCCTTGCCCCCTCTTGCCCTCATCAAATTTGCTAACCTATATTATGGCTGGTGCTCATCATTGTTGCCTAGCAACAGGGTGAGAGATTTTGGCTGGAAATTAATGCATGTTACATATTAGAGATGTATGGCATAAGGTTTGATGGAAGAATGCAGTTTGGGTTAAGCCATTTGCAATACCATAAATGACACATTTTTACATCAATTATAGTCTGGTACAGATATATTGATAATAAGTTCAATGAAAAATCAATCTCTTACAAAAAAATATTTATGATAATTTAATTTATTAAAATATTTAATTTCCTTCAGAATCACCAATATCACTGTAGATAGACAGTAAACTAATGTAGCATATAATCACAAGAATCGTGGGAAAATTTCATTTTATTTGTTCACCAGATGTGTCACTGTAACCAAATGGCCCCCAAAACAGGGAAAACAACTTTCTTTTAAAATTAATTAGCATAAAAATACACAAGGAAATAGAACAGAGTAGTTATCCACTCCCTAGTTGGCCTTTGAAGTATTTTGGGATAAGATTGTACAATCTTTAAGCATTCTGTCACCGTCATGATGTATGAGTGGTCAGATCAGCAGACATATTTAATCCACTTGATTGCAATAGCTAGTGAAGGTACCCAACTGGTACTGTGTAACAAAATAAATGAAACAAATATTACATCAAGGTGTACTCTTCAGATGTGACTTTTTTCATATGTACATCCTCAAAATAGATTAACTGAAATTCATTCTTTTATAACACACAAAATTATTGCACACATGTACTATAGTGATTAATACATCACATAGAAACTGTGAGGTAGAATTGCTGTATCGAAGTTTGTAAAAAATAGATATATTCAATACCTTTTATACCCCCCCCCCCACATGTTTGAGAAAGTCAAAGTGTGTGTTTTTATCCCACAGATTTCAAGCCCAGAAACCCAGAAAGCTAAGTTTTAAAATGTGTACATGTATGTGGGACAGTAGTTACTGTACTTTTGATGCTGCAAACCGTATTGTGATACTAATGTACATGTAGATACATTTGTTTCCTGTTATCATTTTATAATTGACTTTTGTTTTCTGTCATAGGTTATAATCATTGAGCCATTCTTTGACTGCTATGAGCCCATGGTGAGGGCAGCTGGAGGTGTCCCTGTCTTTGTCCCACTGAGACCGGTAAGTACATGTAACTGATGTGTCCCTGTCTTTGTCCCACTCAGGCTGCCAGTACATGTAGCTCAATATGGGTGTCTTTGGCTTTGTCCCTTTCAGGCTGTAATTACAGGTAGAAGGTCTGGCTGTCCCTGGCTTTGTCCCACTCAGGCTGCAAGTACATGTAGCTCAATTTGGGTTTCCTGGCCTGGCTTTGTCCCACTCAGGCTATAGGAACATGTAGCTGTGGGTGGGTCTTTGACCATCAAAGGCTACAAGAACATGTAGCCCAACATGGGTGTCCCTGGCTTTGTCCCAGTCAGGCTGCAGGTAGGCTGGGGTGGCTCTTTGTTCATCACAGGTTGCAAGTACATGTTACATTAGCATGTGCCATATAGTTGTTTGTATCTGAAGGGAAGTATTACTCAAAATCAGTAAAATATAGATTAACATTATCATGATAATGAGAAATACGAGGCAAAGCCAGAAAAGCTGGCATGCTAGCTGTAGTGTTTTCTTGTGCGACACGTTCCACCCTCCATTGGGCTCATCAGGCACACTCTACAACTGTGCAAGTTCTAACGAAATAAAAATAAAAAATTATCATGATAATGTATACATGTTCATGTATATATGTTGTGGGAAGGGGGGGGGGAAGTAGATATATGTATATTTGCAAGGCCTGCATACAAGTATTTGCAGCCCAGACAAGTTAAATTCCAATGAAGACAGTAGGTTATTTCCATGGATTTGTCCTTAGGACCACCTGAAATTTTGCCTTTTACAATTAAATGTTTAACAGGTGGACAAATGAGATTGGAAAGGGGGCAAGTGAAAACTGAAAAGAATATTACCCAGAGGACAGGGATGTCAAAGGTTGATTGGGGTCCTCCGCATTTTGAGTGCCTGGCTATAACATAGTATAAATCATAATTTAATTTATTTTGTATTGTATGACAGACCAAGCAAGGCGAGGTGACATCATCAGGAGACTGGAAGCTGGACCCGCAGGAGTTTGCCAGCAAATTTAACAGCAAGACAAAAGCCATATTCTTTAATAACCCTAACAATCCAGTAGGCAAGGTAAGGGTGTGCTCTTTAAGTTTTGCGTGTTTACATTTACATTACTGTAATATATATGTGCAGGTATCCTTTCGACTTTTGTGTCAAATTTTTTTTTTTCATTTTTTTTCATTTTTGGCGTATCATGCTGGTAGCATTCCTTTAAAAGTGGGGACAAGAAAATTGCAATATATATTCATTATATATTTCCCTGTGGGACCTGCATATAACTGCTGCACAGTTAAACTAACGATGCATAGAAGTACTTCAGTCAGGGTTTCCGTTAACCCCCAAATATTACCCTTTCAAAACAAGAAATACTCCCTCAGCAAAATTCAAAGGGTCCCAACTTCCAATATTTTTTTTTTTTGTTAACTTTGCAAAATAGAGCTAAAATTTGACTCTCTTTCAGGTTGGGACCCTCTGAAAAAATTTCTGACAGAAACACTGTTCAGTCCATGTGGACAATGCATTTTGTGTTCGAGAAGGGCCACAACCCCTAAAATGTCCTCACCAGGAAAAATTAATGACCATGCTTATCAGATTAATTAGCATACAAGTAAACCTTAGGGAATAGAGCAGTGATCTTATCTATACCCAAGTTGGCATTTGAAGTACTTCTAGTAAGACTGGTAGAATTATTAAAGAGGTGTAACCAACATGTACAGGTATATGTAAGAGTTTGTATTGATCACTGTTTATTATTAGTCATTCCCATCTCGCATGGATTGTTCTCCATTGGGTACCAGTTTTGTGAAAGTTATACATTCATAGACCATGTACTATTAAAATTTGTGTGTTTACATATATTTACAGGTATCCATTGACCTTTTGTGTAAAAATAAGATTTTGATTGTACAGTGGTACCTCTCTTGAGAGACCCCTCTAATGAGAGACCTCATATCTTTTTTAAGACCGCTCTATCAGAACACTGTGCTATCATTTCCATGTTGTTGTACCTCTAATGAAAGACCACCTGTTTTGACAGACCGCATTTTGACCCGCCGTAGGGGCGGTCTCTCAAAAGAGGTACCACTGTATATAATTTTTAAGAGTTTGTATTTATCATGATTGTGTATATTGCTGTGGACTGCGTCATTGTCATCTCACATAGATTTGTCTCGATTGAGTGCCAGTTTTGTGGAAAGTCTACATTTGTGGAACATAGTCATCTTCGTGATAAGAGGTCAGTCATTGTTATAATGTTGTTGCCCAAAGAAAAGTTGCTTATTCATGGCCTCATGTTGGCATTTGGTTACTACACAGACCTTTTCTTCCTCACATGCTAGAGATCTACATGTAAGTACGTTCCAGAGTGGAATTCTAAAACACTGTAAGGTTCCTGTGTCAGACCATTTTCTCGATTGTTATACTGTGTTCTATTGTACATGTACCTGTCACTTTGATGAATGGTCAACAATGTGTACGTTGTAGGTATACACCATGGAGGAGACAGAAATGATTGCAGACTTGTGCAAGAAACACGACGTACTGGTCATTGCTGATGAGGTCTATGAGTGGATGATCTTCACTGGATATAAACATATCAAAATAGGTCAGACATCGCTGTCATACGTCATATACATACAGTTGCTTATTCTTTCCTCCTCGAACTACAATTTGGTCAACAGCTTTTTTTCGGTGTGGGTTGGTCCGAAGAGCCCAAACCACAACAAGGGGAGCTGTTGATCTGGGATGTGGTGTGGGCGGAGGTCTCATTTACGATATTTATTCAAATCACTTTTCATTTTACTGTTGAAATTAGTCACAAACATTGAAGCAGATGTTATGTGACCACCAGTCCATTTTTGTTTTCAGTTTTTATTGAGAAAGGGGTTCATGTGCATGATTCATGGTTAATTGAAATCAAGGTAAGACAGGAAATCAATTCAGGCTTCTCGGCTTAAGATCACAAGCAAATCCTTTGCAACCATCTTATGCCTTCCCTGTCAAAAGAAAAAAAAAAAGAAAAGAAAAAAAAAAGCCAAAAACAAAAACGAAACAAACATGATGTCACTTTCAAAGTTAATAGTTTCCAAATAGGAATTTAACACCAAAAAATGCATGTACTAATAACTGTATTCAACCTTAAAAAAATTAAGAATGGATATAATTGCATCAAATTTCCGTCATGTGACTGCTAAATCTATTCAAATATTAATATATCAATTATGCAAATGTTCCACTTTGAAATGTGGGACAATGGTCTTCCAGCCTTAATCTTACATTTTCTATGGTTTATAAGAACCAAACCATATATAATCTCTCCTTGTTGGCAGGCAGTTAAACAGTTGAGTGTATGAAAAATACTCCAGATCCTTTTTGGCTGGTTCAAAATGGCCAATGTATGACTACATGTACATATTTCAGTTTCTGAACCCTTTCAATGCCAAATTTTGGACTGGATCAACAGCTTTTCTTGGCTTGCATGGGGCACAATGCGCTTCGAGAAAAGCTGTTGACCTGGGATGTTCTCTCTGGAGCTATAGGCATACTGGTACTTGAATGAAAGGTCTTTTTACGAGGAGTACAAATCTGGGATCCTGATGACAATTCAGACTTCTTTGACTTATTAGAGGAGATCGACTTTAGACGTGATTGGCACTGAAAGAGTTAATATATACAAAGTATAAGAAAACGGCTTAAAATAATCTTTCTGATCATTTCATGTGGTAAGATCAATTTACGACATATTTGTAGCGTGCCTGCCAGGGATGTGGGATCGGACAATCACAATTGGAAGTGCTGGCAAGACGTTCAGTGTGACAGGGTGGAAGATCGGTTGGTCTATCGCACCGAAACACTTGCTTCATGGATTGAAAACTCTTCACCAGAATTCCAATTATACTCTTGCCACACCTATTCAGGTAAAAAGCAGAACCTGCGAAGCACTTCTCTGTAAAGAAACCGCTGTTCCTTTGCAACAACATGTACCTTTTTCAACACCAGTCCCATTAATATTTGTACTTAGCTGTTGGCAGTGCCGTAGCCAGGCTGAGGCAGAGGAGGCGCTTGCCTCCTCTGAATTTTGGCAGATGATGTTAGTAGTTAGCATAGAAATAGTTTATTTAGCCTCAACGAAACTTGTTTAGTTTAAGTTATTATACACAACAAAGACAAAAAGACCATATTATAACTATGACTTTGAGTCACTCATAGTGATAGAAGATAAGAACATCACAGAAGGCGTACTTTTTTAATGATTACTTGTATCTTTGCCCTAGTAGTTTTAGGACCAAATTCAATTCACGTAAAATGATCAAAAATAGTCACATTTAAGTACAATTTTGAGAATTTATATGTGTATAAAGTCTTTTTTTCCCTTAAAAACCCACTAAATTACACCATTTTATCCGCCATTTTCCAAAACTTTTCAATCTTGGGAGGGGGGCACGCCCCCGCCTCCCCCCCCCACCAGTACCCTTTGCCTCCTCTATTTTAGAAGGCTGCCTACGGCCCTGTGTTGGTCAAGACAGACAGACAGACTTTATATGCATATTAATTTTGAAAGATTACCAGTGAAAATATTCTTTTCTCTCCCATGCTCCAGGTAAATCTTAAGGGTATATATCAGGTTACGCGTGAGTCTTACAAATGACTTAATAAAAGTCTGAAAATACGTTAAAAGTACCATAAACTATATATTTCCTGAAAGCTAATAAATCTGGGAATAAGTTGATAGCATTTTCATTTTTACAAGTTCTTCTGTGTTGACACAACAATCAGGTAAAGTGATCATAAAAAAATCACACAATTATTAAATCTACTTTTTTATTTTGAGCTTGAGCATGTGCATTTCTGTTGCAAAAGCTAGCAGACATGATTTTCTACACAAACGTGTCTCATTTTTGTCATTGTTTGCGCTATTGTGGAGATACTCCCGTTCAAAGTTGAAAAGATGACATTCTATTCTTACATCAAAGGTTTTGACTTTTGGCTCGCTGTGGAGGGAAAACCACTCAACATAGAAAAAATCTGAGACACGTTTTTAAAGATTACATTCTTGTGAACAGTTTGCCACAAACCCCAGGTCTTTATGAGCAAAACTGACGAAGTTGATTTCACAAGAAGTTGAGAAACAAAGGCCAGGAATTATGCCGAGAAAAACGCTTTCAAAGCAAATGCCGACTTCAATAGGACTTAGGCTATTCTTTGGGCCTTTGATCGCAATGACACCTTGGTATTCCGTTACGCACTCCTACCTGTTGAGTAAATGGACAAGTTTGGAGCATCAAACTTCAAAGAATGCTTTATTTTAGAGGTTTTACATCCAAAAATGTTATAATCATGCTCATCTGTCACTTTGGATTCCATGTTGGGGTTTCTCAAGTTTAACCTGATTGGCCGACAAATGACTGACAGGTGGTTACGGGGCAACCGGGTTCTACGATGTTTGCTGTCTTGCGTGGGGCCCAGTATAGGTGTCAGTAAATCGGAACTTCAGTCTCAGTTCAGAAAGTTTCTATCAAGTTCACAGGATCGTTGCTTACATTTGTGTGATTAGAAAGTGCTATTGCAAAGATGCCGAGAAAGAAAAAACCTAGGGGCAGACCGATGCCCGCGTCAGTTGGAAGTGAACTCAAAGCGTCTGATCTAGGATCACACTACAATCAGTTCCCTCCAGTGGAGACGACCCTGCAACCCGACGTGAGCCTCACGGAGACCCCGGGCGAGTCTGGCATTGCATGGTCAGGGTCGAACGAAGTCGCGGCCAAGGTCACGGATACTGATTCGGTGAACACCACAACATCCACAAGCCAACCCGGTCTGGACAAACGCTTCTGCAGTGCTAGTGCCCAGAAACTCGGAGACTTTGTGGTCCACGAGGCTAGATCTACAGATTGTTGTGAACAAGGAGATGTGAATGAACAGCCAGAGGGATACCGATTATGGGACTGTTCTCAGTTGCAGGCTTGTATTGATGCCGCTGCTGTGTGTGCAACTTGTAAAGTTGGAACTCTGAAACTGAGCGAAAGAACAAGTATTGGAGCAACAAGAGGATGGAAGTCTGAGTTTATATGGATATGTTCAAACGAGAGTTGTACACAAAGCGATAATGCGGTTTGCCTGCCCAGCTGATCGTAGTCTGCTTGTGCGGAGCGTGCGCAGAAGCGCTCACACCTGCAGTATGTAAATGAGGCTCCTGTTGGATTCCTGCAGGGTGGAGCTTAGAAGCTTAGCTAGTCCCCAGCCGAAGCCACACCAAACAGTGAGAACCAGGCCCAATACTTTTGCCAAAATTCACAATTTTCCTTTACACAACCTGAAATCTGATTCCGGCATACAAAACTTAAAGGAAAAGTGCATAACATGTGTGAAAATAGCAAAAATGATGGTTTAACCCATTGTAACCTGATATATATCCTTAAGTGATTTATCCTCAGTGGCCATTTATGATGAGCTTCTTACTGACGCATGTAGGCATCGTTTATGACATTAATTAGCAAGCCAATAAGACCCAATGCTATTATACCATTATGAATTGAATCTGGACCTTCATGTGAGACGTCTCAAGTACAAGCTACTTACATGTGGAGAACATTAATTTTGCACCTGCAATTATTCGCTTTTGTGCATTCCTATGTCAAAGAATGTGCAGCAAATGTCCTGTGTTTATAGCTGCATCAAGGTGGAAGGTGGTATATCCCATTGTTTAATTCATAAATTTAAGTGCTTCAAATAAACATAATATTATGTATCAGAAAAAACTGATTCTATCATGGCAGAAAGAGAGTAAACACGAGGTTGTCAATTGCGGATAAGGTTGTTGTTGCTTGTGATTTTCAATGTTTGGTGAGACTTGCCAGGATCAACCGCAAAAATCACACGAGTGACACCAATGCTATTCGCGGCAAACAACTGTCGACACTCTCCTTATTCTTTGAGAAGGATGGCAAAATATGATCATACCTGCAAATATATAAACAGTAGTGTCACTTTGCATTGAGAGACCACCTGCCTTTAAAGACCACATTTATTAGATGCAAGTCCCTGGCTGTATCTTTATCATGCCACAAATGTATCTATGTACTGTAGTTCTAGAAATTTTCATACTTAGTTAATTTTGTGCGAATTTGGATTTTCTTCAATTCCAATTTTTTTTTGCACATTTTGATTGTGCACATCAAGGAAAGTACACACTCCATTGTAGGTATGTACAGAATTCTCAGTGCATTTCAATTCCGTGCACTTATCAGGTGTGCATATAGTGCAAAATTGAATTGAGTGTGAAAATTTGTAGAACTACAGTGTATTTATCTATGAGCATGTACAGGTAGCAGTCAGCAAGTTTTTTTTTTTCCTGTATTAATTTTAATCCTAGTAATGTATTCACTTTCAATGTATTCATGTTCTGTTTACTGTTTTCCATTTTGCTTTCAGGAAGCTGTTGCAACTGCATTTGAGCTTGAGTTTGCCCGGTTTGGAAAACCGGAGTGTTATTTCCAGTCCTTAGCAGCTGAACTTCAACCAAAGCGAGAGAAAATGGCTAAATTCCTGCATGAAGTAGGCATGGAGCCTATAGTACCAGAGGGAGGCTACTTCATGGTTGCAGATTTCTCCAAATTAGGTGAGAACTGCCATCTGGTGACAAAATTATAAACTAAAATAATTTCTGACTGCCAATGGTGCATTACATATGCACTGTAATTATTATATTGTCAACTACAGCAAACACAGACCTCCATCATGCTGCTGTCATCACAGATTTATTAAATTGTGTCGTGGATGCCATCTAGTGACCAGATTATAAATTAAACTAGATTTTAAGTGCCAATTTCTACATTGGTCACAGAGAACAATGATCCTGTTTTTTGAATTTAAATTGCACTTAATGCAAGCACAGAAACACCCAAGGCTACATGTAATTTGCCTTTTACTATACTGCCGAGCTGTCATTTGCATAATTAGGAAAACGAGACATGTAATAAAGAGACTGATTAAGTGTGCCCCTTCTTGAATACGTGGACATGCATGATTTTTTTTGTCATAAGGTGATGCTACAGAAGACTTGTTTCAATATTGTCTGGAAGGTGTGACCTTTCAGAAAGTCCGGTGGTATGTGGATTCGTAGTTTGAGGCATCTGTCCCCGTATTTTATATGTTTGTATCCTACTCACTGTTGACAGAATATTAACATTCATGTACATGTACCTTGTCAGAATGAATTGAAACATTTACTCGGCACTCAAAAGTCATGTGTTGTGGCATATTGTTGAAAGATGACAATTAAAAAAGACTGAAATTTCTCAGGGATAATTGTGTCATTAATTATTAATTCATGGATGACCAATTTACCCTGGGGAACCCCAAAGATGGTGAGTCTGTTCAGCCAAGAGGGTGCAGAGTGCATGTGCCCAGACATAACAACAATCGAATTAAAGACATGTTAAAACAGCAAACTAAACAAATACAATGCCACACTTGATATATTCTCTAGGAGTGAAGCTCGATGAGGGCGGAGATGATACCAGAGATGCCAAGTTTGTCAAGTGGATGACAAAAAACAAGGTAATTTGACACCAGCCTCGTTACTTTATGACAAGAAACAAGTTGACATGACCACTTGCAACTTTAATGACAAGAAGCAAAGTGACATGGCATTAAGTCCATTTCTTCATGACCAGAAACAGGTTGACATGACCTCAAATAGGCAAGGACAAGAACAGAAGGTTCTAGCCCTGCCTAAAAGAGGGAACTGCAGTCACTGGAGGGCTAGGGTTGTGTATTCCCATTACTTTACATTGTAATTTGCAACTTAGTAACCTGAAAACAACTGCACATACAGACACCAAATTTTGCACAGCAAATCTAGATGTGTAACTCTATACCTCACAAAAATTATATAACCACAGCTACTAAAGTGTCCAGTTTATTTAAGTTTACTGTAACATGCAAACCAGTGGGAATACGCAGCCCTAGGCCTCCAAATTTTTGTGTATTCAGTTGTCTATTGGGGTGAATACACACTTCAGAGCTAATTCTGACCTTTCCTATTGTTGCTTTATGACATGAAACAGGGTGTTTTATGTTGTTTTATGATTAGAAATAAGATGCCCTCATGAGCGCTGCTACTTTCAACAGGCTTTGGAAACTGAGATTTTGATATTTGCACTGATATGGGATTCAGATTTAATAATTAGATTTTTTAAAAGGTTTTTCAGTGGGAAATGTTTGTACATATGCCATTCGCATTTTATAGCAACCTTTTTTAGGTCAGTTCTCAAATATATCCTAAGGGCCAGCCCTTTAATTATCCCTGGTCTATCTGTCAGCCAATGGATCTTTATTTGTTCATCTTGCTGTGGGGCACAGAGACTTAAACTGTAATTATTATTAAATATGGTATATGTAAACATAGTTATATGTATATAATTAGCAGTCACTGCTCAGTGTATGACCATCGCTTAACAAACAGACTGTTCCCATTTAAGAGTCTAATTAAACACAAGTGCCTGAGGTGTCGCCAGCATTTTCCCTTCAGTCTACTGTAGCCATGGCTTTCAGACACTATACTCTCCCCATGTTCTGACCAACATCATATTTACTGTAGTGATTTGCCTACAATCACATTTATAACCATAATCAGGGTACTAGCCTCTTTTTCATGTACGTATAACTGTCTGTGATGTGTAAAGTGTTTTGTACAACATGAATGATTGAAGAAGTGCAATAAATATGTATGAAGATTGTTCAGCCATTTTATCCTTGAACCAAGGAGGGTAGAGAGTACCGCGTTGCTTGAACTGATGAAAGCTTAGTAACCTGCCAAAGGTGCTAATTTCTAGGCTGAGTCAACAGCTAAATTGTTAACATGCTTTTGGTATAAAGCATCCAGAGGAGGCCAAGGGAAGCTGTTGACAGAGAACATTTAACCCTTTTCTACTCAAATCACCCAAAAGCACATGGATGTAATTTGTTGTCTGCCACAACTCATTTCATACCAGTCCCTGATTTTTCCATATATTTACCTAAACTTAAGATGACAGTTGAATATTTAAATTCTTCATGAAAAGAGCTTTCCTTCAAGTACCAACATGCCTATAGTCTTGAGTCAGTGGTTCTGGCACTGCCTGGCAAGTCATGCTGCAGCTGCCGGAAGGGCAGTTGCAGCATGACTTGCAGGGCAGTGCCAGAACCACTGACCAAGGCCTGTGACCATAGTATGGAATGAGTTAACAATTTAACTCCCAATTTCTCTTGACAAGAAAACATGGCTGAGATTTGTATGCAAGACCATTCCTGCTGGCACATCACATGTCAGTAGCTTCCTGTGTCACTGATTGGGTGTAATGTACCCAACTAGCACCAAGGAAAGCTATTGACTCGGTCGTCCCCTGTCCAAAGAATGAATTAAGACTAGACACACTGGCACAATGGTCCTCCTCTTGCAGTGTCACACCAAAAGCACCAAAACTCTGGCCTTACAAGAGGGGTGGCATCTGTAGAGGGGCCAAATATAATGAAAATGCCACACTTGCTGCATCGAAGAATGGCCTTTGTAGAGGGGGGTGGTCTCTCTTGAGAGGGGCCTTGCAAAAGGGGGACCACTATACTTACATGTATTAGCTTGACGAACTTGAAAACTGAATCATGGTAATAATTTAGACAGGTGTGACCATTATCGTGATTAGCATTCAGATTGTTATTTTTAATGGTTGTAGAAACTTGCTGCCATCCCACCAAGCGTGTTTTATGGGCCAGACAACAAGCACTTGGCAGAGAACCTTATACGCTTCTGTTTTATAAAGGTAAATACATAAAATCTTTTACAGGATAACATTCAGATTTTTCAGTTTGTTTTATGGCAGTAAGGAATTCTTTCTCATTTCTACACATAATGGGGTAGTATCTTTCAATTTGAATTAATCATAGGGAAAGTAAAAATCATGAACGTTGTGGGCTTGTTTAAATCAGGATTTTGATCTGTAATGTTCCTACAGAAATTAACTGTAAAGGGATTTTGGTCTCATTGATTACTTTTTTTATATTCAGCAGAGCTGGGAAGTCGTCATTTTTAAGTGCTAGGCAGGACTCGTACTCATTCTTGGGGAGTAAAGAGGTTTATGATAAAGAATACTCTGTGTACTCTGGAAAATGGCAAAAGTGTTAAACCATTTCACAAATGAATTGCGACTCATTGTAAATCCATCTCCCACCAGATAATTTTTGTGTTTTCTGTTTACACAGGAGGACAGCAGTCTTGATAAGGCCGAGCAGATTATGAAAGAATGGAAAGCAACTCTTTGAACTTATAGGGTCTAGAAATTTAAAACACAATGTAGTGCTGCTCAATGAGGGTCGTGTATATGTAATTGACGTATGGTACTTCCTACCCTCAGTGTAAATACAGTTTACAGCACCTCATTGTCGTGTACAGTGAAACCTTGTCTTGACACACCAACCCCAGCCTTAAAACAAAATTGTGGTCTCTCAAGACAGGTGGTCTCTCGTTGGAGGTGTAAATAGATAAAAAGTACTGAGAAGAGCATCCTGAAGAGGTAGTCTTTCAAGGCAGATTGTCTCATTAGAGTTGTTTGTCAAGACAGCACAGCCCTGTAGAGCAAATTCTTGCCACTTACAAATTTGTGCGATCTCTTTCTGTGCCACATTTGGACTGAGTCAACAGCTTTCCCCAGCATGCATTGGACACAATGGGCCCAAAGCACACTGAGGAAAGCTGTTGACCTGGGCTTTTGTCTTTTATGTCACTACAAGCATGCTGATACTTGATTGAGATTTCTGTTTACAGGGAGCACGAATCTAGCCCCCTTATTTTAATCCAGAGAGTTCATTTTGACTATTTCAACTGAAGTAGCAGCTGGCGCTGAAAGAGTTAAAAGTGTCTATAGCCATGCTAGTTCTCGAATGAAAGGTCTTTCCATGTAGAATATGAATCTAGCATCCTTATCATAATGGAGAACAGTTTGTGTTAAGTAGTTCAACTTAAGTTGCCGTTGGCACTGAAAGAATTAAAATAAGACGACCCTCTGTTGGCATTAACCCTTTCCCCCTTAAATTAAGACTTAGTCAACAGCTTTCCTTGGCATGGGTGAGGCACTAAGTGCCCAACCCATGCCAAGGAAAGGTGTTGACCTGGGGCATGTGATCTTGATAAGTCTCATGTACATTTCTCCGTCAAATTGTTTTTCATAACTGTTGAAATTAGTTGAAAACACTGAAGCAGACGTCATTTGACCACCAGCCGGTTTTGGCGGGTTTGAGGGGGAAAGGGTTAAGGGCACTGCTAAATGGCAGGTACCACTGTGCTTAACATATACACTGTGGTTTGATTGTTTTTGTTGCGTTTATTTTTTTGTGCATGTGTGACTGGGTGAAATTTTTTTTTTTTTTTTAAACTGACCAAATTCTTTGTTAGTTCGTCAGTTATTTGAGAACGGGATTATATGACAGATGTCATTGTGCAATGTGTCAATTTATATCTAATCTGTGTAGATCTCTCATTTATCACCAGATCCATGTATGAAGCCCTGATATTCTGTGTACATGACTGTAAAGAGCCTGTCTTTGAGAGCTTGCTTATAGCAGGCACCATACGACAGTCTTCCATCACCGGTAAAATATGTGAAAAGTAAGAAACAAAGAGAAGTAGGAGATGCTTGAAAACAGAATGGCCCTTCACCGCTTGCTGTGTTCATAACGACTCAATAGCTGTGTTCGCACATTTAATAACAGCTTGATTCACTTCATTCCTGTTATTTTTTTTCACGGTTATAATGTGGGACATTCGTATTAGCTGCAGTGCTTGTTTGGCTTGTATTGTTTCAACAAGCAAGTGCCCAAATGTAAATACAGGCAGATCACCTGTATCAATATGCATGGCAAACTATGTTCCTCATGTCAAACTAAATTGTAGCAAGTTTGATAAAGGTGAACTTTCCAAAGTCTAGTCATGTTCTGCAGACACACACTGTTAAGAGCTCGCTACAAGAAGCATATAAGACAAGGCAAGAGCCTTGATGGACAGAGCTTAGTTGTGACCAGTTTCGATCTAACTGGATCTTGTTGGGCAATGAGGATAACAGCCAAGACACCCACCCATTTTATATAATGCATAAGTAACTTTGCCGTTGTCAAGTAATACACTTGAGTGTGATGACGTTCAGCAGCATCGTGCATCTCTGTGGCATTACTGTCATGGGGGACAAGATCCAAAAGAATTTTTGAATCTATGATCCTACCAAATATGGAAAGGTGATCACGTGGCACTAGCCAGGGTCAGGCAGTGCAAGATATGTTGGGTTAAGAAAATCCAGGTCCAAAAGTTTGACCTCGAAGCCCTGTTTGGGGTCAAGAGAAATTGTAAACATACAATGTCAGAAAGTGTAATGATTCAAGGTCTGAACGTTAAGCATACTTTGCTCCCACAAAATGTAATTTATTACATGTTTTGCTGTCTACAGTGGCAGCTACCATGGGAGTCCTCACTATTCAAGGCATGAAAATTCATTTGCTTGCAAATTGTGATAACGGCAATGGTTGTAGGCCAAACCCTGTCATGTTGAACATGCCACAATCCACCTGTATGGTGATAGAGAGTAACAAGTGCCGGGACTGCCATGGATTTGTTTTTGCTTCTTAAAATGTGTTCAGTTTTACCATTTCTACATCAAAAAAAAAAAAAGAAAAGGAGGAGGAGCAGGAGGAGGAGGAGGAGGAGAATAGTGATGCTCTTTGTTGCAAACGCCTGTCCTGTCATCACTAGAATGCTAAATTCTCATAACTACAATCAAAATTGAATTCCAGCAGTACATTCATAGTGATGATTGTCAGCACGGCCTAATGACAATGCAAGGTTTTAGATTTTGTTGGAAGTGGTTCAAAGAGCACGTGTGTCTATCTGTTGTATGAGCTGTAACAAGCAAGGCAATTGTATTTCAACTATATCAAGAGAAAGGGCTGAAATGCATAATTTTAACTTTAGTTTCATTCAAACCCATCCAAAAATGAAGTTTCTTCAGTCTTTCTTATCAGTTGGGAATAAGAAAAAAATTCCTTGGTTTTTCTGATTAATCTAGAGTTAAGGCATTAGCAAAGATCAATTAAGAAGTAAGATATTGTCACTACTAATTATTGATCTTTCAGGGAGTGGGGACATATGTTTTAAAAAATACAGAGCTTGAATTGCTAGCGTTCAACTGAGAAAGGGTGAAATTGTTGTCGTGTACATGCAATCAACAATATTACAGTTTCTGTTGACAAGAACCTAAGTATGTGAGTTTGTTGCAGTACTTAATTGCCCGTCCAGTATAAAATATTGGAGAAAAAGTGGTGTGCATTCCTATTTGTACCCTAAAATTTTATGGCACATGAAGAGATTTAAGATGCGTTTGATTTGTATACATCTGTGCATATTAGAGATACATGGAGAATAATGATTACAGCATGCTTAAAGATTACTCGAAAATTGTACTGCTCTTACCCAGAGTGCTTAAAGGCCTGCAGGGTGTAGATAGCTTATTTATTCCATTCCGTTACCCTTGTGCTTACTTACGAGACTTAATCTGATAAGGAAGCCTAGGCCATTTTGTTGGGGCCACTTTATTACTGTAACACATTTGGTGAACAATTTAAATGCATTGCTCAGTCAGATTCTGTTCATTATACGACATATTAGTTGTACTGTTTACCAATGATATGAGGTTCCCGGCCAAAATTAAATATTGTATGTAAAATGTTCAGTTCTTGTTGTGAGCACAAGTCACAAGAGGGATGTCACAAGCATTAAAAGAATGAAATCATCATTAGTGTCACAGTGTCTTGTAGGAACCAGGGCATGTATCTGACTAGCTCAAGCACCAAGGAATCCATTTTGGATGCAAATTGCAACACGAAACTGGGACCTAGGTGGGTGTGTTTGCAACATTTGTCAGTAGACAGGTACTCTATGCACATGTATATACAAATCCAAATATGGATTTTTTTAAAGTCTAAACTGTTACAGAAATTTAAGGATCTAAACTGCAGAAGACTACTGCAGTTTCCCAGGTTTGTTGCCTGTTAAGAACTACTCAGAGCACATCATCGGCACAAAAGTAAGTTATCTGTGCTTAATATTTATACTCAGAAACTGGCAATGAATATCTGATAAAAATGCTGGAGATGTCTTCACTGGATTCTTGTATTGTAGAGAATGTGCATGTGGATCAGCACAATTCATGTGAGAACTTAATCATAATATTGCCTAAATGCACAGCTCAAGACGTTCAGGGTCGTATTTGGTATACATGTATATGAACTTGTCCGGATATTTATTGCTTAAATACAGAACCTGACATTCAGGATCATAATTGTAAAAAGCTTCATGTCAAACTGTTTGTGGTGATATGCTTTGAAATTGTTGCCCTGGCTTGAATATTGGGATGCTTGCACAGATTTAAAATGTAGGAAGTGCCACCACCTGGTCATGATAGGCGTCCCTGCGCACCATCAAATTAAAAAATCCGTTCATATCGCCAGCAGTGAATGGCGACTTGTACATATAGAACCAATAAAGGGTGCTGTTACATGTTACACGTTTGTGGCTTTCTCTTTACTTTTAATTAGTAAAGACCCGTATCTTTTACATGGATTGTGAAGCAGGCCAAGTCTATATTAATCAGTCTCAGATGGTGGCGTATATTTTCGTACTTGCATATATGGCAGAGGAAACTGCAGGACTTGGAGAAAACCACCGTGCACAGTCAGAGTGGTAGGAACTCTTTCCACATGCTTCTTTGGCCGTGAATCGAACCCGGGCAGCCGAGGTGAAAGGCGAGCGTGTTGCAGCTCCGTCAACCATGTGCCCTTTATCTCTTTACTTTATTTAACAGTTAAAGAACCAAATTATAACACAACACATTCACATTAAAGCTACAGCATGACCAAGTTCATTCCTCTTTTCATTTGGCAGAAACACCATTCTTGAACATACATGTATTCTTGACTTGGTTTTTGTAGAATTTGGTAGTAATTGTGATGTAAGTTTTATCTTGTATATTAAAATAACCCTTCATGTATTAATAAAGCGCCTACTGTTGACATATTTTTGGCAATGTTAACCTGATAGGTTTTGTTGCAGCCTGGGAAAAAATCACAAGGAGCATGTACTTTCCATGAATATCAATCCCAGACTATGCCCTCAAGAACTCGAATAACAGGTTTAAAAATATAAAATTTACAATGCATGGTCATGCAACAATATTTCATTCACAGCAATAAATATCCATAAAAAGCAAGATGAATGAGACCTCCAATAAAAGAACCAATAAGTAACTGTAACTTTACCATGAAGGAAATAATATTTAAGTTTTTAGATTATGTAGGTTGTTAGAACAGTGGGTTTTCAATGGTGGACATCGATTATGTTTCATGATTTCCCTCATCAAAAACATGCAGAAAGTTTACCCAAATCTGTCCCGTATACATACAAATATTGGGAATTGGACAATTTATTCCCTCGTATTAGAAATTTATCAAGTTTCCAACTACAAAACTTAAAAGTTCAACACCACGCAACATTAAAATCATCCTGTGCCTGTCGAGTCATAAAATGACCATTGAAAGAACTATACCTGTACATGCACTACCTATACTGCTACTACTGCTATTAAGTTTAGGTTAAAAGGCAAGATGGGACATTAAAACATTTTAAGAGACCGCATAAGGTATTGGCAACTTGGCCCAACCCCCAAAACACAACAAACTTGGACAATGAGTTAAGCACATGCTTCGTTGAGTTGTGAACAAATGTTTGGATCATATGCAACCCCAGGTCTACCTATCCTTTCAGGAGCAATCATGAAATGAATCACAGCTGCATGACTGTTTTTTTGTTTTTGTTTTTGTTTTGTTTTTGTTTTGTGTTCAGTAGATTGTTTCAAACTATTGTGAGCACTACGCAAGACCTTTTCTTATTTGGGGTGAGGGTCATCTCTTTATGTCTGGTCAGTCCCATAATGCAAGGTGAGATAATAATAAAAGTGATATAATTATAGGCAACATATATCGTCCCCCCCAAAGGGAATAATAATCATACTTCTATAGATTCCTTTCTGCAAGAACTCTGTCCAGTTATTAACCACACTGATAACCATAGTAATAACCTCATTTTAGCTGGAGACTATAACATTGATCTACTTGAAATTAACAATAACGGAAAATACCAAGAATTTTATGACTTTACTTGGATAACCCAATATAACATGTTACCAAATATATCACTACCAACTAGATTGTCTGAAAGAAATGCCACACTGATTGGTAACATTTTTAGGCAAAATTCACATTTCTGTAATCCTGTTGAAACTGGAATTTTAGTTCATAAACTATCTGATCATATGGCAACAATCTCAGCCATTAATTTTGACACAAAAGCAAATCATTAATAAAAACAAATTTTAGAGCATTCACCAGCAATGCCACTCATAACTTCCTTGATGAGTTAAACAACACAGACTGGGAATCTGTCTTTGATCATAGTGTTAATGCAAACCCACAAATAACGTGTGATCAGAAATTTGCAATTAAATTGGAGGATTTGATTAACAAACACTTTCCCCTTAAAAAGAAAAGGATTCAATAAATATAACGTAAAAAATGGATCATCCAGGATATTCTTCACAAAATAAAACATAGAGATATCTCGTATAAGAAAGTCCATGCTATAACACCTTTAAATGAAAGATAAAATGATCTACATAGAAGATTTCAAGAATGCTCGAATGAGGTCCGCTCTATGATTAGAAGAGCAAACTATGCCAACTATCAGACTGAATTTGACAAAAACAAAAATTGTATAAAAATACTTTGAAAACAAATAAAAATGTGTTAAATATATCTCATGAGAACAAAGAGCTCCCTAAATATTTCAATATTGTCGACAAACAAATATCAGACACACAAGACATTGCATCTCAATACAATGATTTCTTTGTCAATATTGGTCCAAAACTGGCACAAAAAATAGACATGCATGGAAGAAAAAAGACATTCAATCTTATGTTTAAAATATAGACATAAATTCCACTGTCAATTTTGCCCAGGTGAATGAAGAACAAATTAAAAAAGTGATACGTAACTTAAATAAAAAAAAAAAGATATGCTGGAGTAGATAATGTATTGCTAGTCCTTCTCAAAATTAGTTCAGAACCCATAAGTAAACCCCTAACAGTCATCATAAACCAGTCTTTAAAAAGTGGTATTTTTTCAGACAAATTAAAAATTGCCAAGGTAATACCAATTTTCAAAAAAGGCGATCAACATGACTTGAACAATTATAGACCCATATCCCTTCTACCCTCTATTTCTAAAGTTTTTGAAAGAGTTATACATACGCAATTATTCCAATACTTGACAGATAATGATTTATTTAGTCATCAGTATGGTTTCAGAAAAAAAAAATTCTACTGAAGCTGCAGTGCTAGAACTTCTTGACAGATTACATTCGGAACTTGATGAGAAGAAACATCTAATTGCCCTCTACTTAGATCTCTCTAAAGCCTTTGATACAATAGATCACCAAGTACTACCAAACAAACTTTAACACTATGGAATTTTAAATACAGAGCTTCGGTGGTTCAACAGATACCTCAGTAATAGATTCCAGCATGTTGAAATCGAAAATATAAAATCGGTTTTACAGAGAATTACCACTAGAGCTTCCCAAGCATCTATTTTGGGTCCCCTTTTATTCCTGACCTATGAAAATGATTTATCCGCAGCAGGCAACTTAATTTCAATCATGTATGCTGATGATACCACCCTGTTGAGTACGTTATGCAATCTTAGGGACACACCCCAAACCTCCATATCCAATAAAACAAAGAATTAACAAAAGTTGCTGATTGGCTTGCAGTGAAAAAACTTTCTTTGAATGTAAATAAAACTAAATTTATGATATTCCATACAAAACAGAAATATTTACCCCCTCACCAAATACCGAATACAATGATTAATGGTCTGACTTCTGTGACCTATGGAAATGCCAGCCCATACCATTAATTATGTTTCCGCTGCCCCATCTGTCGGCTTGCCAATGCAACAGTCAGCATATCTCTCGCCACATCTATGCCACACACATTGGCGCCTGTCAACCATTTCCAAACAAAAGTGAGATTCATTGGAGAATAAAACTCCGATCAACTGTACTTGGTTCCATTGGGCATGTTGGCCGCACCACACCAGGCGATTTTGATGGCGGGCAGGGGTTAACTAGGACAGATGATTAGCTGCATAGCAACAAGAACAATAACAACATTGAAAAAGAAATACAATGGGATACACATTACACATACACAAATGCAACAAACAACTAGGAAAGATGATTTGCTGCATGGCAAATCAGTGTGTGTGTCTTCAAAGCATATTGGCATGGCAATGTACAACAGTCCCATAACACAGGAGTAGAAGTTGGAATGGCATCTCTATCTATTATAGCTTTGAAGTTATTCAAGATTTAAAATTTATAATGGTGCTATTTAGCATAATTTAAATTGCTACAACTTTTATTTTTAATTCATTAGGTGCGCAATGGTCAACATCCCCCTAGTAGAAGTAGAAATGACATCTCTGTCGATTATAGTGTTGAAGATATTCAACATTGAAAATGTCGAGTACTGCTAATTAACTTTTGTTTTAGATTCATTACATGTGCAATGGTCAACAACCCCATAGTAGAAGTTGAAATGACATATCTATCTATAATAGTTTTGAAGATATTCAAGTTTTAAAATTTCAAATTCTACTAATTAGCATAATTTAAATTGCTACAACATTTTTTTTAAATTCATTAAATGCGCAATGGTCAATAACCCCCTAGTAGAAGTTGGATTGACATCTCTATCTATTATACTTTTGAAGATATCCAAGATTTAAAATTTTAAATGCCCCTAATTTGCATAATTTTAAACATCTTCATTCCTCTGTATAAAATGGTCAAACTCCTTGTATGGAAGTACAATCATGCCAAGTTTGGAGTTTCTATGTATAATAGTGTCTGAGAAAAGTGTCGGACAAATTTGCTGGTAGAGAAGAAAAAGAAAGAAAGAAAGAACTCGAGGATAAACAGAGAAGTGTGTGTTGACACACACACTTCAATAACTGATTTCGTCTGAAGTTCTGGTGTTCAGGTGATTCTCCATCAGACGTTGCCTCACTCACTGTAGGACTGCTTACTCTGGGGTTCAGTCCCCCAGGTGTTTCTCTAGCTGCGTGTTGGTAGTTCGAAATTTGTCTGGCAGATGGAGGGGCTGTATATACCTGTCTAGTGCTGTTGTAGTTACTCTTTCTTGCCCAGGATAAGGTCTGTCATTAATGGACCCAGTTTGCTGATGACGAGCAACCAGTCTGCTGATCATTGTATGGGGTTACAGCCCATTTGACTTGCCACCTTTCTGTAAGAACTACCACCTTGTATCATGCCCAAAGCACTGTAGTGTTCGCTGCTGGCCAAGCGTGGCACCGTGAAGTGTGGCAGTGTTATTTTTGCGTTTTTCTGGCAGGCCTTATATAGGGGAATTGAAGCCATGCTTCAAAATCACCCCACGGTGACACTCAATAGGCACCCTTAGGTAAAATTGCGCAATAAATGTCCAGAGGCAATAATGCACGTGAGGACAAAGTTACTTCATTTTTTTTCACTCCCCAGGTCACCAAGGATTTCATATTGTAGGATGAAATCAGAGATCTGTTTTCTTGCAAAATTTTAGCAAACAAAAGGCACCTGTGTGTTTGTATTGACTGACAGTATATAAATAAACTTTTCCTTTTTCTGCTAACAATTTGAAACAATGCCCATCGAGGATATATATATATATATATATATATATATATATATATATATATATATATGTATATATATATACATATACATATATATGTGTGTGTATATGTTTACATGTAGATAAACATATATATGTGTGTATAAACATATATATATATATATATATATATATATATATATATATATATATATATATATATATATATATATATAGGCAAGGACGTGCATGCACACGACTCTGACATTAATATGCCGTGAACTGTAAAAGCGCGATTTGCACATTGGCTGTGAACAGTGGTCGGTCCCTGGTGCAACATAAATGTTATTGATAGTGACCATAAAGAACAATAAGTGGCTTGGTGTGGCATCTTCACACGTTTTTGATAGACCAACACCAGCCAATAGGTGTTTTTCCTTGAAATTGCAATTATTATATGTTGGCGTTTTCAACACGACATGCATAAAAACGTACCAAGCGTAAATATTACGCTTGGAGTGATCTATGTACCGCTGAAAACTGAGGGTAGCTTCCTCATCAATCACTTTTTATCACATGGATAGGTTACTGTAAGTTAAAATTACATCTCTCAATATCGTTGTAAATATCCCGGACGCACCATGGAATTAACTCCACTCCCTCGGAAGTGAATTTCCTTGACACTATATTATTATTGCTATTATTATATAATAATTCTAAGTACAAGCAGACACAATTCTGAAGGCACAACAGAATTGTATTAAACAATTCTGTAGGGAGGGGGTCGCTGGGGCCAACTTGGGCCCCCCGGAGGAGTCGAGGGGGAGAAGTCCCCGGAAGTTGTGGGTTTTTGACCGTTTTTATCTCAATTCTGACGCATTATCAGTGCCTTAAAAAGGTATCACAGTTCTACAAAAGTTGGTATGTAAATGCAGTATAATAGTAAAATGGGCTCTACTTTAATATCAATAAACGAAGAAAAGAACAGAAAAAGAAAGAACAATGGCAAATCCGTATACCTATTTTCCACAAAGTGGCAGGAATTCATGCAAAGCACTAAAATTTGAGGGATATATATATTTTAATTCTGATAACCCAAAAAGCTTAATTGTTTGTAGACTTTCAAAGTGAGGAGTAGGTGTCATCATGGAATTTGTTTTACATTTCTGGTGCAGGATGTCCATTGTTGCAATCCTTGTTAGGTTCTCCCTTAGTTTGTACAGGTGGTCTAGCTGCAACTGTTTATTTTACAATCACTGGGACTGAATATAATGCCCCAGTTTGTTTCCAATTCAGTTATACACTGGCGGGTGGTTTAATTAGGATAAGCTATCCAGCTAGAAAGGGTACATATTGGTTCAGGGATAAGTCAAATTGTTCTTATCTGAACCTGTACCATACAAATTTAGTAATTATGGTTTGTTTGACTGGTATTCTTTCATAATGAAGCTCTGCATTTATAAGCAAAATTTCAATTTAGCTAATCCATCATTTGCCACGTTCATAGTTATTCATTATTAAGCGGGTTGTCTTTGCTGAATATTTAGCTTAGACAAGCAGCCACTACTGAGAGAGACATGTACGGGTAATAGGCTCTGAAACATGTTACCTGCTGAAGACCCTTTAATTTATTTGGGCTAATACAGCCTAGGTCATAATTTTACAGAGGAACGTGTGCAATATGGACAATAGTACTTCCATATGTATATAGGGCAGACAGGGACAGGTTAGCTTATGGAGAGTAAAGAGTTCAGACAGCGGAATAGGGTAATGACTACTAGGCATTGGTTCTGGACAAAAAAACACAAATACAACAAATTATAACTGAAGTGATAAATACATACTCGAAGGACTCAACTGTAAATTTATATATTTTATTCTTGTTGCCCACGATTGAGCATGCATTTACCAACTGACAAAATCTATGGGAGATTCAAACTTAACTACTACTACTACTACTACTGCTGCTGCTGCTGCTGCTACTACTACTGCTACTACTACTACTACTACTACTACTTCTACTACTACTACTACTACTACTCATCATCATCATCATCATCATCATCATTCCCTTCAAAGAAGGCGGGGCTTAAAGATTTGCTCTGGTCGGAAGGCCGGTCGGTATGTCGGTAGGGAGACTAGTTTCCGCACTATAACTCGAGATATTTTTGAGATAGGACTTTGATAGCGCCCAGGTTTATACTCCTATATAAAGGCAAAGTGAAGTATGAAGGTGGTTGACCTTGACACTATTTCCAAGGTCACGGAAGTACTCTAATAAGTTTTGGGTTTCACTCAATAATAAGAAAAGTTTCCAAGATAGGACCTGTATATTGCACAAGATTACAGTCCTTATTCAAAGCTAGGACAAGGTTTGAAAGTGGATGACCTTGACCTAAATTCAAAGGTCAGAAAGGCAATTTAGTGAACTTGGTTTCTACATTGTAATTCACAGTTTAAGTTATGACTTTAATATTGCACATGGTATAGTCCTCAATTAGGGTTTGATCAGTCTAGAAGTTGGATAACCTTGACCAAATTCCCAAGGTCATCAGGTCGGTAAGTAGAGAGACTGGGGTTTCCACACCATAACTCAAGAAGTGTTTTTGAGAAAGGACAAGGTCAAGTTCTAAGATGGGTGACCTTGACCGTAATTCAAAAATCAGAAGGGCGCTTAAGTGAACTTTGTTTCTGCATTGTAACTCAGAATTATTGTTATGACTTCAATATTGCACATGGTAATAGTTCTCAATTAGGGCTTGATCAGCTTGGAAGATGGATGACCTTGTTAATAATCCCCACGGTAACTACCTAAAGTCCTTTAGTGAACTTGGTTTCTGCATGATAATTAAAGAAGTTTTTGACCTAATGCTTTCATATTGTACAGGAACATAGCCTAAGATAGGAGCTAGGTCAAGTACTGAAATGGATGACCTAAATTCAATTACCAAGGTCACAGATCTACATTAGTGAATTTGGTTTCTGCTTAATAACTGCACAATTTTCGGACCCAGAGCTTTTATTTTGTAAATGTTTATAGTCTTCTATTAGGGGTAGATCGGCTTCTTAAAAGGGTAATCTACATGATTTCCAAGGTTACAAGGCCACGTTATCAAATTTGGTTTCTGCATCCACTTCCCAAGGTCACGAGTGCCCCATTTAGTACTATCAACAGGGTATTGAGGGCAAACATAATGACGGTAGGGGGCATCTATGCTTTACATGCATGTCTTCTTAATAATAATAATAATGATGATAATAATGAATGAATGAATGACGACGACGACGACGACGACGCCGACGCCGACGTCGACGCCGATGATGATATCATTTGTCCCTCAGGAAGCCATAGGCTTACATGTGAGATAAACGTAGATGATTGCTGCACAAAACGTCTGGTTTCGGCTTTTAGATAACTTCAAAAATTTCAATATTTAATCAATTAAGCCCTTGCAACCAAAAGGGAATTTTTCAGCTAAGCAGTCACCAGTAACATGGACAATCATAGTTGGGTGAGCACCAAAAGCAAATGTGGGTATAGTAGTATTTAGAAGATTTTCCTGAGAGAGTAGGAAAAGTGGGCAAAAGAGAAAGAGAAGTTTCACATTTTTAATGATGATGACATTCACATTTTCGACTTTTTCACATCGTTGGCTCGATGTATCTCAAAAGTGCTGAGGATTTATACCTTGGGTGTATCTCTGCCACGTTTGTTCGAAGTCGCGCTACTCTGATTGTCTTTTTGCGCTTGGCCAATGGTACAAGCCTAGCAGCTAGTACTGCAGGGGCTCACTAGGTTTTTTACTAGTCTTTTGTCTCATTTAGACACTTTATATCATTGTGAAACATGAAATTTATGGTTGAAATTGTCAGGAGCAGATAATGTGTATTAAGTTCTAAGATAACACTTTATTCGCCGAACTCATTGCCTCCATGACAATCAGTATGGGAGGTCAGGGAATTAAGCAACATAACATCATGTATTAAAAAATTTAATAAATTTCAATTTTTCTAGTCAATTCTTAGAAAAAAAAAACATGCTACATCACACAAATGCTACATAGCTTGCCACCAACTCAGCGTTTCTCCCAGTAACCGCGGTATTTCGCCTTGATTATTGTTTTTAGCTTGACACGTATCCAGCTGCCATAGTTACATGTAACCATGCTCACTGCTGTGTGAGCATCGCCACAAGTGACCCGTGGCACAAACTAGTGGCAATTTCTTCCCGACTTATGCCATTGCTGCAACATCGTACAGGAAGTCTTCTGGGGACCTACAGACCCTAACTTGTTCAACAAATGACACCGCAATTTTTCTATTTTTAATCGGTTTTATGTATGTTTATTGTTATTTTGAATTTCTGTAAAATCGTCTCTCAGTCCATGCTGGCACTTGGTGGACACGTTCCTTGCAGAAGGGTCAAACAAAGTGGTTCACCACGTAGTGTTAAATTTTATCCATGATGTTAATGGTTTTTTCAATGCTGGTGCTTACCGTTAACGTATATATTCCTATTTATTACTATACAAATCTATAGGGATTACAATAATAATGCACATTTTCGACTTCTCCAAATCCGTCAGCTAGATTCACCTAAACTTGGTGCCATGCACATTTGGTGGATGTCAACTGAGTTTGTACACTCATGTGGTTTTATTTTTTTTATGATTATTTGTTCCTTTTTGAGTTAAAATGTCAAAAAAAAAAAAATAATTAAAAAAAAAAAAAAATATCCAACACCCCTTGGCCAGTTACTTAGAAACTGCGTAAGGATACTTCTGGGTATGAGGACAAGACTTATAGCGTACATGGGGGGCACTGACCTAATCCCCAAGGTTTACTGGGCCACTTGCTAAATTTTATTGTTCCCTTGACAACCTTTGAACTGTTTGAGCTATGACTTTGATGCTGAAGATCTCTTTGCAGGCCAGATTTACAGAGTACATGTGTGACCTTGCCTGTATCCCCATGGTCACAGGGACACTTTCATGAATTTGACTCTTCACTGGACTGGCCGATTGTTTATAAGATTATGGAATCGTTCTGAAAAAATAGCCATATCCGGATCTACATAACCCCATGTGTGACCGTTGTTATACTCACCAACTGAACCACAAAAGAAACCCCAGTAGAATGCGTAGTCTTGGTTGCGCAATAGGAACTTCCGGTACAAGGTTCCCAGTCCAGGCCAATACGGAGTATGCATATTAATTTCCCGCCACAAAGCACGGTTTGTCGCTTAGCGATCTCAGGGAACGTGCGGGTTGCATCACTGTCACAGACAGGCCGTGTACTCATTTCTCGCAAAATTAGTAGTTTTTGAGAAATTAAAGCTCACAAATGCCAAGCTGGTAATCTTCTAGTACTTCGCAGGCCATATATAAGAAAAATTTCCATATGCCTTTAATAAGTAGTCTGTATTTCCAAAATGTAAATAATACCCCGCTTGTCCCCACAGGGACTGACCCGTATCTCGCCACATCTCACCAAGCGAGACTAGGGCAATTAGGTATGCAGTCGAGGCGGGAACTTAATATGCATATCTCCTACTAGGGACGAACCCTTAGAATGGCGGGGGGGGGGGGGGGGGCTATACATTTTAGCATTTTAGTAAAACATACATTTTTTTTTCAGTTGCCCATAACAGTACATTAATTTTTCCACCCGACCTCACAGTACTTTTTTTTTAATACTGAAACTGAAACCCGTGGATGGATGTATTTTAGCTACTATTGTGTAAGAAACATCATGTCGAGAGAAGCATTTTAGAAGCCTTAAATATGTCTGGTCCATTTGAAAACTATGTGAACACTGATATTCCAAAAAGAAATCATTTGATGGTCCAGGGGGCGAAGCCGCCGGAAGCCCAGAGGTTCTGACTAAATAAGGCTACAGTTGGAGGCCTATTTTGTCACTAAAAATCTAATGTTCGTACACTTGAAACCCTGCAAAAAGACCCAAGTTTATGACTGGTTATTCTGGGGTAAACATGGGAGAAGAAAGAAAACACAATTTATTTTGAGAGCACAAGTTTTACTTATGTTGCACAGCAGATAGCATCTTCAGCCATGACTTACCCTACTATAATTATGCAAGATGCATTATTTTGCACCATTCATATAAGCAAACTTTTAATATTCTCTTTGACTCACTTAACTGAAATATCAAAGTGCTATGAATACACGTTATTACACAGTGCATTAAAAGTGTGTTAATGACCGAAATGGTTTTAGCTTTTAATTCTGAATATTTAAATGACAATTTCCCCGGTGATTAGGACAACATATGTTATACTAGGTTTACATGTACTAGAAGATCTATTGCACACTTTTACTCCAGTATTAAAGCTTGATATGTTTATGTCAGGACAATGTTCTTACTAGCATTACATTGTAAATACTAATATTCTTCTTTTATATACTGTACGTATACAAGCATATAGAATTGATCACTTGAATTTGAAAAAAAATTGACGGCGATCAACAGGTTTCCTCTGAGGAAACCTGTTGTCTCAGTTTCAAATGAAGCACTTTAGGGTTTAAATGAAAAGCATACTTGCATACAATTTATGAAATAAGTAAGACCATAGTGCCACACCATGACAATAAACGTGAGTATTATGCATGTGTTTGTGGGTCAACTATGAAGCATGTCATACATGTCGGGTGCATGATTTTGATGCTAATTATTACTTTCATGTGAAATAAATACACAATTAGTTACCGACAGTGCCTGACTTTGTTTATCTGAAAATAAATGAGAGAGAGAGAGAGAGAGAGAGAGAGAGAGAGAGAAAGAGAGAACACATGTAAAGTACATTCAAACAGTGTGCATATGTTGCAAGAAAATTGGTAATACAAGTGAACAGAAAATGTGAGCCCGGCACCAAAGTACTTGTATTGAAACACACACAATAGCCCTATATCCGAGTTCTATCTAATTTATACTGAATATTTAAAGGGTAATATTAGCTACCAAGAGTTTGCAACATTGCTAATTGAATAGTTGTATTTTTGTTTTTGTTTTGTTCTTTTTACTATAAATAGTAGAAAATGTTTACTTTTGCAAGCAGTACTATATTTTTTTTAAGGTAATTGAGGCAGCATATTATTTTTTTTCACTGATTTTGAGACGTACGTCTTTTATTTAAAAAAAATACATGCCTTTCCCCTACAATTCTAATGGTTGGTCCCTTGTGAACTTGTTGCCCCGCGCCACACTGTGCTGCGCAGTGCAGCGCAGCGTATTTTGGACCAAGTCACATGTGAGCCATGTAAGACTACGCCTACAACTGACTTTCAGTGTCCCAGTAATCATGTGTTCCTCCCCCTCCCCCGCCAACGTGAGGCGGGGGAGAAGAACCACCTTGTCGGTTGTCCGTTTGTGGCCTTCCGAGCAAATACACTGATCTTCTGATGATCTTCATTTTGCTCGTTAAAAAGCACTCAGGCCTATCTTTTGTCGTAAGGAATGCAACCTGTTGCACACTGGGATCTAATTCATCGCACATGTATATGACGCTGCCTGGTGCACAGTTGTTGCAACGCTGAAATTATCATGAGGAACTGTCGTGAAATAACAAAGAGTGGATTAAAGAACAATAAAACTGGTACTCTTCGAACTTTTCTTGGCTCCATTGTGAATCATGGAGACATAACTTCATGCGTCAATGTTGAAGGCAATGAATCCTTCAGCGTGTTTACATTTCTGACATTCAGGAGTCATGACATAGTAAATGCGTGAACAGGTACATCAGAAGCCGATCAATTGTGTTTAACTTTAAAATGAATGACTGGGCTACTGAACCGGGTCCGGTTTCGGTTGTTGAAGCGACTACAGAGCCAGACCCGGTACCGCAGACAATATGCACAGGAAAGCCAAGTGAGCCGGATCCGGTACTCTATTCAATATTGTGAGAAATCACTAGAATGCCGGGCCGGTACCGTAACTATAATACAGTAAGAAAAAGCTGGAGCTTGGGGTGCCGGGTTTTGTACGTGATGTAGCAAACAGGACCCGGTAGAAAGGAAATAAAATCCTATACAAGCGTCTCGATTTCTGATGCCTCGACCTGATGTCGACCATGCACTTATGACGACTGATGTAGATAGCATTCAAATATCAGACTACAAGCTATCATCTCTGCCTTCTACAGTCTAGGGTAGCAAACGATTACAGCGCACTTACACGTGTTTCCTTTCATTTTATGTTCAGTCAGTCACTGCAGTGCCCATCAGATTCCATATGAAGCCATGCCTGCATGGTGCCACACTTTCGGCTGTGGGTGCTATCTATAACAAACATTACTTTGAAACGAGTCGCCCTGGCAATCTTTGAAATCATGCAATAAAGGATGGCTTTGTTTTAAATTCTGCCTGATTAAATGTATATCAAACTTAAAAATAGTGCAAAATTTGTAATGAAAATTGAACAACAATAACTTTAAAAAATATGATAGTTCAGGTTTTTTGGTCTTGCCTTGGGAATTAGCATATTTGTCAAACTGCCTATGAGTCTCTGGTCCCTCATGGGATTTGTCTTCTTCGGCCCTTGTCTCTGATGCAGCACTTGTCCCCTGGTCTTGTACAATGCTTATGCCTTCAGAAGTGGTGTATTGGTCTTTTTGTTCTTCTGGAGAAGTGATGTTTTGGTCTTTAGATGCGCTAGTGTCTTTGTTTTTCGGGAGAATTGGTGTCTTGGTTCGACTCACTTGTGCTGTGACATTGTCCATTCAGCACCCACAATTTTGCTACTGAAATCAAATTTTACTTGGGTGATATATGTATATATATTAATTAATTAGTGAAACTGTGTTACTACCGGACTGGTTTTGTGGACACTTCCTAAAATATAATGTTTCAGAAATACCACATATTCCCTTTGATCTGCGTTATGTCAATGTCAGTACTCGCGGTTGACAAAATAAAAAGGAATATCAATAACTGAGGAGCTGCAATTTTGGTCCTTGCACACGAGTACCAACTGGCATACTTCTCCAAAATGTGCAGACATGTACTGTATGCCCGTCTTCTTGACCTCTATAGGGCGTCTTCTATTTTATAAGACGCTCTTCTGGTCTCTCTCTCTCTCTCTCCCCCCTGTATATATATATATATATATATATATATATATATATATATATATATATATATATATATATATATATATATATATATATATATATATATATATATATATACATACATATATATATACATATATATATATGTATGTATATATATATATATATATATATATATATATATATATATATATATATATATATATATATATATATATATATATATATATATATATATATATATATATATATAATTTTAGAATCTCCCCAGTAAGACCACCTACTGGACTGAAAGTATGGTTTTAATAGAGAAGTGGTCTGAATAGGAATATGATTTAATTAACAATAAACAAAAAATGCGATTAAGTTTGTGGTCTTAACATAGAAACAGATTCTACTATTCAATGTTTTAATCCACAACGGCATGTATTGGCGAGTTGATTTTCATTATGACAATGCCACATACACAAAAGACAACATTTTTTGCATGTTTCAATGCATGACGCAATTAAATGTCCCCTCCCCCCGAATAAAAATTAAAATAAGAGTTGAAAATGTGCATTCTGGCCCATTTCAATGCCAGTTTTAGCACATTTTAGTATCATAAAAGCTTGGGTTTGGGTTCAGAGTTTAGAATTAAACTCAAGTTTAAAAAAATAAACCTAGGAATTCTGGGATGGCTCTTATTCCCAGAGGCCTGTTGTAAACAAGCATTTGTCCGACTTAGGCAACATATGCAGGTCTACGTATACCGAGCTTGTAAGTACTGATATGTTGTACTTTTGTTTTTTAATTTCATTTAATTTCATTTTTGTATTTGCTGAAAGCAAAAACAGGAAAAATACCAAGAGGACTGAGACAATCGTGTGATCAGCCGACATGTACAAGTACCCTTGCGATTTTTTCAGAGTTGCCCCCAAAACGAACAAAGAAATTCATTAAAAAGCCAAAAAATGAATGGAGCATGACCATTTGAACCAATCAGGTAGAGACTCACCCAAGGTACACTGCCACCAAGTTTGAAGTCAATCAGGTCAAAGGTTTTGGAGAAGAAGTCGAAAATGTGAATTAGCATTAGAATATTAGCATCAGAATGCCCCTGGACTCACATAGTAATCAATAGAAAGAGTGCATTTACCGAACAGAAGAAGAAGAAGAAGAAGAAAGAAGAAGAAGAAAGAAGAAGAAGGAAGAAGAAGAAGAAGGAAGAAGAAGAAGAAGAAGAAGAAGAAGAAGAAGAAGAAGAAGAAGAAGAAGAAGAAGAAGAAGAAGAAGAAGAAGAAGAAGAAGAAGAAGAAGAAGAAACCACCCCACTGGTAAAAGTCAGGAGTCCACAGCATTGCCACCTGTTGTTGAAAATATGTTTCAATTTGTATGTGTGTGTGTGAGGGGGGGGGGGGGGGGTTGCGGGCGCACCTCCAGCACCCCCTCTGGATCCGCGCCTGATTTTTAAAAAAACACAAATCGAATCTTTCAATCTTGAATTTTGGACTGAGTCGACAGCTTTCCTGGGCATCATTGCCTTCTTCAAAGAACGCCGAGGTAAACTGTGGACTCAAACCAATATATAAGGTACGGAAATAGGACTTTATATATTTTCCGTTCAACCCCCAAATTTGGTATGTTGAAACAGGAAGCCCTATTTCTTAAAAGTCATGAACCCAAACTTGAATCCCCCCCCCCCCCCCCCGTCTATCTGTCTCTT
>OZ026625.1:8027912-8149206 GCA_964020975.1 Hermodice carunculata | reverse complement strand
TTATGTAAAATAACATAGCGGCTTGTGGGGGGGGGGGGAGGAGTGGCTCTGGGGCAGCCATTTTGAGGAAATTGTGGCTATCTTGAATTGTGATAACTACAGTGCTCTGCATACCCTCATTGATGCCAGTAACAACCAAAATAAAGGCCAAATTTAAATCAACTATTTTAAAGCTAAACATTTATAAGAAACATGGAAAATATAGATAAAATTTTTCAGATATTTTAAATTTTGGTGTCTAATAATATTCAGGTTAAAGGTAAAAGACATGAATAATATGTTCCTGGATGACAAAAGGTTAAAATTTGATTCTTAGATCTATTGAATCGAACATTACGGACACATTATGTAACATAAAATATCATTACGTTTGGAGTTTGTTGGCCATTTTGGAAAATGGCGGCCATTTTATCCAACAGGTTGGCAAAGTGCCAACATGGTTTTTTATGTTTTTTAGGGTTTAAGTAACATTTCTGAATAGGTGGGATAAAATCTTCATTAAAATCCCACGGGACTTAAAATGAATGCCAATGACATTTGACTGACTTCAAGTAACTCTCTCTCTCTCTCTCTCTCTGTCTCTGTCTGTATGTCTGTCTATCTGTCTGTCTCTCTCTCTATATATATATTACGTTACAAGTGCGTATAGATTATGCACAAACCAAAGTGAAAGAGTAATCAGGTCTAAATCTACATGACTTACTACTTAAATCTACTGGACTTACAGCTTTCAAAACAATCCTGTATTACATAAACACGCAGAAATTGGGACTTTCGCTTTCAAGTGATTTACACTTCTGCAATGCATGTTTTTTCTTAAAATAAAGTCTTTACAATTCAGAAAATTCAAACAGCTGATAACACTGTAATTTTCAGCCTAAAAAGTCAAGTTAAATATACATTGCACAAACTTAAAAAAAATCCTTGTGGTAAAATTGTCCACCAAGGTAAATACCATTGTTAATCCTTTGATAATAGCTACAATCCAGAATCTTCAAATTAGCTGAAAGAGGACACTTAATGGCAGAAGCAGCAAGGTTTACAATTTATATTAAAAGTTGCATATCATAAAATACAACTCAATGGGAATACACAGTGCCAATAGCGTGTTCGGCTGTGTATATTCGACTGAAGACAGACGCTGCTGCTGATTGCGATCTCTCCTCTAACGTGTATCTATCATGCATGCCCAGTGTGGCATTCCACAGAACGCACCTAGTAATCTGTGAATAAGTTTCGATTAGAGAGAGAGAGAAAAAAAAGGGAAATGTTGCATTTTACATCATGGAACACCTCCCTGACTTTATTTCCCACGCACTACGAGGTGTTGCCTGGCTGGTTGTATCTGTCAAAAACTCGAAGCATATCAAATAGAAATGTGCGACTACTATCGTCAGGATAATTGTTTTGTTTTGCATTTTGGGGACTTTTAACTATTTCGATTTTTGCATGCGGGTACAAATCTGAAACATGTGTACAGCTTCTTTGTCAATTGTGTAACTTTGTTCATGTTTTGTCCTGTGTGTGTTGTAATATACATTTTGTGTGCCACTCCATGTTCTGGAAAACCTCCCCCCCTCCCCATTAGTGACATCTCGGCGTACTATAGGGCGATCCAGTTGAAATAAATATGTTCAAACACACAAAAAAAAAACAAAAAAAAAAAAAAACAAAAAAAAAACAAAAAAAAACAAATAGAATCTTTCAATCCTGAATTTTGGACTGAGTCGACAGCTTTCCTCGGCATCATTAACTTTTTTTCCATAAAGTTTATCGCTGATCTGTCCTGCTTTTCCGTTTAACCTCCACATTTCGTATGTTAAAACAAGAAACCCTATTTCTTACAAGTCATGAATCCAAACTCTAATCCCCACCGTCTCTCTCTGTGTCTGTCTGTCTGTCTGTCTCTTGAAACAACGACTAGCTTATAGGCTATAAGTGAAGAGAATAGAATTAAGATGACAAGATGTCTTTCCTTGGTTGACGAGAACAATGATTGTAAGTTTTAACTAACAAAGAGAAGAGAAGCGAATTTCTTTCTTTTCAAATCTTGGATAAGGAGAAGAACCTTCGAGTTTTGTACTTCAAAGCTAGAATGTGCACTTGTATGAGCTTTGTTATCATTCTTGTAAATATAAAAACATGCGAGTTAATCTGCGATAAAAAAAAATGCTGTGACTGCATATTGAAGTTGCAGCGAAAGCACTTTTGGGATGTGGCAGAGTTATATGCCCAGTGTCATCATGCCAGGAAGTGTTCAAAGTGAAGAACTTTAAGTATCATAGCACTTTTCGGAAGAAAATTTTCCATATTCCCGCATGAAAAGAACTTTATTTGCAAAAGAATTTTGTTCCCCATGACGTGCCCGAAGTTGGCAAGTTTGCGCCTTTTTGGCCATCAAGCGGGCAATGGGTCGTGACGTCACGGAATTGTCACAGGCCAGATCGAGAAAAGTCTCTTAGTTTTCGAGTAACATTGTCCACGTGGACCCAGGGATGAAACTCATTTTGTTTGATAGGCAACACCTTGGGCCATATAAATATGCGGCAAGATTTAAAAAAAAAAAAAAAAAAAAAAAAAAAAAAAAAAAACGCATTGTAAAAATTGGGAAATTTGGGGTCAAAGGTTAAAAATGCAGAAAAATATACGTACCATGATTATTTTACTAAATTTGTTGTAACTGTGAGATTTTTTTTTTTAATTCAGAGCTAGAATTTTTTATATATTCACAAAAGTAAAGGAAGTCAAGGATACATTAATGGAAAGTCATTCTGTTGCAGGTCAAGGTCATCATAACTGACCTTAAAAGCTGAAAACGTGAAAAAATAGCCGAATGACTTATTTTCAATTCATCCTAAAATTTTGTGTGGGTCGTCCAAAGGATAAAGTTGTACTTTTTGATAGACAATATCCTTATGGACAAAACCATTATAGCTGCATCCAAAATTAGGAATAAGGAAAGTTTAAAAAAAAACTGAGGTCATAGGTCAAAACAGCAACACAGTTATATTCCAAGTGTGTCCGTCCAAATCTGTTATAAGTCGTATTTCACAAAATAGGAAGAAAAATAGTTTATGATAGACACACATATTTGTATATCATCATTAATGATTATGTAATATTTGTTCTGCCACAAGGTCAAGGTCACTGATATTGAATTTTGCAGAAAAAAAGTAACATGCAAGAGAAGACCTAGTTTTATTCCCTTTCAAAGACTACCTTGTTAACTAGGAAAAAATGGAAACTATAAAGCCTAAGATTGGAACAGTTTAGTTTCATGACTTTTAACCACGCGTACTTGTATCATTTTAGTTGTTTAAGTCTCTGAAGCATTAGTTATGATCCCTTAATCTGATCACCAGATGTTGAAAATTAAAAGACCACTGGTTGCAGCAGTTTCAATTTGTGCCGTCTGGCGCCTTTGCTCCTCGCTTTGCGACTAGATTGACGGTCCATTTCGAAAGTGCAACCATGTGATTTTCTGTTCAAAAATATTCAGCACAATTTATTCTATATTTCTTTTCGTCAAAATGTAAAATCTATCTAATTTTTAAGAAGCTGGACATGCAAGCTTTAACCTTCTATTGCAGCATATTTCTCTGTAAACTATAGCATCAAAATATTTTTTTTAAAATTATCTGAAGGTATTAAAACAGTTTACCTAAGCAGTTCATGTCATTATTCATTCAGCGCACTTCCAGCACATTCCTATTGTGAAAGAGTATAACTATGCATTGAAACTTGCACGTTAAGCCTGATCTGACACGACTGTAAAACTAAGTAGATAAATGTTTAATACATTGTGGGCATAAACTGACAATAAAATGATGACATTCCTGTTCTGGAGATGCAGAGGCAATGAAAATTATTTTCTTCAATAATTCCTGTGATGTGGGGCATCATTGAAAATGATAGCACAGTGAGACAAAGTCAATTTACATGGCACAAATCACTATTGTCTTGCACTCATCGAACTGTTCTGAAAAAAAGGATGATAATAAGACAATGAAAACCTGACTGCATGATCACCTCATCATCAGTATCATCATGTGAAATAAATGAAATATCATTGCAATACATAAGAGCTTTGCTTGCCGGTATACACCAAGTATTATGTTCTTCAAAACTTTTAAATGCAATGTCTGGAAGAAATATTTTTACTCAAAATTGTTACAAATTACGGATATTTAAAATTTCACCAATGGCAGCTTTGTCTTTTAATTGAAGAAGTTGGGCCATTGCTCAGGATAGCATATTTCTGGGCCTTTTGATGTACATTATAAAGGTAATCTTTTCATCCAAATTTTGTGTTCCCTTTTTTTTTAAAATTGATATTTTCTCAAGTAGAATCCTAAACTTTTTCAGATTTGAATCGCATGTATTTCAGGTCTTTACAGTTCTATAGTGATTAGCAATTTAAATTGCTGTCTTTGAATTGTTAAAAACGAAACGGTGCTATATTCATTCCCTCCACTTGTCAAATTGTAGCTATCTGTAGCTGGGGTTCGCATCCAAGCCGCGGTAATCTGCAACAAGATACATCGAGCAATGAGACATCGTAAAGTATATATTACAAGTTATGGTGGTGAAAACATGAACCCATGACATCCCACTCACTCCCTTTGACGCATGAAATAAGATTTAAATAAATAAAATTATGCAAGCGGGGGACGTTAGAGCAAGTTCGACAGTATGACGACTGTACCAAGCAAGACAGCACCATTAATACACCATACTTCCCCGTACCATGAACCCCAAACATGGCGTACTTTCACTTGAGGAATTGCAGAGTTGTCCTTACTGCCTCCTATGTGTTACTTCTCCCAGGTACAAAAAGCCACCTGGTCATCATAAATTCATATGAGAGGCCTATTGTAGCCTATGAAAAACATGGTTTGCGATATCTATTGCCAGTGGCCTGTCTTCCCCCGAACTGTAGAATACTTCTGTACACATTGCCTCCTAAATTGAACACTCAAAGGGCCAAATGCCTACATGCATTTAGTGGTCATTCGTTCTCATTTCTGGTTCTTGTACAAATATAAAAAATTATGATGTGCGCCGGAAATTTGATACACACTGCAAGTTTTCGATTTGACATAATAATATGTTTGCATTCTATTTGCAGTTACTGGAGACAGGACGTTGAGGAGTCAACCTTATCTATATTGCACTAGGAGCCCAGAAAAATGTCTTAATGGAACGTTTGAGTGCAAATAAGGTCCAACTTCCTCCAAGGGGTTCTTGAGGGTACTTTACAGATATTGCTCATCACCAGGTTTGGACTCTGAAAGAGGGCTAAATTGGTCAATTAGATTATTATGCGAGAACAAAAGTGGACGTGGATGAAGCACACTGCAGGTCCAGTTAAGAAAATACATTGTGTATAAGTATGCTTCCTCATCTTATACCCATAATTCATGTTTATTTGTTTGTTTATTTATTTATTTATTTACTGCATATTTGCACTTTAAGAGTTTTTGTGTGTTTTGACTTTTCGCGACTTTTTCTCGTAAACCACAACTTTCAACAGCTTCAGCCTTATTGGGAATGTAAGTGGCCATTATCTCCGTCAAATTTGTTCTCTAGATGGTGGTGCTATCATTTAACAAACGA
Source organism: Hermodice carunculata (assembly GCA_964020975.1). Taxonomy (NCBI): domain Eukaryota; kingdom Metazoa; phylum Annelida; class Polychaeta; order Eunicida; family Amphinomidae; genus Hermodice; species Hermodice carunculata. Next base: position 8,143,590 of record OZ026625.1, on the reverse strand, counting down.
GCAAAAGTTCGGTAAAACGTTCAGCAACAGTGATGATGGACTTAAACAAAGGTGACATCGATATCATTCTGAAGTTCACAGGACCACTTCACACTGCACATACAAGGTCAGCTGAACGCAGGCGTTCTTTCGGTTTTGTTAACTTTGAGTCAATTCTATGTGACTACGACTAAAATGACAGCTTGTCATTTAAGTAGTCGTAGTCACATAGTCATGGTATTGTAGTATTCCCAAGATGTGTTTTTTTCTGTATCGACAAGCATTACCGAGATCATCGACGGTAAATCTATGTAAGGGAGCGGAATTCACATAAGCTTCGGCTTGTTTTCCTATCCCATTCATTGTTTATGATGAATAAAATATGTTTAAATACAAGAAAAGTCAATTCTGAACCCATACTGACATAACGTACCTGCCTGGACACGTGGCCGCACCCGTAATGCTGAAAAGTGCCAATCCAATCTGAAGCACGTCTGCCATCAAGTATATGAAACGGGAAAAATCTCAATCTTTTGGTGGCATAATGGGATAAATCACAAACTTTTTGTGGGATATTGGCTTTGACAGCCATATTTTAATGTTGAAGGGGCAATAAACCTAGAAAGTACAATAACTTCAAAGAAGTAAAATACAATCAAACTTGTGTGTGGTTGACTATGTGAATTTGCGTTTTATATTTACGCTGAATTCCCGCCCCCCCCCCCGAAAAAATCTTGTCTTTATTAAGTGATAATTTCTGTGGAAATAACCGATGTTTGTTAAAGAAAAGGACACCCACAAATGCACCCTCTAGTGCCAAATTATTTGATACTCTTCTGTGTTGAAAGTGCAGATATATATGCAAAACTATTCGAAATTTTTCCCGCCCATATATATTAATGCAATCATTCTGGCTGCTTCTATAGAATTAATTTCGGTAATTTTGAAAATTAAATGTGATATTTTGCCCATAAGATAAGCTGGTCTGACTGAAAAGTAAGCTGAGCTAAAAATACAGTCCAACCTGGTGAGCAAATCAAGAACTAGGATTCCCTGGAAGTGTTCCTGTGTGATATCAAAGCAATTGGGTTAGCAGTTTCGGAGAAGAAGATTTTTTTAAGATTTGCCCAAAAAATTAACAAAATGCTCACAAAAAATTTTTAAAAAATAACTGGACTGTGACTATTTGAACAAACATGGTAGAGACCTACCCAAGGTACATCATCACCCAAGTTTTGAAGTCAATTTCGCTGGTGGTTTTGGAAAAGTAAAAAATATAAATTAGCATTAGAATGTCTGTCCATTGACTAACATAGTAATCAAAAGTAAATGTGCATTTACCAATATGTACCAGAAATTGTAAAAAAAATCGTTAAAAATCAAAATCACAGCAGTGCCACATAGTGAACAAATTTGTTTGACCCTTCCACAAGAAACATATCCACCAAGTTTCAGCGTAATATGAGTAACGGATCTGGAGAAGTGAAACACAGAAAAAATAGTTGAAATTGAAAAACATTGCAGTGCCACCTGGTGGACAAATTAAGAACAAGGAGTCCATGGAAATGTTCCTCTGTGAAAAAAAAATACATGGACAGTAGACAAATGTGTCCCTTTAACTACTTTGGGCACTATAGCAATAAGGTTTCCTGATACATTGTTCCTTTTGAATGCAAAGAAAGATATAGAGTCATAAAATCTGTAAAGATCTAGGCTAAAACAGAAAGATTTAAAGACTAAGAACAATATTGACCAAACTAGGGCACTATTTGCTAAGTAGATTTTTTTTCATACTTATATACAGTATCATTGCAATATGGTTTAACGGCAGCATAAAAGAGAAGGCAGGAGGTGATGCAGCCACAAAAACATTGTGAAAAAACTGAAAGAGAAATATCTCGAAATATAACAATCTGAGAAGAAACTTGCATGGGCAAAAGACAAATGTGCCCATTAAACTACCACATAAACACCTCGGCTATTACATAAGGAATTACAGCCTCACAAAATTACTGACCAAGATCTGGCAATATCTGCGAATGATAGTGCGTTCTTGATATATATCACTGCAAAATGGTTTAGAGAAAGAATGATTGATGAGGCAGCAGACAATGGGGATATAATATAACGTAAAAAAATATTAAAACGGAAGCATCTCAAATTATGAAAATCTAAGAAGAAACCTGCATGGGCAGACCACAGATATGTCCATTTGATTAATGTGTAAACATTTATGCTAATATAGACAGAATCAAAGATTCAGAAATAGTTTGGCCAAAAGTTGGCAATATCTGCCAACTTAATAGTATTTTCTTGACACATATATACAGTATCATTCAAATAAGGTTTACAGTAAGAATGAAACATGAGGCATAAGATGACGGGGCCACAAAAATATTTTGAAAACATTTTTACAGAAATGTCTCAAATTATTACAATCTGAGATGAAACCAGTATGGGCAGTAGACAAATGTGTCTATTTGACTACTATGGAAGCATCTATGCTAATACAGACAGAATTGAAGACTCACAAATATACTGACTGAAATCTGGCAATATATCATAAAACATGATAGGATTTTCTTGCTACATATATACAGTATCAACCAAATATGGTTTAGAAAAAGATTGAAGGATGACGCAATAGACAATGGAGCCACAATAATTTTGTGACCAAAAAATTAACAAAAACATCTCAAATTAGAACAATCTGAGAAAAAACTTATATGACAGTAGATAAATAAGTCCATTTACCTACTATGGGCACTTTTGGAATAAGGTTTCCCGATACATTGTTCCGTTTGAATGCAAAGAAAGATCAGGAGTCATAAAATCTATAAACATCTAGGATAATATAAAAAGATTTAAAGTCTTAACAACAACAATGATCAAAACCAGGGGCAATACTTGCTAAGTTGATTGTATGTTTTTCATACATTTATACAGTCTTATTGCATTATGGTTCAACAAAAGAATAAAGATGAGGTAGGAGGTGATGGAGTCACAAAAACACTGTAAAAATCTGAAAGAGAAACGTCTCAACTAATAACTATCTGAGAAGAAACCTGTATGGGCATAAGACAATTATGTCCATTTCACCACTTTGCAAACATTTATGCTAACAAATAAAGAATTAGAGCGTCACAAAAATACTGACCAAGAGCTGACAATATCTGCTAACACAGTACGTTTTTGATACATATCACTGCGAAAGGGTTTAGAGAAAGGATGAATGATGAGGCAGCAGACAATGGGAATATAAATTAAATGTAAACAAATGTAAACAGAAGCATCTCAAATTATGACAATCTGAGAAGAAACCTACATGGGCAGAACACAAATGTGTCCATTTATTTATTACGTAAACTTTTATGCTAATATAGACAGAATTAAAGATTCAGAACAATTCAAACCAACATCTGGCAATATCTGCCAACTTAATAGCATGTTCTTCATGCATATATACATGCCATTTTAACACGGTTTAGAGAAAGAATGAAAGATGATGCATCAGACAATGGAGCCACACAACATTGTAAAAAAAAAAAAATAGACAGAAATGTCTCAAATTATAACAATCTGAGAAGAAACCCATATAGGCAGTAGACAAATGTGTCTATTTAACTACTATGTAAACATCTATGCTAATACAGACAGAATTAAAGACTCGCAAATATACTGACTAAAATCTGGGAAAATCTCTGTACTTAATAGCATATTCTTGACACACACACACACACACACACACACACACACACACACACACACGCGCGCGCACACACACACAAACACGCACACACACACATATATATATATATACAAGTACTAAGTATATATATATATAGCATCATTGGAACACGGTTTAGAGAAAGATTGAAGGGAAAAAACCTATACGGACAGTAGATAAATGGGTCCCTTTAAGCACTCTGGGCACTTTTGGAATGAGGTTTCCCGATACATTGTTCCGTTTGAATGCAAAGAAACACCAAGAGTCATAAATTCTGTAAACATCTAAGTTAATATAGAATGATTTAAAGATTAAGAACAATATTGACCAAAACCAGGGGCAATATTTGCTAAGTTGATTGTATGTTTTTCATACATTTATACAATATTATTGCATTATGGTTCAACGAAAAAATTAAAGATGAGGTAGGCGGTGATGGAGTCACAAAAACATTGTAAAAATCTGAAAGAGAAACGTCTCAAATTATAACTATCTGAGAAGAAACCTGTATGGACAAAAGACAATTGTGTCCATTTCACCACTTTGCAAACATCATGCCAACAAATAAAGAATTAGAGCGTCACAAAAATACTGACCAAGAGCTGACAATATCTGCTAACACAGTACGTTCTTATTGATACATATCACTGCGAAAGGGTTTAGAGAAAGGATGAATGATGAGGCAGCAGACAATGGGAATATAAATTAAATGTAAACAAATGTAAACAGAAGCATCTCAAATTATGACAATCTGAGACGAAACCTACATGGGCAGAACACAAATGTGTCCATTTATTTATTACGTAAACTTTTATGCTAATATAGACAGAATTAAAGATTCAGAACAATTCAGACCAACATCTGGCATTATCTGCCAACTTAATAGCATGTTCTTCATGCATATATACATGCCATTTTAACACGGTTTAGAGAAAGAATGAAAGATGATGCACCAGACGATGGAGCCACAAAAAATTGTAAAAAAAAAAAAATAAAATAGACAGAAATATCTCAAATTATAACAATCTGAGAAGAAACCCATATAGGCAGTAGACAAATGTGTCTTTTAAACTACTATGTAAACATCTATGCTATACAGACAGAATTAAAGACTCGCAAATATACTGACTAAAATCTGGGAAAATCTCTGTACTTAATAGCATATTCTTGACACACACACACACACACACACACACACACATATATATATATATATATATATATATATATATATATATATATATATATATATATATATATACATACATACACAAACAAGTACTAAGTATATATATATATACAGCATCATTGGAACACGGTTAAGAGAAAGATCGAAGAGAAAAAACCTATACGGACAGTAGATAAATGGGTCCCTTTAAGCACTCTGGGCACTTTTGGAATGAGGTTTCCCGATACATTGTTCCGTTTGAATGCAAAGAAACACCAAGAGTCATAAATTCTGTAAACATCTGAGTTAAAATAGAAAGATTGAAAGACTGAGAACAATATTGACAAAAATCGCGCAATATTATGTATGTTGATTGTATTTTTTTCATACATATTTATACAGTATCATTGCAATATGGTTTCACAAAAAAGAAAAAAGATGAGGTAGGACGTGATGGAGCCACAAAAATGTGAAAAAAAAAATAAAAGAAAAACATCTCAACTTATAACAATCAGAGAAGAAACCTGTATAGGTTAAAGACAAATGTGCCCATTTAACCACTTTGTAATCATCTGTGCTAATACATAAGGAACTAAAGCCTCACAAAATTACTGACCAATATCTGGCAATATTTGCTAATGATAGTATGTCCTTGATACATATCATTGCAAAATGGTTCAGAGAAAGAATGAATGATAAGGCAGCTGACAATGGGGATATAAAAAAATGTGAAAAAAATGAAAACGGAAGCATCTCAAAGTATGAAAATCTGAGAAGAAACCTGCATGGGCAGAACACAAATGTGTCCATTTACTTAATGTGTAAACATTTATGCTAATATAGACAGAATCAAAGATTCAGAAAAAAGTTTGGCCAAAAGTTGGCAATATCTGCTAACTTGATAGTATATTCTTGAGACATAAATACAGTATCATTCAAATAAGGTTTACATTAAAAATGAAAGATGAGGCACCAGATGATAGGGCCACAAAAATATTTTAAAAAATTAACACAAATGTCTCAAATTATAACAATCTGAGAAGAAACCAGTATGGGCAGTAGACAAGTGTGTCTATTTGACTACTATGGAAGCATCTATGCTAATACAGACAGAATTGAAGACTCACAAATATACTGACTGAAATCTGGCAATATATGTTAACATGATAGGATTTTCTTGCTACATATATACAGTATCAACCAAATATGGTTTAGAGAAAGATTGAAGGATGACACAATAGACAATGGAGCCACAATAATTTTGTGACCAAAAAATTAACAAAAACATCTCAAATTAGAACAATCTGAGAAAAAAACCTATGTGGACAGTAGATAAATGGGTCCATTTACCTACTTTGGGCACTTTTGGAATAAGGTTTCCTGATACATTGTTCCTTTTGAATGCAACGAAAGATCAAGAATCATAAAATCTGTTAACATCTAAGTTAATATAGAATGATTTAAAGATTAAGAACAATATTGACCAAAACCAGGGGCAATACTTGCTAAGTTGATTGTATGTTTTTCATACATTTATACAATATTATTGCATTATGGTTCAACGAAAAAATTAAAGATGAGGTAGGCGGTGATGGAGTCACAAAAACATTGCAAAAATCTGAAAGCGAAACGTCTCAAATTATAACTATCTGAGAATAAACCTGTATGGGCAAAAGATAATTGTGTCAATATAACCACTTTGCAATCATCTATGCTAACATATAAAGAATTAGAGCCTCACAAAAATAATGACCAAGAGCTGACAATATCTGCTAACATAGTACGCTCTTGATACATATCACTGCAAAATGGTTTTGAGAAAGGAAGAATGATGAGGCAGCAGACAATGGGAATATAAATTAAATGTAAACAAATGTAAACAGAAGCATCTCAAATTATGACAATCTGAGAAGAAACCTACATGGACAGAACACAAACGTGTCCATTTATTTATTACGCAAACTTTTATGCAAATATAGACAGAATTAAAGATTCAAAACAATTTAGACCAAAATCTGGCAATATCTGCAAACTTAATAGCATGTCCTTCATGCATATATACATGCCATTTTAACACGGTTTAGAGAAAGAATGAAAGATGATGCACCAGACGATGGAGCCACAAAAAATTGTAAAAAAAAAAAAAAATAAAAAAAAAAAAAATAAAATAAAATAGACAGAAATATCTCAAATTATAACAATCTGAGAAGAAACCCATATAGGCAGTAGACAAATGTGTCTATTTAACTACTATAAAAACATCTATGCTAATACAGACAGAATTAAAGACTCGCAATTATACTGACTAAAATCTGGCAAAGTCTCTGTACTTAATAGCATGTTCTTGATACACACACACACACACACACACACACATATATATATGTATATATATATATGTGTGTGTGTGTGTGTGTGTGTGTGTGTGTGTGTGTGTGTGTGTGTATAATATATATATATAGCATCATTGGAACACTGTTTAGAGAAAGATTGAAGAGAAAAAACCTATATGGACAGTAGATAAATGGGTCCCTTTAAGTACTCTGGGCACTTTTGGAATAAGGTTTCCCGATACATTGTTCTGTTTGAATGCAAAGAAACACGAAGAGTCATTAATTCTGTAAACATCTAAGTTAATATAGAAAGATTGAAAGACTGAGAACAATATTGATAAAAATCGTGCAATATTATGTTAGTTGATTGTATTTTTTTCATACATATTTATACAGTATCATTGCAACAGGCTTAACAAAAAAGAAAAAAGATGAGGGAGGACGTGATGGAGCCACAAAAAATGTGAAAAAAACCTAAAACGAAAAACATCTCAAATTATAACAATCAGAGAGGAAACCCTTATAGGCTAAAGACAAATGTGCTCATTTAACCACTTTGTAACCATCTATGCTAATACATAAGGGATTAAAGCTTCACAAAATTACTGACCAAGATCTGGCAATATCTGCGGATGATAGTGCGTTCTTGATACATATCATTGCAAAATGGTTCAGAGAAAAAATGAATGATGAGGCAGCAGACAATGGGGATATAATATAATGTGAAAAAATTGTAAACGGAAGCATCTCAAATTATGAAAATCTGAGAAGAAACCTGCATGGGCAGAACACAAATGTGTCCATTTAATTTATGTGTAAACATTTATGCTAATATAGACAGAATCAAAGATTCAGAAAAAAGTTTGGCCAAAAGTTGGCAATATCTGCTAACTTAATAGTATATTCTCGATACATATATTCAGTATCATTCAAATAAGGTTTACAGTAAAAATAAAAGATGAGCCACCAGATGATAGGGCCACAAAAATATTTTTAAAAATTAACACAAATCTCTCAAATTATAACAATCTGAGAAGAAACCAGTATGGGCAGTAGACAAGTGTGTCTATTTGACTACTATGGAGACATCTATGCTAATACTGACAGAATTGAAGAATCACAAATATAATGACTTAAATCTGGCAATATCTGTTAACATGATAGGATTTTCTTGTTACATATATACAGTATCAACAAAATATGGTTTAGAGAAAGATTGAAGGATGACGCAATAGACAATGGAGCCACAATAATTTTGTGACCATAAAATTAACAAAAACATCTCGAATTTGAACAATCTGAGAAAAAAACCTGTATGGACATTCGATAAATGGGTCCATTTACCTACTATGGGCACTTTTGGAATAAGGTTTCCTGATACATTGTTCCGCTTGAATGCAAAGAAAGTTCAAGAGTCATAAACTCTGTAAACATCTAGGCCAATATAAAAAGATTTAAAGTCTTAAGAACAACATTGACCAAAACCAGGGGCAATACTTGCTAAGTTGATTGTATGTTTTTCATACATTTATGCAATATTATTGCAATATGGTTCAACGGAAAAATAAAAGATGAGGTAGGAGGTGATGGAGTCACAAAAACATTGTAAAAATCTGAAAGAGAAACGTCTCAAATTATAACTATCTGAGAATAAACCTGTATGGACAAAAGACAATTGTGTCAATATAACCACTTTGCAATCATCTATGCTAACATATAAAGAATTAGAGCCTCACAAAAATAATGACCAAGAGCTGACAATACCTGCTAACACAGTACGTTCTTGATACATATCACTGCGAAAGGGTTTAGAAAAAGGACGAATGATGAGGCAGCAGACAATGGGAATATAAATTAAATGTAAACAAATGTAAACAGAAGCATCTCAAATTATGACAATCTGAGAAGAAACCTACATGGGCAGAACACAAATGTGTCCATTTATTTATTACGTAAACTTTTATGCTAATATAGACAGGATTAAAGATTCAGAACAATTTAGACCAAAATCTGGCAATATCTGCAAACTTAATAGCATGTTCTTCATACGTATATACATGCCATATAAACACGGTTTAGAGAAAGAATGAAATCAGAAACAGAAGCATCTCAAATTATGACAATCTGAGAAGAAACCTGCTTGGACACAACACAAATGTGTCCATTTAATCACTATGCAAATATTTTTGCTAATATAGAGAGATTAAAGTTTACGTTTGAATGCAAAGAAAGATCAAGAGTCATAAAATCTGTAAACATCAAAGCTAACATAGAAAGATTAAAGACTAAGAACAATATTGACCAAACTTGGGTAATATTTGCTAAGTTGATTGAATGTTTTTCATATATATATATATATATATATATATATATATATATATATATATATATATATATATATATATATATATATATATATATATATAAATAATATATATATATATCACTACAATACGGTTCAACAAAAGAATAAAAGATGAGGTAGGACGTGATGGAGCCACAAAACATTGCTAAAATATGAAACAGAAGCATTGAAATTACAACAATCTGAACAGAAACCTACATGGGCAAAAGACAAATGTGCCCATGTAACTACCATATAAACATCTCTGCTAATACGTAAGGAATTAAAGCCTCACAAAAATACTGACCAAGATCTGGCAATATCTGCTAATGATAGTATGTACTTGACACATATCACTGCAAAATGGTTTAGAGAAAGAATGAATGATGAGGCAATACACAAAGGGGACATAGAATAATGTGAAAAAACTGTAAACAGAAGCATCTCAAATTATGACAATCTGAGAAGAAACCTTCATGGGCAGAACACAAATGTGTCCATTTAATTACTATGTAAACATTTACGCTAATATAGACAGAATTAAAGACTCACATAAATACTGACCAAAATCTGACGATGTCTGCTAACTTGAGAGTCCTGGATACATATGTGCAGTATCATTGGAATATGGTTAGAGAAAGAATGCAAGATGACGCACCAGACGATGGGGCCACAAAAATATCGTTAAAATAATTAAACAGGAATATCTAAAATCATAACAATCGGAGGAGAAACTTATGTGACTAGTAGACAAATGTGTCCATTTGTTTGAAACATATTTTATTCCAGAAAAGAAAACAATTGGGGAGAAGGGCCAGGCTATACGTTGATCCCTCTTGCAGAGGAAGGACAATTGCACAGGACAGACGGATCATCACTATGCCTGGTGCAATGCTCTTATTCTAATATAGAAAGGATGAAAGACTCAGAATACAGACCAAAAAAAAGTTATATCTGCTAACGTCATGGATTTTTTTTATACATATATACAGTATCATTATAAATGCTTTAGAGAGAAAATGAAAGCTGAGGAAGCAGACGGTTGGGCCATTGAAAAACATTGTGAACAAATATAAACAGAAACATCTCAAATTATAACAATCTGAGAAGAAACCTACATGAGCAGTAGATAAATGTCTCCAATTAACTACTATGGACACTTTTAGAATACAGGTTTCTGAAACATTCTTCCATTTGAATGTGGATAAAGTTCCAAGAATTATACAAACTGTAAGCATTTATGCTAATATAGAAGGAAGTAAAGATGAGATGCATACGTTGGGATAACAAATCTTAACGAAAAAAGGAAAAAGAAGGTGGTCAAGTTACAATGAATCAGAAGCATAACCGCCATAGGAATTTTCTGATTTTGTTCATTTGAAGGGTCACTGATATTTTAACGCAGATGCAGTGCAAGGAGTAAATACAAAAGTAACTCTGCCAAAGAGAATTTTATGTCTTGAACAAGTGCCCCAAGTGTGCCCAGATAACAAACTGAACTGCTTAAGTCAAAGATACAGCTTATTGTAGAAGGTTGCCCATGATAGTGGATGCAGGTCCGTAAGTACTGGATTGTCATATAAGTGGTAATGAGACTTTCAAGTGGTAATGAGACTTTCTGTGGTGATATCCGAGGTGAAGGCGAGGTCCCAGGTTACAGACTGGGCGTATAAGATCCTTTTGATGTCGTCTCATGCCTTGCCCTCTTGGAATGCTGAATAAAAAAAAAATTAATAACATTAAGCAGTTGTTCTATTTGTCAATTCTTAGAAATATCAATAAAAATAACTAAATACATTCCACTTATCTCTTTTATTACCTCGATCAACACCAATCGGTTGTTTATAATTAAATCGTGTTCCTTTTTTTTCTCAACAAAGGTTTTCAAAATGATCTACATTTGTAACTGAAACTATGACAGGAGATTTAATCAGCTATTGTCAAACGTTTTATTCCGCGCTTTCCAGACTCGTGAGAGCCCAGGTTGCGCCAGTATTGACGATACTGAGTCTTTCTTCTGTCATAGGAGGGTATGGTTTAATGTGAAGTGGGTGTTCGCAGCATAAAGAAAGACTTTTTTCATTACTGAACAATAAAATTGTATGCCTGTGTTTACACTGATATAAACCAATCACACGACACGAATAATGCTAAATTAAAATATACAAATGCACTAGCCTTCATAAGGATGCAAGGAATCAGCTGCGTTTGTTCAATCATTAACAGCAGGTTATACGCAACCCAGACAAACGCATTATTTTTTATAAAAGACTGTCCATTATTAAAAAAACAGTGGATAAAAACTAACCCAATGCATCCTTTGCATTATATGTAAGGGTCGGGAACATCACTTATCCAGAACTTTTTGTCAGCCATTTCGTTTACACCGACACCAGGCGGCAAAATAGCTAAACAGTCTAAATTAGTTTGCACGATAAAGTGGCAACATCGGTCAGTGCGAGGAAATATGTTTTGGGCCAGAACTATTCTCTGCTCATCATTGCTCATAACAATTTTATTAAAGCCGTCAATCAAGGAGAAGTCACAGATAAACACAAACTGCACATCAAATTTAAGTTCCAAGTCAAATCTATACAGAATGTCAGAAATATCCTGCAATCTTATTGAGCTTTAAACTGGTGTTCTCTGGGTCCTCATACCAGGCATATGGACTCTTACTATACTCCTGATCAAAGTAACGGGGAACGTCGATCACTCGGTTTTGCGGCTTGTCCGTGCAACGGGTAAAAAACAAATATATCCATAAACAAATCTTAAAATATTTGGACATTTCGTGCAAGCTCTAAGTGCTGTAAAAAAGAATGACTGCGAAGATACTGAATCAATATACGTACAACCAGTGCAACTTTCCAGAGAGAGAGAGAGAGAGAGAGAGAGAGAGAGAGAGAGAGAGAGAGAGAGAGAGAGAGAGAGAGAGAGAGAGAGAGATTGATGATAACTCTGCCTAGAAAGTCAACCTTGCTACCTCAAAAAGTAATTATTGTCCCATATGTATCGCACAGGGACCAAATAACCATCTACGGGTATATCGTGAATGTCTGACTGGGTGGATAGCACCACCATATACTGGAGAATATTTTTGGGGAAAAAAAAACTTTAAAAAAATTTACGACGTTTTGACGCTTCAAGTAGACCTAAACCAAAGAATTATTCTATGTCTTTGGCGATTTCATTTTCCTCTTCAGTAGAAATGTTAACTATTGGCGATTTGCCAAGTATAAAAAGACCACCTCTAAAGTGTACAAATCACAGTAACTGACCAAAGAGAACAGCTTCAAACTCATGGGTGGGGAAAAAACGACTTGGGTCCACCATGATTGCAAAACGGGGCAACTGCATATTTCACTAATACCTAAATTCGAAGCTTTAATTGAGTGCGTTTGAGCCGTCAACAGCTTCATCCATTTTTATTATTTATTTATTTCAAGATATAAGCTTTGGACATGAGAAGCTGGAACAGCTATTCACCCGCTTGGATCTTAACTTTCCGGCTAAACCAAGTAGGCAATGCCCTCAATTATATACGTTTCTTCACTTTTATTTTCTTAATGAATTCATAAAAATGATGTGATATGATGTAATGTGACAAGTCGGTCCTTTAATTTCGAGAAACATTTAAGTCCGCATTACAGAATAAATAAGGGTCTTGTGTGGCTCCTCACACGAAGTGTCTACAAAACAATTTTGACTCACAAACTTTCAATAGGAGTCACTTGAAAAGGGAACGCAGCATGCTAAAGCGGAAACAACCAGACTTCTATTATATTCCACATACTGCAAGTTATAGTTACATTACATTTTAATACACCTTAACGCTCCATGAACATTACCAGGGGTTCTTAGAATATGGCAGCAGTGTTTTGGAGCTTCTTTGGATTATACTTTTTGCCAACAATGGCGCTTTTCTTGGGGGGGGGGGCCACCCAAACCCCTTTTCTTACGTGGGGGGAACCCACTCCCCCCCACCTCTTCGGGCTACCTCTTCTGCTTCCAAACTATACAATGGAATGTACAACACACCACAATTACGGCCATATCAGGGGCGGTTTCGATGGACTCGAACCCACACACAGTGGAACCTCCTCTCTTGCCAGGCATGGGGAGGGGGGGTCCAGGCCCCTCCCAGCATGCTCTTGCTTCTTCTTCTTTTTTTTTTTTAATACCTATAGATGCCGAAAATGCCGTCTGGATCAAATCAGCGGACATTGTCCTTAGCTACGTGGCCTAACACGCCCTACTGCATTGATGTGTATCATGCAGTTAGAGACGGCCAGCACTCGGCAGAGCGTAACCGTGGAAGCCAGGCAAGCGCGACTGACGTCGAATGAGTATATTATTTGAAAGGATAGTTATTAGATGTACTTATTAATCCTAAATGATCATCATAACGATAGGCCTACACCGACTGTAAGTGATTCTTTGTGTTAACGTAGATATTATCTACATTCATAGCGCACAGAGTATATGCCGATATGGTTAACTTTCGTGAAGCACTGAGTGAAGCCGTAGATATACCGGCCGTAAAGCCATAGGAATAACTGGGCTTATAATTATAGGCCTAGGCAGAGGAAAACTTATGTCAACTTTTGTATTCCGTCTATTTCTAATCTTAATATAAGTTAGGCCTGTAGCTAAGCCTTGTGAAGCCGCGATAGTCTGTTTTACGTTAAAATTCCCAACTTCGTCACAAATGTAAGACGGTATGAGAAAAAATCACTTAGGCTTTTTATAAAAAAATCTGAAGGACGTCTCCTAGCGTAATTAGTTTACCATCCTTTTTCAGACCTTTTAAATCGATAGGCAATATCATGATCTGATCATGATTTTGCCTATGAATTTACTCCGAAATAGTTTCCAAATTTCTATTAAAATATATATAATTACTCCACGGATCAATGGAGCATCGCCTGGCTTACACTACCGGAAATAGTTTTATCTCTTGGCTTAGGAAGCCAAGCGATACTTAAGTTGAGCTGCTTCTGTATTTTAATTAGATATTTTCAAAGTTAGCCTTTTTTCAAGAACTTCACTTTCAGAAAAAGTAGGAAAGCGACTGGATATACTTGGTACTGAAAAATCTGTAACTTTATAATAAATGAAGTTTTTAACCTGTTAATGTAGGCATGTTATTTGTTTTCTTCTGCCTATACCTATTTTCTTTCTTAACTATTTCATTGCCGTAAGCAGCTTTATTCACACTAAGTCTTAAATTTGACTCACTATAATTAAATGATATTCAAATTCCTCAAGCAAAGGTCTTTCATTCAAACGCAAACACGGCTAGACTTAAGATAATAGACTCAGGACAAACTTTGGTTCTGGTAAACAGCTATTCTTGGCATAATCTGCAGGCATTGCGTGGGAAGTGCGCCGAGAATAGCTGTTGACTCAGGCTTAAACTTGGCATTGAAAGATTTAATTAGACATGACCATGTCATAATAATGTTGATTACCAATAACAATATTAGCATGTAAAGGTCACAAATACATATTTCCAGGAATTATTTGTCACTGACTCATTTTTTCTTTGATTCATTTTATGTGAATTGAATCAGATGTATAGCGGAATTCGATTTATGGAGCCCAGTTTAGCGAAGTTTGCATCCCAGAAAATCCAAATGTTCCTCATGAAAATGCAGTCGCAAATGCCAGGAAAACGTATCTGAGAGCATCTTTTTTTTTTTTTTTAATTTGCCGCGGGTGGACCCCCGGACCTCTCCCCCCCCCCCCCCCCCCGCCAAGCTTCGTGCCTTCGGCACTCGCATTCAGGTTTCGCCCGCAAGTCACTGCCCCCTCCCCCCCTCACACACACATTGCAAGAAAACCTGGATCCGCCCCTGCTTGCAAAAGTTTTAAATTTTGTACTGTTTATAGCAAAAAAAGTACTGTTCGATTAGCAATGTTGAAAAAGCCTGGTAGCTAATACTACTCTTTAAATATTCCGTATAATTAACTAGAACTCTGATTTATTGTGTGTGTTTCAATACAAGGACTTTGCTGCCAGGCTCACGTTTCTGTTCATTTATATATTACCCATTTCCTTGCAACATATACACGCTGTTTGAATATATTTTACATGTACTTTTTACTTCTCATTCCTAGAATTAAAGCTTGAGTCAAAGTTTTTCTCAGTAAACTCTGCGCAATGCGCGCATTGCTCCTAGGAAAGCCACAGATTTTGATTATGGGACCATAATATTGGTGGAAATGAGATCAACGATGCTTACCTTTAGCGCTGAAAGAGGTAAGAGTACACGGATAGGAATTTAGTAATTATAATTTATGTACATTAAATACAAGAACGGATTCTCATCCATTCTCTCTGTCTCCCATTTATTTCCAGATAAATAAAGTCAGGCACTGTCGGTAACTAATTGTGTATTTATTTTAGCCATGACAAAATACTGTAAGTACATGACTGTGTATACATGCAGAATACTCACAATTGTTGTGATGATGTGGCAATATGGTCTCACTTATTTCATAAATTGTATGCAGGTATGATTTTCATTTTACCCTTAAAGTGCTTCATTTAAGACTGAGACAACAGGTTTCCTCTGGGCACTTCTTGCGCTGTGGCTCAAGAAGTGCCCGGAGAAAACCTGTTGATCTCGGTCAAATTTTATGGTGAAACTTCTGAATTAAACCTAGGCTTGCCATTACTTGAATGAAAGGTCGCTCCATGAGGAACTAGAATCTGAAGGCAGTTTTACAGTGCAGTGTCAAACAGATATATATTTGGTTCCAGTGCTTTATTAGGGTTCAACTGTGTCTCAAACTCTCCAAGAAATATACGGGTCATTTAATGTCAGCTTTGCTAAAGAAAATAAAACGAATTATAAAACAATACGTACCCAGCGGTAGAAAATCATGCACTTGCAGGCGTCCTGGAAGGTGCGGTTCTCCGCTGCCACTGACAGCAGTGTGCCCTGGGTCAAATCGTGAAGGTGTCGTACATTCACGTGCAAATTAATTATTGTATCTGCTCGCACCCACACCACCAGTTGTAAACGGACTGTGATTGGCTGGAGTTAATTACCGCCAGGTTGTCAATGCTTTTGTGGTTTAACTGTGACCGGCTGCACGCGGCTTTTTTAATCCCGCCAGAAGACGCATTCTAAATAATAAAACAAACAGTTTGACGGGTTGAATAGACTTCCGGTAAGGCCACGTACTGTTGACTCAAGTGGGAGGAGCTAGGTTTGTGTTGCGTCAATGTGAAATAATTACAGCTGAAAACAAGCCGCCTGAAAATAGACAATAAACACGTACAATACGTGAAAATACTGTATTAAAGGGAATATATTAACCAGCTTGACACCATTTGGAAATGTCACATCTACTCTCTGTTGACGTGTGAAAATAAACTGCTTCTGATTTGTCTGTGTCCATTTTGAATTGTTCCGTTCGTGAGTTTTAAGTGTTCACTCAGTCTGCCTCTGAAGCCAGTGAAGGCAAACGCTTTGCGGTGTCTGGATAGGAAGAACACTTTATATCACTGGCCTTCTTTAGGGATGGGTTTTGTGTAATCAAAGGTAAAGACCAGTCATTGCCTTCTGATCAGGCTTGATGGCACTTGGAGTGCCTCAGACTCAGTGCAAACAAAGAAGCTCCCCTCTCGCTCCGCCTCTTTTTTTTTAACCAGGGACGCGCATTTCTCAATCCATCCCCCGTATTTACAAATGGTGGGAGGCATCACATTTTGAAGTTACTAATTACGCATAGGCCTATTTTAAAAAATCTTATGCGAAAGCACTCTCAGAGAGCCGTCCAACGATACTAAAATTATTAATCTTGATGAAGTCATTCCCGAGATGTAGGCTTTATAGCAATTTATGTGATTCCCAGACTACGGAGATCTATACCCGGTAGTCAAAGTGCTATCAAATATTTACTGTTAGGCCTACTTTTTCTGATAGTCTTTCAACAAAAACAAACTCAGCATCCGAAATAATGATTGTCCGTAATGGAGATTTTGTATTTTATGTTCAGAAAGAGCGGGACTCGAACCTACAACCTTTGGCACCAGTCGCCCAGCTGAAATGGGAAACGCGCATATCCACTCGACCAAATCCCCATTCTTAAAAGAATGGTTCAATGGAGGTGTTATGTGTGAGTGCCATATCAACACGGTTATGCAGTATAAGTACTGAGTCGGCATTTATTTTTGTGTGGAATAAATTGGCATAATGTGGGGGGGAGGGGTTTTCCGGCATGGCGTACTGGGCAGTTTTGTTTGCCGTACTTACGCACTGGAAGCTTTTTTAATTTCCGTACTTCGTACCAACCATTATTTGTACATTGAAAAATAGAAAAAGAATAAAAATCCGCACCATGCACTAGTACAAAATTATAGTACTTGCACCAGCGTAAGGGGGGATGGGGGTGGGACTCCTTACTTCCTCCTATACAAGTATAATCATGATCATGAATCAGACAGATAGGCCTAGCCTATATGTCTCTAAGACTAATAGGCCTAATATGTTTGTTTTTTGGCGATGTACCACCTTCATGTTAAGTTTAAATGCAATCACCTCAAACAAAATCTACAGTTGTTTTCAAAGCTGACACTGAATTTCGGATTCCTTTCGTTATGATGCATGAATCCTAAAAGTGAAACGTGAGAAAAAACAAGAGGGCTGTGAGAACAGCCCATGCTCAGCTGACCTAGAGATTCACCACACTTGTGGTTCTGTGAACTTGGGGACAGGACAAGATAGGCAGACACTTACCAAAGGTACATGCCTACCAAGTTTGACACAAATGTGGCCAAAATTATTTAAATGTCCTCCTCGTTGACCATGTTCAAATTTGATATATGGGTTGCTCTTGCAGTCTTGGGTTGTTCTTACCATTTTGTTAAAAATTGGATGTGAAAATAATACTTTTTTCACATTTTTGTTTTAAGAACTCACTGTGTCTTCAATCGGCTCTTTCCGTTCATTTCCGACACCCGCAAGGCGCGAAAGGCTTGTGACATCCCAAACGCAACACCGCTGGCTGACAGGGAAGCCTCCGACCATGCTAGGACTTAGTAGGAGTAGGAGCGATGGCTGTCAAGTGTCACTTGATTTAAGCATATTTTATTCACTCTTTTTCAACAGGATTAAAAATGCATGTAGAAATATTAATTTTATTCATTCTTTATCAACAGGATTAAAAATGCATGTATAAATATTCATTTTTGTTCCTGTTCCCGCCTAGGATGATTCGGTGTGTTGCTGTCAATTGTAGCAATACAAGTTCTACTAGCCTACAGCTTGTTTACATTCCCCCCCCCCCCCAAAGACCTGTACGGCTGTAGTTATACGGAGAGCGTGAACCTGCACAGTCAACATTTACAGGGACAAGTGGCAAGGCCCTGGGAACCGATCTAACCAATGTAGCGAACACTTTGTGGAAAGTGACTTTGATTTGTCAAATATAAGAATGTTTAAGATAGGTTTTGGCGAGAAAATAGCTGCTGCTGTTGCCAAATACGGTCCCATATCGATCTGGCCAATGGAAGGATTCATGGAACTGGCCAAATTACATTACTCATAAAGCCAGGAACAGTGATTCTTTCCCCCCCCCCCCCCCCCCCCCCCCAGTATTTACAAATTAATCTTCAGTATGATTCTGATTTCAAAGCTTGCATAACAGCAAATATAGGTCTGGTAATTCAACGACTAGACTGTTGTTACAAAGTAACATTGTAGCAAAACGTTAGTGTGTTTAACCATTTGAATTCAATTGATGGAAAAAAATGGGTGGAAAACATGCACAAACAAGGACCGATCTGGTTCCATAGCCAGGTCTAGGCCTAGGGTTGAACAGTCTATAACAGGTTGAGTTAGCTGGCCACTGTTATGTGTGCGTGTAATTATTACTGTATATTGCGAGGTGTTTAATCCCATACCCAGATAACATTTGTTTGTATAGCTACCACATTCACGCCTCACCTACGCAGCTACCAAGACCAGGGGACGGCTGGCCTTTTATCTCTTTTAGTCATGTGCCAGCGCTTGTGACTGTCCACGGCCAGCTGCTAATAATCGGGTTTACAAAATTCTAACTCATTGCACCTTTGTCGTTCATATGGAACCAGAAAATAAGTCAGTCACAGGAAAATATTTACCATTGTTACATTATGGATACGATCTGAAATAAAGAATATCGTAAACACGTGTACTGATGACAATGTGTACTGAAACGTAAATCACTGCACTCCAACTCCTAGGGTGGCGAGGTTACTGCCGGGTAGGAGTTATAGTGATATTGAAAGCTATAGGCCTATTCATAAATGCAAACTTAAATTTAATCATCCAAACCATACATATGGGAAGGGAAAATTAACTGTTTATTTATACTTTTAGGCCTATATACCGTAGGCATATGCCGAAGCTGTTTCCGTGAATGCTAGAATTTGAAACACTAGTATAAGACCTGGCCCATCCTGACGCAAATTCCAATTTATTGCTCTCATGCTTGTTCTTGTTAAATGGAATCTTGTAATTTTTTATTGTAAATATCTCTTTTGCAACAAATTATCATTGCCCAGACGGCAAGTTGGGATTGTCTGGCTGTACCACGGCTGCACTCCCTGCAGTACTGGTGACGGTAGGGTTCTGGGCGTCCCCTCGTGTGTGTAACTTGTAAGGCTGAATGATCTTTTCCTCTGCTGCTTCAGCTTTTCTTATTAATTCTTCTTCATCGTCATCAGACCACGTACATAAAAAAACTCAATTCATACTCTCCAGAATCACTATGCTCTGTTGTATAAGGGGGGTAAGGGGGGGGGGGTCAGTACGCTGGTACAGGTAATTATTTTTCTAGAGTACGCAGTACGGAAAATGAAAATCTTTCAAAATTATGGATAGTACGAAGTATGTTAAACAAGAGGGCTTCCAGTACGCCAGTAAGGTAAATAAAATACGCCAGTACGGGAAACCCCTTCCACACCCTCTTGTATCTGCCATAGCTCTTGGCAAACTGAAGGCACTCTGGCTTATAACACACACACAATGGCCAGCGGGTTGCGTTTCTGTTGTCAGTAACACTGCTCCACATTGGTCCATGATCGGAGAAAATTCGCGCGCTCTCCTGTCGCAAATGTGACGCACTTTTGAAGCTAAAAAACACTATTCGAAAATGAAATTTAACATTTTGGTTTTCGTATATCATTTCTAACGACCCTAAACATCATCTTTCTAATTTGTGGTACCCATTCAATCAATAGGACCTTTAAGTTATTTCCATTACAAAGAAATTCCCATGTTAAACTTTCCTATTAAAATCTATTTAAAAGTTCCTCCCCACAATATATATACATGTATGTATATGTATATATATATATATATATATATATATATATATACATATATATATATATATATATATATATATATATATATATATATATATATATATATATATATATATATATATATACATATATAAGATCGAGAAGTTCTTCCAATTTTACAAAAGGTACCGCAATAAAGTAGTTAACTTGATTAGATACTCTGTCCGCACCTATTTCTCTAGTTTGCGTCGGCAACTTGATGAAAAGGACATTAACCCCAAAAAGTGGTGGAATCTATCTAAGACTGTTTGGGGGTGTAAAATACACCAGGATATACCCCCTATTTTAGAAGGCGATAAAATTGTATCTTGCATAACTGAAAAATGTGAAATTTTCAACACATATTTTGCCAGTCAATGTAAAACAACTCCTGATGTCGACGCCCCTACATTGCCCGAGTTTGCATTTCGAACGGATGCACGCTTACATGACATTCGTGTAGAAGAAGAGTGTGTCAGGAGAGTCCTGACTTCTTTAAGATTAACCTCTGCTTCTGGCCCAGATAACATAGGAAATATCTTACTAAAAAACACAGCCGACTCGATCTGTAAACCTCTCACTAAAATCTTCAAACTCTCCTTAAGCCTGTCTTGTTTCCCTGATGCTTGGAAGAGATCCAACACATGTCCGGTATTTAAGAAATCCAACAGACAGATCAAAAGTAACTACCGTCCGATCTCCTTGTTATGTAATGTATCCAAAGTGTTTGAACGAATTATTTTTAATGCTATTTATGAATACTTAATGCGGAATAATCTCCTTACCTCTAAAAACTCGGGTTTCAAGGCCGGAGACTCTACCATTAACCAACTTGTGTATATCCTCCATAATATCTATAACGGCCTCGAACATTCCAAGGAAGTCAGGATGGTCTTCCTAGATGTATCTAAAGCCTTCGACAAGGTGTGGCATCCTGACCTCCTTTTTAAATTGCGACAACTAGGCATCTCTGATAATATCGTAACATGGATCGATAGGTACCTATCCAACCGCTTCCAACGAGTCATTATTCACGGACAATCGTCTTCATGGTTACCTCTTGAAGCTGGAGTACCTCAAGGATCCATATTGGGCCCACTTCTATTCCTAATTTATGTTAATGATATTGTCGATGATCTTACTTGTGAAGTCAGACTCTTCGCTGACGACACTAGTCTTCTTGAAATCGTTAACAATCCCATTGAATCCTCGAATCACTTGAACAATAATCTCTCCATCATACACAAGTGGGGGAAGTCATGGCGAGTCATCTTTAATGCATTAAAGTCTATTTCCCTCATCTTTACCGCCAAATTTAATAAACCTGGCCACCCACCTGTGCGCCTAGGAGAGTCAGTAATACCTGAGGAAGATACACACACCCACCTAGGGTTAACTCTGAGTCATAACTTATCCTGGCGTGCACATATTACCCGGATAACAAATAAAGCTGGTCAGCGGATTGCACTCCTTCGTAGGTTTAAATATAAACTTTCCCGTAAGGCACTGTCCAAATTGTATTTATCTATGATTCTACCAATTCTCGAATATGGCTGTGTCTTGTTCGACAATTGTGGTCAAGGCCTGTCCGACTTACTCGAATCAATCCAGTTTGAGGCTGCAAAAATTTGCACTGGTGCTCTTAGACATACCTCACATGTTACTCTTCTACATGAACTTGGCTGGTCAACCCTCGCCACAAGGCGCAAGTACTTTAAATTGATCTTCTTTTACAAAATGTACCATAAATTAGCTCCTCCATATCTTTCTAATCTTGTTTCTCCTTCTTTCCATGGTCGTAACCTTCGACAACCCATTTCCACTATACGCTCTATTAAATGCCGAACTAATCGCCTTGAAAATTCTTTCCTTCCGGACGCCATCAAGCAATGGAATAACCTTCCTTCTGATATTCGCGATTCTATCTCCCTTGAAATATTCAAATCTAAACTGAAAGCTTCCTTGCTTGCCGTGGATGACGTTCCTGATTACTATTCCCATGGTAACAGATTTGCCAATATCTGTCATACCCAACTACGACTGGGCTACTCTAGGCTTAACTTCGATCTTTTTAAAGTCCACATTATCCCAAACCCTACCTGCTCTTGTACTTACCCTACTGAAGATCTTGAACACTTTTTATTATTCTGCCCTGAGTATTCCGTACCTAGAAACAATCTCTTTGCCTCTATTTTTCCAATCTTAGCTCCATGTGTCCACCCAAATTTGATCGTGCACCTTGCAAGTAACAGATTAATCGAAATTTTCCTTTTTGGCAGCAAGGAACTGTCGGATCCCTTAAACTTTCAAATCTGTGAAGCTTTCCAAAAATACATTGTTTATTCACTATTCATGCAATATAATATGTATCTAATTTCTCATTATGGGTATGTGAGTCCATAACAATGTAGTTTGTATCCCAACAGTTGTTTATCTACAAAGAATCGGTAACATTGTTTGTCCTGTGTGTTTTGTACATATGGTGTGTGTATCTCCACGTTCTGGAGAACCCAAATTATTAGTATCATTTCGATGTACTATAGGGCGATCAAGATGAAATAAATATGTTTAAATAAAATAAATATATATATAAACATATACATATACAAAGTCCAAAAATCAGTGGAGCATGACCAATTGAACAAACCTGCACTCACCCAAAGTACATTTCCACCAAGTTAGAAGTCAATCTGACAGACAGTTTCTTCGGAAAAGTCCAAAATGTGAATTAGCATTTAAATGCCTATCGACTTTCATAGTAATCAATAGTAAAGGTGCATTTACCGTTAAGTACACGCATTGAAAAAATCGTCAAAAATCAGGAATTCACAGCAGTGCCACGTAGTAAACAACTTTGTTTGATCCTTTCACACATTAACTTGTTTGCTTATATTTATGTTAATTCGCGTTATGATTGCCTCAAGTGGTCTAAGTTCTTTTTACCCACCGACCTTAAACGATCCTCTGTATTATACAAGTCAATCTTGCATGGTTTTACCTTTTAATGTGAAATCTGTATATTTTCATGATCGATCATTCAAAAATTCGCACCACAAGTGGAACCCAACCGTGGACTCTTTATAAACACATAAAAAAAGAAAAGAAAAAAAAAAGGCAAAGAGATACCGGCATTACCTAAACTAACATTTTGTTGCCGGTACCACTTGTTTTGCACATTTTTGGTAGTCAAATATACAATTTACGAAGCATTCCCGGTACCTGAAGTCAATATGATGCATTTTCTCATTTGTATACTACTGCTTCTGAGTGGTGATATTGAAGTCAATCCTGGTCCAGCGACATCAGCCAGTGTGTCTTTCAGCTCCCAAAATGCAAGTATCTGAAGTAGTGATCCCGACAATAGTGGGAACCCGACGAGTTCAACAAATAAAAAACAAACAAACAAACAAACAAAACTTCTCTCACCTCCACTTCCATATCCAGAACTTAAGCAATAAAGTGGGCAACTGAGAGATCGATGCGCTGGACCATGACATAGCCATCACTGAATCTTGGTTAAATAGTAATATCTCATCTGATGACATTTTGTTAACAGGCTTTCAATGTCCACTTTGGCGCGATCGCACAAGCGGGAACGGAGGTGGAGTCTGTGTGTACGTATCAAAGGACATAGCCGCCACTGGAAGGCAGGACTTAGAACTACCTGAGCGTGAGTGTGTATGGGTAGAAATCACGCCGGAGAGACGCTTATGTTTAATCGGAGTCTTTTCTAGACCTCCAGCCGACAACTTTTTTGGGGGTGGGGGGGGGTGGGGGTGGGGGTGGGGGGGGTTGGGGGTTGGGGGGGGGAGTTAGAATATACAATTGATTCAGCTAAAGATGTAAACATAGACAATATCATTGTAAACGGTGACTTTAATGGTGACCAGCTAGCGGCACCCAGTAGCAGTAAGCTGTACAAGATCCTTGATTGAGATAACCTTACTCAACTTATATCTGATCCTACGAGAGTAACTCAAAATTCAGCGACCTGTCTTGATATAATAGCAACTTCTTGTCCTGACTTTGTAATTTTTTCGGGAACAATTCCCATAGATTACAGCGACCACAAAGCTGTTTTCTATTACGGGCGCTTTAACATAAAAACACATACGGCTTATAGGTGGAAAGTTTGGCTATACGACAGTGCTGATTTTCAGGGCTTAAATGACTCTCTAAATTCCAAAGATTGGACTCATTTTTTTTACTGTAAGAATGTTAATGATATGGTTTTAAAATGGACATATATACATTCATGGGCAAAGCCTGTGCTTTTGTTCCAAACAAGACAGTAACAGTACGGCCAAGCGATCCTCCATCGTTGTCTGCGGCACTCATGCGGAAAATCAGGTGTAAAAACCGTATTCACCGTAGGGCCAAATCCAAAAAGACGCCTGAACTTTGGGAACGCTACCGCCAAGTCAGAAATCATGTGAATAATAAAGTTAAAGAAGCAGAAAAAAAAAAAAAAACCGAAAAAAAGAAAAGCACATTTATGAAAACAGATTGTCTGAACAAATTGAAAATAGTGCTGATACTTATCCCAAATTATGGCGGAAAACTGTAAAGCAACTACTTTGTGTAACAGGCGGTAAATCGACAATTTACCCTCCTCTCAAGGAATGGCCTGATATCATTGCTGACAACCAGGATAAAGCTGAACTGTTTAACTACTACTTTTCAAGTCTGTGTCATGTTGACGACTACACTGCTTCTTTACCGGTACAAGAGTACTCGACCGAGTTTCGCATATCTGGAATCATTGTGAGTAGACTTAATGTTCATGACATCTTAGTATCTCTTGACACTGGTAAGGCGACTGGTCCCGATGAAATCAGTTACAAATTGTTGAAAAAAAACCCTGCCAAATCAATTGACTTACCTCTGTGTATGATAGTTAACCAGTCTTTAAGCGACTCACTGTTTCCTGGTAAATGGAAATATGCCAACGTTACACCTGTCTTCAAAAAGAACTCAAAGCAACTGGAAGAAAACTACAGACCGATTTTACTGTTAAGCTGTGTCGGAAAAGTGTTTGAAAAGTGTGTTTTCAATGCTACTTATAATTATCTTATTTCTAATGACATACTGTACCACTGGCATCAGCTTATCGCCCCGGTGACTCATCGGTGTGTCAGCTGTAAGAAGTTTACGATATTATTTGTGAAGCTATCGATGAAGGTAAAGATGTTAACTTCGTATTTCTAGACTTGAGCAGGGCATTCGACCGAGTATGGCACAGCGGTGGGTTACACAAGTTGAAACAAATTGGAAAAAGTGGAAATCTACATGATTTAGCTATTTGTCAAATAGAAAGCAAAGGGTTGTTATAAATGGACAATCTTTAGGCTTGGCAAATCTAGGTGCAGGAGTCCCATCACAAGGCTCAATATAAGGTCCCAACATCAGCATGTTTGCAGATGACACGTCCTTATTCCTACTCAGTGATAGAGATGACGCAGATATTACTTCTATGATTCTAAACGGTGACTTAGGGGCAATTTTGCTTTGGGTAAGTCAATGGTTTATACAATTAAACGAGAAGAAAACTGGACTCCTACACATTAGTAGACTCAAATAACACAATTTCCCTGTTTATCTGACCGGTAAAAAAGTCGAAGAGCTAGATAGTCACAGACATCTTGGAGTCACAGTAAATAGCAAAGGTACTTGACATGATCACATAGATTCCATTTATTCCTCTGCAATGAAGCGTGCAGACTGCTTGAGAAAACTGATGTACATCTTAACCAGAAGGGTACTTGAAAAACTGTATTTTGTATATATAAGACCCCTAATGGAATATGCAGATGTCTTATGGCACAACTGCACCGAGGAGCAATGTGCCCGCTTAGAGCGAGTTCAGCTCGCAGCCGCGAAAGTAGTGTTCGTAGCGAGCCGTCATGCCCCAAATATAAAAAAACACAATGAGAGCCTCTGTATAGTCGCAGAGAAAACTAGAAAGGAAGATTTGCTTCAAAGCAAATCTGTCTGTGTGCCTTCCAAAGTTGTAAATATTGAATGGTATCAAATTTTGTGCTTTGGTACTTCACATTTGATTAAGCTTATGGCTGGATGAAAATTTCAAAGGTCCGAATGACCTTGACCTTTGACCTTTAACCTTTATAGGCTACATGTTGATTGAAAAAATGTACAGTGCTACAAAACCCACAATTCAAGTCCAACATGATTTGAATTGGATGGACATTGGCCAAGTTATGGCTGGTGAAACTTTCAAAGGTCCAGATGACGTTGACCTTTGATCTCAGGGGGACAAATGTAATTTTCAAAATGTGCAGTGTTGCAATAGCTACAATTTGAGCCAAATATGATCAAAATTGGACAAAATTGACCAAGTTATGGCTAGAAGAAAGCCACCATGAAAATGGCCTTTGACCTTGAAATGACCTTTGACCTCGAGATGACCTCTACCTGAAGTGAACTTTGACCTTTAAAATGATATTTGACCTAAAATTGACCTTTGACCTTGACATGACCTTTGACCTTGACATGGCCTTGACATTGACATGACCTTGGCCTTGCTATGATCGAACTCCTATACACTTGGAACTATATCTACTATAGTATATAAGATATTGAAGATTTAAAACTTTAATTAGCCCTCATTTGCATAATTTTGAAAAGCATGACCTTCAAAATATGCAGTGTTTGAATAGCTACAATATGAGCCCAACATGATCAAAATTGGACAAAAATTTTAGCAAGTTATGGCTAGAAGAAAGCTACAATCAAAAGTGGCCTTTGACCTTGAAATGACCCTTGACCTTGAAATGACCTCTACCTGAAGTGGTCCTTGACCTTCAAAATGACGTTTTGGCTTTAAAATCATATTTTGACCCAAAACCGACCTTTGACCTTGACATGACCTTGACATTTGAGACGACCTTTGCCTTGATATGATCGAACACCAATACACTCGGCACTACATCTACTATAGTATGTAGGATATTAAAGATTTAAAACTTTAATTAGCCCTCATTTGCATAATTTTGAAAAGCATGACCTTTCATTATAAAAAGGCCTGACTTCATCCATAAAAGTATACGTGTGCCAAGTTTGGAGTTTCAACGTATAATACTTTTCAAATGAAATGTCGGACAAATTTGCCGGTAAAGAAAGAAAGAAAGAAAGAAAGAAAGAAAGAAAGAAAGAAAGAAAGAAAGAATTCCTAGAAAAACAGTATGTCTGTGTTGGCACACAGACATAAGTACAAGCTTGCGTACATGTACAAAATAGTTCATTGGATAGCGCTAGCCTACCTAAATTCCCTCATCTTCCAGGTTATTCCATCTGGGCATAATCTTCGGAAGGAAAGTGACATTCCTCTTCTCCCATGTCGAACAAAATTGTGGCATGACTCTTTCTTTCCCTCTACGATTCAACTTTGGAACTCTTTTGATACTGATACAAAATCAAAACCGACAGTAGAATCTTTCAAGAAGAAGCTCAACAGTACATTAGTAAAAAATCCTATTATTGGACACTACTCCTATGGTGCGAGGCGCGGACAAATTCTTCATGCTCGTTTGCCGACGAAGTCTAGCTCCTTGAACGAATTTTTGTGTCGGCACAACTGGTTGACAATCCTAAATGTTCCTGTGGTAAAATTGAAACAACGAAGCATTTCCTCATTGACTGTCCTTTTTACGCCTTTCTAAGAGCACAGCAATTTACTGGCTTACCAGAATCTACCTCCATATCGATTGATACCCTTCTCTTTGGCGACCCAAACCTCACTGAATCTACCAACTGTAAAATATTTACGATCGTTCATAACTATATCATTCAAACTAAGAGATTTTGATTTGTATTACATACTTATAACTGACCACTTTCACCTGTTTGTTCTTTCATTAATTAACTGGTCTGCATTGTTTTGAGTGGCATCTTGTATTATATTGAATCTTATTTTGTAACTAGGAGAGGAGTCCCATATAAGTGTTGCACACTTGCTCTCCAATCCGCTTTTGTAGGAAATAAAATATGTTTAAACCAACTTCTTTGTATATTCTATACGGAATATAGGCGTGAAGAAAATTTAGTTTCTTACAACAAATGAAACATGGTGGAGGAACTTTGAAAGAATTGTTGGCCCATGGCAAGATATATTGATTTCCATGTTGTAAAAATGAGAACGCAGAATGCGTGCCTAAAGACATGCATACATACAAGCTTTATTTACCCTCAGTCTATAGTAAGCCTGTGATTTGTATATATGGCAGAACCAAAATCAGATCGAATTAAAATTGTTGAAATGGACAGCCATGGACGTATAGGGCCTACCTCGCATAAGTCGTCCATGGGACTGCCGATGAAACTAGGAAAGATGATTTGCTGCATAGCAAATCAGTGTTTGTGTCTTCAAACCATATTTGTATGGCAATGTACATCTATTCCATAACACAGGAGTAGAAGTTGGAATGGCATCTCTATCTATTATAGCTTTGAAGTTATTCAAGATTTAAAATTTCGAATACTGCTAATTAGCATGATTTAAATTGCCACGAATTTTGTTTTAGATTCAGCATGCGCAATGGTCAATAACCCCCTAGTGGAAATTGAAATGACATCTCTATCTATAATAGTTTTGAAGATATTCAAGTTTTAAAATTTCCGTTAACCTTAATTAGCATAATTTAAATTGCTACAACTTTTGTTTTAAATTAATTAGATACGCAATGGTCAATAACTCCCCACGTAAAAGCTGGAATAACATCTCTATCTATTATACTTTTGAAGATATTCAAGATTTAAAATTTCAAATGCTTCTAATTCGTATAATTTTAAATATCTTCATTCCTCTGTATAAAAAGGCCCAACTCCTTGTACGGAGGTACAATCATGCCAAGTTTGGAGTTCGTATGTATAATAGTGTCAGAGAAACGTGTCGGACAAATTCGCTGGTAAAGAAGAAAGAAGAAAGAAAGAATTTCAGGAAAAACAGAAACGTGTGTGTTGACACACACACTTCAATCACAGAAACTCCCAAATTTGCCTGGCAAAAAGGAGACATCTTGCCCTCACCTCCGAGGAAATTGGCATCCGAGTAGCGGATCTACTTAACCAGCTTAGTACACCAGGCCTCATTACCATAGATGACTCTGTGACAAAACTAAAAGATATATTTTATTTGGCGGCCGGCAAGGCAAATATTAAAAGAACTAAACTTGTGCGCAGAAAGGGCAAGACAAGACATTACCAAAAATGGTGCGACCCTGACTGCAGGGACACATACCGGGACTTTAAAAAGCTCTGTACCCAATTACGGGTACAGCCACTAAACGTCCATCTGTTAACCCTGTATAGACAAAAGAGAAAATGATACAAAAGACTACTAGATAAGAAAAAAGGGCTCTTTCAACAGAAACTAATTGATAGCATGGTAAATCTAGAATATATAGACCCCGAGCAGTTCTGGAACATCTACAGAGAACTAACTGAGCATGAGTCAATGCATAAAACAAACCCTGTCAGCCCTAGTGAGTGGTTATCATACTTTCAATCTTTACTGAATCAACCAGGGAACCACTTTGACCCGAGACTCGATTCATTCGGAGCTGAAAACAAGGATTTGGTTTTCAGTGAACCAAGCTTTAAACATTTTCCCCCAGAAGCGAACTTGGCCATTTCTAACATAAAGCGCAATAAATCCCCTGGAATGGACAAAATATCAAACATAAAGATCATAAGTAACAACCCTATACTAACTCCAGTATTATCCAAATTGTTTAATAATATCTCTGTAACTCAACACTTTACGCAAATGATCATGTTGTGCTCCTGTATGAAAGCAGCTCTGGCTTACAGAATGCTCCAAATAAGCTTGATAGATACTTTAGCAAATGGAAACTGCAAGTGAACCTGAATAAGACCAAGTCATTATTTTCAATAAAGGCCGACACAAATTCCGTAAATGTAGATTCTTATATAAAAACTCGGAAGTCGAAATTAATCGTCCAAAGTTACTGCTATCTAGGCATTGAATTTTCTGCTGTAGGCACCTTTAACCTCGAGATCTCAAAACTTAAAGAAAAATAAAACAAGATCCTCTTTAGCCTAAGATACTTTGACACGCATGGCAATATTGCTGGGCACTGCTACTTTTTCAGAGCTTGGTGGTACGAGTGGCCATTTATGCCAGTGAAGTCTGGGCACCCTTTCTTATTTACTCCCTCAATGATGACAACTTTATGCAACTCTGTGACCGTGCGCCTACTGAGCAGGTACACATAAAACTCTGTCAATATTTGCTGGGAGTCCACAGGAAACTCATCCATAGCCGCTGAAAAAGGCAAACTGGGAAGATCCCCTTACTCATCGCCTATGTTCTTCTGTTAAGTGCTGGTCAACACTTCACAATCGTGATCCTAATTAAGTTCAACCTTCAGGACACTTGGGAAAATGTTGGTAGAATTGATATCCAGTCATGCACCAAAATACTACCCCTGCCCCCCGAAAAAAAAACCAACCCAACCCCCCCCTAACAAACTATGCTCTGAGTATTCAGGACTCTGGTCCAAGTACATAAAAGGGACATAACGGGGGGGGGGGGGGAGGGGCATGACATTCAAAAATTCCACTTCTTGTCGGGAGAAATACCTAGATATGAACTTGACTATTGAGAAGAAATGCACACGACCTACACATTGAGGTGGGATGATACAATAAAGTTCCTGCAGAAAAACGCCTCTGTACCATGTGCCACAGCAGTGAAGTTGAGGATGGGTTTCATTTCCTGCTAAGATGTAACAAATACGATGTAAATAGATCTGTGCTTTTCAACTCCCTAAAACATATAATCTCCACACATACTCTGAAAGGGAGAAATTCACTTTCTTATTGTCAGGCAATGATGGAGATCACTGAGTGACCAAGCATATGGTGAAACTTGTTAAACTTGTTTCAGGTGCCATGGAAATAAGAAGTGTTACCAGACTTTGATAATGTGATAATGTACATATGTATACCTATCTGTGTAAATACTTTTTTGTCTCTTCTTTAAGAATGCGGATTTAAATTCACTCAATTTAATTAATATCAATTTCTATATACAATTCATCAGTTCCCAGCAATTTCCTAGATGTAGCTTGGGTACTGAATATTTAATGTTTGCCATACCCACTAGTTGGCGGGTTTCAAGCAATATATAAAGTGTAGCAGTGTGTAAAAATGAAAAAGCCTTACGATGTAATCAAAACATTTATCAAGTCTGAAAAAATGAAGAAATGTTAATAAAACCATACATTTCAATGTCGTAGCGAGATAGCCTACTACGACACTACTACAAATGTTCTTTTTTTTCACTCTGGTTTTATCTCAAATGACACATGGACTGACATGATCGGTTCACTACGCCTGACTGTTGTGCGACGCATGCTGAGTAAAGGTCATCTTAATTGTGATATAGATGATGCACCAGCTGCGATGTTGCTGAGATAAACCTACGATGACCTAGATCAACGTAGCGAAATACTGGCTGAGAAAATGCAGAGTGTAAGGGGTTTGCGTTACGGACGTTTCTCCAGGTATGTGAGATTGAAGTTCCTTGGCCCGGGAAATTTTATATCAATATTGGAGGCCATCATACCATAGACCAGAGCTATAAACAGTGGCAGTTCCATGATCATATCATATAACGTGCACCCAGCTTTATTCGACGCTTATAACGCACCGGGTAAAGATGTTGACCAATTGTTGTAACGTGACGGAGAAAGGGTTAAAAGTGAACATCATGTGAGGTTATAAAGTAAACAGTAAAACCACACAATAGGGTCAATTCCGGTCTCTATAATTAAGGATCCGCCTAATTACAGAAAGCAACGGAAAGCGACCGAAAACAACGAAAAGTACCCCCAAACAACCGAAATGAAGTGACCGAAAGCAAGTTGTTTTTAGATACACACACTACAGTAAACTGGAGTGATTTCGCCTGGCAATTATTTTCACAGTAACCCACAATTCCCTCTGTTGGTATGTTGCACCTGAAAATGCTTATTGTTCATGAAGCTATATACCTGTGACGTCACTAACGCATGTTCTAACATATTTTATTCGAGTACGAGTACTTAGTTGCATTATTCTCACATTGGAATATAGCAATTATCAGACAAATCACATAAGTAGTATACATAAATAATTAAACTTATATAATAACTAAATGTTACACAGATGAGTAAAAGATAGATGAATCGTCCCTTTTATAAAGCAAGGAACGATAGCAGTTATAAAGAGCTTGGCCTGGTAAGCTTTGTCACCACCAGCGACGCTGCTGTACTGTAGAGACAAAAAAAAAACGGGACAGTGGATACACGGCCGTTGTGCTGCATGTAGGTGATGCAGTAAAATAGACCGGCGAGTGCTGCTACCTGGGGGCAGGGCAACTGCGTCTTGTTGAGAAAAGTTTTGCTTTCCTTTTACAATTTCGTAATAAAATTGAGGATAGGCCTGGGAATCTCCAAGTAATCATTGTTATAAGCTATTATGAACAAGAAATTTTGATCAGGGCTCAAAGTGTGAAATGAAGTATTATATATAAATATATATATATATGTATATATATATATATATATATATATATATATATATATGTATATATATATGTGTATATATATATATATATATATATATATATATATATATATATATATATATATATATATATATATATATATATATATATATATATATATATAATAGTTTATTTCACACTTGATCAAAATTTCCTGTTGTAGTTATCCCAGCTATTCTTCATGAGACATGATTCCAGATAAGCCAAGTCCACCGACTCAGGCGTATCATGTGAACACAGCTCGAACAAATATTTGGCAGCCTGTGGTAAACTAGTCACCGGTTATGGGAAGCAACCTAATCCAACACGCACTGCAGCTGTGGTGCATGGTTTTGTGGTTCATTCCTGATATGTATTCATTCAAATTGAATAAGGTCCTCTCCCCGTGAATCTGGTCACATATGGTCATGAAGCTAAAACCATTGAAGTTCTTCAGGAAATACGAAGCCCAGATATCTCGGCAGCGGCTCAATATATGGTAAATTAACAAATGGAACCACTTACAAGCAGGCGATAGATTCTCTCTCACAGAGAGCTACTTTAGTGTCAGTACCGGTAATGCTTTTCTGGCTTGATCACAGAGATGTTTACAGGCAAGTTTACTGTCCGCCCGATATAGAAAAATTATACCCAAGTAACAATAATCATGTGTACTTTCGAGTAAGGATCCCCGAAAAGTAAATCTCAATCTGTATTTTGTGAGCAAGTGTCCGCCTTTGTTGAAAATTCCGACTTTAGTTTTATTGAGATTAACTTCTAAATTTCGCTCTTTGAAGTACGCTTCTAGTTTGTTTAATGCCAACTGTAGTCCTTGAGCAGTACTTGACATCAAGACCAAGTCATCGGCAAACAGTAGACAGTTACTTCCAGAATTGTGCAGGGAAACAGGATCACAACATGCACCAAGGGTGGCAGGTAAATCCGGAATGAACAACTTGAATAACAAGGGGCTTAATACGCAGCCCTGTTTAACACATGTGGTGGATTCAAAGAATTCACTGACCATGGAGTCAACTTTAACAGCATATAGCACTTGAGAATATATGCTTTCCAGAACAGAAAGAAAATTGCAACCAATACCTACCTGAATGAGTTTTCAAAAGGGCCTTCATGTTAGCAGTATTGAAAGCTGCCTTGAAATCAGTAAATCAGCAAGAGATGTATTTATGGCTGACACGATTTGTGTACTTTTAAATGATAGTCTTAAGGTTAAACACGTGGTCGGAAGTGCTGGCCCCATGGTGATAGCCAATTTGGCAATGAAGAATGAAATCATGGTCGTCAGAAAATTCTGTGAGGCGGTGGTGGAGAATACTAGGAAACAGTTTGCCCATTACACCACCTAGTGCAATACCCCCATAGTTACCAGTAAGGAGGGCATCGTCCTTCTTATGAAGAGGGGAAAGGAAATTTTCTGCCAAACATGAGGGAAGTACCTATTACTGAGGATGCGATAGAGACGTTAGTGCAGAACTGGAAGGAGACCAGCCCTCCCTGCCGTAAGCATTTCGTTCGAAACCATATCTGGGCCAGAAACTGTTTTCATTTTTTTATGTTTAATTGTATTGTCAATTTCACTCAGTGAGATAGAAAAAAATTAATTCATCGATCACCTTCTGCTGTTGTACCAGTTTTGTTCAATGCCTGTATCAAATACTGCCTCTTTTTCAGCCGAGTTGAGGGGATTGTTTAGAAGTTTATGAAAATAAGCAATCCTCCTTGACAACGAAATTTTACCTACGGGTCTATGCCCTTCGATTCTTTCTTTGTGAATTATAGAGGGACCAGATGTGACCCTGTTGTGTAGTTTTGCATTCTACAGTTACATCTATCTATCTATCTATATATATATATATATATATATATATATATATATATATATATATATATATATATATATATATATATATATATATATATATATATATATATATATATATGTATATATATATATGTATATGTATATATATATGTATATATACATATGTATATATATATTTATATATATATATAATATATATATTTGTGTGCGTGTGTGTGTGTGTTTGTGTGTCAACAATTACATGTACAATTAAAGTAGAAATGAATATGAGTTGAAGAGTTCAAAACCAGTTAACGCAGATGAAAACATCTTTCGTTTATATTATACTTGCATGTTTATTTTGCTTGTGTATATCTAACGCTATTCTTCAATGTACACAAAGTTTTTTATCACGTATACGCGGATCCTTGACAACATTTCACGGAGATGATAACCCGCTTCATCAGATACCAGCTCGACACACTCCAGGAAAGTCGATGGGAGTTCGGTATGTATCGACAGTAAGTATTCAATTATATTTGAATCAGAGCAGAGGTAAATTTACTAGGAGAGGACTGCCATAAAGTTTGGCAACTGCCTCACCATCTAAACAATTTGACGCAGATGCTTTCGAGTTGAAGACAGATCTCATCTATGTAGAACTTCTAGTCCGAATCCGAGAGTTTGAATATTTCACTCAATTATATACTTGAAGTCTCAAATATTCAGGTTGTGAACAAATGTGAATTTCAATCAGATTCGCAGAGTTTGCGGAACAGTCAATTGTGCTCCGTAACCACTACTGAGTCTTAAGCAAAGAGTATTACCACATATCGTTTAAAGGTGTATGTGACAGAAACATTTCCATATTAAAAATAAGTTTACAAACTTTTAGTCTGGTAGAGGTAATGAATTACTTGTACATGTATTAGTGATTGTTGCATTACTGTCGTATGTACGCGATATATTCATACATACACAATCTATATCCATAATAAACTAATCAGGATGACTACAATGAATACGCAGTCATACACTATCACTACGGAATTAACGACAATATACACGATAATGCAGTATGATCTACGCAAAAAGTGTGACAACTTTTCTGCTGCTTTTACTGCCTCCAGTCCCCAACCAGATGTTCCAAGCTGCAAATGGCCAACAGATTGAAAGGAACTGAAAGCAGTGTTTGGTAAGTATTCAATATATAAAGTATCTTGAGATATCCTCAAATAGGTCGTCAGCCTTGTTTTTTGGACAGTTTTCTATAGAAATTATTGATCATTCAAAACCATTTTTCTACCAGGATAGTGTGCATGGTACGTTTATACACGTAGCTGATAATGATATTACGCATAAATGAAGATGAAAGGCAGGTGAAGTAATGGCTGTTAACAGGTTAGCAAACGATTTGATAACAAAGAATCTGGGAGAAATATCCAATGACGGTTCCGTCCTGAGTGGCGACCGACCAGCAAATTTAGATGCTCTAGTGCTCGCTATCCTTCCGATGAAATAAGTTTCGATCTGATCCGTTTGATGATGTTAAATTTAACATACAACCTTAATTAAAAAAAAAAAAGAAAAAACCTTTTAAATACCATTTAAATGTGAATCTGAAAAGTGACACCCTTTTAAATATTTAAATGTGACTCTGAAAAGTGAAACTTCTACAGAAGAGTGAAGTCACATAACATGCCGTACGACATTGATTTTCTCTCCAGTGAACGATACGCTTGCTGTATCGCGTA
This sequence comes from Hermodice carunculata, assembly GCA_964020975.1. Classification (NCBI taxonomy): domain Eukaryota; kingdom Metazoa; phylum Annelida; class Polychaeta; order Eunicida; family Amphinomidae; genus Hermodice; species Hermodice carunculata. Next base: position 8,106,551 of record OZ026625.1, on the reverse strand, counting down.
TTCACTCCTGTCAGAATTTCATGGACCACTGGTAAACAGAAACCGTGTGCAATTGCAATCCAAGAATGATTAAATATCGGCCCCACTGTAGTGCAAATGACCATTGATTTCACTCTAATGTATCCACACTATTTCTTAACGTTTACTCGGCGTTTCAGGGTTGAATTTGGAAAACTTGCTGTCGACCAGAAAGCGCTCAACCTGGGTCAGGTATTGGTCATTGCATGATCTCTTATGCTTTTGTTTTTCCTGGAATTAGTATAATTATGATCTAATTCCAAACGTTTGTTACGCAAACAACACGAAGAAAATCAGCAGCTGAGAATGTTCTTGAATTTTGTCAGTATATATACATCGTTAAAACATATGTCAGTAAATGCTGTAATTGGATTTTAATAACCCTCCATAATATTACATGTAATAACATAACATTACCCGTCAAATATCAATGTCGCATAGTTGGCCATAAAAACTGTCGCTATGACAACATAATATATTGTTTTGTACGGCGAGGTACTATATTTTTGTATGTGTATGGAACACATTGGCAGTGACTAGCGTTTGACCAGAAAGAAAGCATTTCTGGCACATTCATGCCGTTCTCATATTTTCAAACCCAATATCATGGGTATTCGAGAGAAACCATACATGATTCCCATGCACAAGATGTGCCCTCTACCCTGCGCCACCTGTTACTTGCAATTGTTTTCGACGAATGGCTCCTTCTAATTCGATGATTAAAAATGACATAAATTGCTTGCTTATTGAAAAGGGATTCCCAGACTTCCTACCACCAAGCTATGTGACGGAGGCTTTGGCGGAAGCAGCTCGCAACCCAGACCCTTACATGCAACAGTACACCAGGGGATATGTAAGTACTCCCCCGCGTTGTACATCATGAAAGTCTGTGTGCAAACACGTATACCCCGCAAAATATGCCGGTCCTCTATATGACAAAAATGGCGTCAGCTGTATTGTCACACCAATGCCATGTTGTTAATGAGGTTATATCCAACAGCCATCCAGGCAGGCTGTTAAACAGGGCGGTGCATGTTGCCCATGTTAATAATTTCCATTAGTAAAAGAAAACTTTTTGTCGTTTGTGGTCGCATGGATGCAGTAGTTTTACAATAAGGTGATATTTTTTTTCTACCTGTTTTGCTTCGTTTCTGGAAGAAATTGAATTTCGTTATCAAAATGCTGCTTGCCATTCAGATATAATATTCTCTAACAAGTTTGGACGACGAGTCCTCTTTCCTTGCTTCCAAAGCTGACCCAAACTCCTTCCAAGTGTAGCAGAGGTAAGTGACACGGAACTCGGTCAGTTTTGGAGGCAACTTCTTTGCTGTTTCATGCATATTGTTAGTGGATTGGGTGTGTTTTTCCCTGTTTGTTTCTTTGAAAGGATGGATTTAAGCAAATTTAATGCGTTTGGCAAATTTAGATATTCTGTGAACTGTGACTGTATATTTCATACATACCCTTCTGAGGTATAATGATTCATCGATAATATAAGAAAGCCATCAATGTGACCAGTTGTGAGTGTATCATTTATATGATCATCATCTTTGAAGACACTACTCGAAACTTAACACTCTGAGTACTTCATAGTTTTTAATTTATACAAAGACAATGATACCTTCATTTTATAGGGCCATCCCCGATTGGTCAAGGCCTTATCTGATATATACTCTCGCGTGATGCACCGAGACATTGATCCGATGGACGAGATCCTTGTGACAGTAGGAGCCTATCAGTCACTATTTTGTATCGTGCAAGGACTTGTTAACCCAGGGGACGAAGTATGTACATTATTTAACTTATAATCATGGAATTTATCACATTTTTTTCAAGGTTTGTAGTCTGTGAATTTGATAAATTCTGTTTGTAGGTGATCATTATCGAGCCCTTCTTCGACAGTTATGAACCAATGGTGAGGGTAGCTGGAGGCATTCCTGTTTTTGTCCCGCTCAGACCGGTATGTAAAGCAGCGATATATTCATATACTGTTGAGCCTTTCCCACAGAAATCGCTCAAGTGAGACAATTGTCGTCTGCATCAATGGTTATGATCATTTTTCATTTTCATCTCTCGTTAAATCAACAGGTTATGAATGAGTAATAAAAATAGTGGTAAGCATGATATCCCCAGGCCAACAGCTTTTCTTTGCATGGCATTGTCCAACTGGCGCCAAAAAGAGCTGTCGGCTCGATCCTCAACCTAACCGCGAAAAAGTGAATATGTATTGACTGGTTAAAATATCTCGCTGCCACATCCTGTCAGATTTCACTGAACAAAGACAACCTATAAGGATTTCAGGCAGACACATTTTCCAGGTTTCCAAAAAAGAACATGTGCTAGCCGACATGACCATTAAATAAAAGTGTTTTGATTGTCATTTACACAATCAATGAAATTAGAAATCAGTTAAATAAATACAGAAAATTAATTCATAAGTGTGCTGTCATGCAAGTAAATTAATTCGTTAATGCGTTGTCTGTGGTGCCTTTTATATTTTGAATGCACTCGTGCCAATTTGTTTTATTGTATTCATCTGCAGACAAAAGAAGGTGATGTATTATCTTCTGCAGACTGGAAGCTGGATCCAGATGAACTGGCGAGTAAATTTAACAGCAAGACCAAAGCCATATTCTTTAACACTCCCAATAACCCAGTAGGAAAGGTGAGTGATAGCCCCATATATTTATTAACTGCGAATACTACGCTACAAAATGTATCTGGATCAAAGCCACACTCTTCAATATTCTAATAATCTACCAGGAAAGGCAGGTCAAAACCATGACCATGTACTTACAGTTGTCTAGTGGGAAGGTAGGTCAAAGCCATAATATCTACTTACGCTAATCCAGTGGGGACAGTAAGCCAAAAGTATATTCTTAGACCTCTCATGTTAGAGTAGGATGCATACGCCTAAGCCATATTACTTAACCCCTGTTATTGCAGCCGAGAATATAGGATAAAGGAATATTACTCAACCTCTCTAAAAGTAATCCTACGGGAAACGTAGGACAAAGCCATAATATGCAATCCCTAATTACCTCGAGATGGAAACGTTAATGTCCCTGTCTTCTATCAGTTTTATTACTAAGGATCTTCAAGAAATAAACCATCCTTGTATGTAAGAGTCATTCAGTGGGGGTCCATCCTGAAAGAATAGAATGTGAAGGAGGAGTAAATTAATGGCTACTTTCCTGGCACATTTCGTAGTCATGGCTGTCTGTGCGGTTCATATTTGTACCTGTCCCACAGTGGCATCACTTTTTGCAGTGGTAAAGGTGATGGGGCTGAAAATGATTATGACATTTTGTGGCGTACATTTGGATCTCCCTAGTAAGACCCGCCTAAGTGACTGAAAAATGTGGCCTGAATAGGGGAGTGATCTTATTAGAGATATAATGCAATTATAGATCACCAAAAGAGACGAAATTGATGATCTTTATATAGAAATGGTCTTTTACGGAGGTAGAGATTATACTGTATATAGCTATTTTCGGTAATGTCCAGCAAGTCTGTCTGTCTGTCTGTCTGTCTGTCTATCTATCTGTCTGTCTGTCTGTCTGTCTGTCTGTCTGTCTGTCTGTCTATCTATATATCTTTCTATCTATCTATCTATCTATCTATCTATCTATCTATCTATCTATCTATCTATCTATCTATCTATAAATACACACACACAAAGTCATATACATGTATATGTATAAAACTGGGTTCAGCGATAATAATGTCTGCAGGTGTTCACAAGGGAGGAGACAGAAATGATAGCGGATCTTTGCAAGAAACACGATGTACTGGTTATTGCCGACGAAATTTATGAGTGGATGGTATTCAGCGGATATGAACACATCAAAATGGGTAAGCCTGCCAGGGATTAACCCTCTGTCGTCAGGGCATTTCGGCAATTTATTACCGCAAAGTATGTATATTAGCTTCTGCCCTCTAAACTTTTAAATAACGGGATATTTTTGTCTCTCGATAACGACACCATCATTGTAAATTAGCGTGATTGCATTTTGGTAATATTTTGTACAGTTTCCGGTTTCATTAGCTAACATGTGGGTAGCTTTTAATGCAGGATGCATGTATCCTCGCTGTACATGTACTGCATGTAACCAAACAATTTATCATACGTCTTTACTCCGCTTGTTCTGTAATATATATATATATATATATATATATATATATATATATATATATATATATATATATGTATATATATATATATATATATATATATATATATATATATATATATATTATATATATTACAGCAGACCATCCTCACTAGGATGAATGTGATTGTCTACAATAGTCGCCATATTGTGAAGTACAAAATTGTCAACATAAAAAGAAACAATAGCAGAGAAAGGTGGTTGTAATTTGGCAGTGGTCTGTTTCTGGACATTCTTATAAAATAAAGGACCTTCTATTGTAAACTTTTGAATTTCAACACCGTTTGAACTCTTTTTTATCAAGTTTTGGATTAATCAACAGCTTTCGTCGGTTCGTTTCATGAGCATTGCACATTAAGCACGCCGAAGAAAGCTGTTGACCTGCTGTTGACCTGGACGATTTTTATTTTGTCTGCAACTGTAGGCACGCTAATACTCGAAGTAAAGATCAGTTTTACACGGAAGATGAATCTGGTGTGGGTTTGTCAAATCTGGGCACATCGACATCAACTTTTTGTCAAAATTCGCAATGAATGTGTTAAAACGATACCAACATCATTTTGATGAGTCTCATCATGCTGTTTAAAAAACATAATAAATCTTGATTGCTAAAGGTGGATGTGTAGCCGGTACAGTTTCTTGCCCGGGTTTGATTGAGTTCGTTGCTGCTAAATCGCCCCAGTGTTCATTACTGCTATTGTCCAATTATCTACCTGTCTTTCTCAGGCACAAAGCATTGCAGGTATCGCCAGGCACACCATGTACACACCTGAGGTTTTCAACTTGACTTAACGTGTCACCAGGGTGGACAAATATATTTTAGTGGTGGTATGCGGTTTAATAGCTGGTTGTATGTTGTGCTGTCCTCTTCAAGGCATCTGCAGGCTGTTAATCTTTTCCCTCTCGGTAAATTTATATTTGATGATTGACACCCCATTTACTTCTGTTGGGTGCGCACAAGTAACGCATATATTTAGTAAACTTACAACAGGGCTAAATGTAAATCAACCAGTATCCTAACGGCTCAGAAGAAGCCAAGAAAAACGGTGAAAGCCGCAACCGTCAGCAATACGACAGATTATAGGTGGATATATATCTACTTGCAACTTCCAAATTTCATGAAGTCAGTTTCTTATCGGACATTGAAAGGGTCAATCGTCAGGCAAATGATCAGCTGAAATACACTCTTAATGGGCACGTTCCTTTATGTACCACAGGTTTGGGCAAAGATCTAGACTCTTGTTGTTTGGTGTGCATCTGTTGAAATATTTTTTTTATGGAGATTCCTGTAGAAATACCTTTTTGACAGCAAATCTACCCGGGATGTGGGAGCGGACCATCACAGTCGGTAGTGCAGGCAAGATATTCTGTGTGACTGGCTGGAAACTGGGATGGTCCATTGGGCCTAAGAACCTTATCCACGCACTGAGGACACTGCATCAGAATGCTCTCTATTCTTTGGCTTCACCTATACAGGTACGGACATCACTTAGGAACGAGATCCTTAAGAATATACACCATCAGACCTTGACATACATTTATGCATGCATGCATGCATGCATACATACATACATACATACATACATACATACATACATACATACATACATACATACATACATACATACGTACGTACGTACGTACGTACATACATACATGCATACATTATTATGATAGTATACTGATATTTTTATGGCGGTATCCAATTTGTGTCTGAATGTTCCAATGTGGGGCCAATTTACCTGCTATTGTACATTCGAACCATTTCGTTTGCATTTTCCCGGCCAATCATATACGCGTAGATGTGGCTGTATGAACAGTGGAATTAGTGGTTATGCAAGATGGCCAGGTGTGAAATCAAATTAATGGAACAAGACCCAACAGACGCGTTTTTATCCGATATATTTAAACAAATCAACAAATTTATCACTTCGTGGTGGAAAACATTTTGTGAAGATTTGCTTGCTGTTATAAATCTTAATGTTTCAAAGCGAAGAATATAATTAGGTTTTTGTAATGCAAATTTTGTACTAATTGGGTTTCAGGTTTGCCTGCGAAACATACCAAATCCTATGTTCCCTCCCTTTAAAATGGAGCAGAGAAAAAACGTCTTTGATCTTTTTAGAAGGCAACTTGCAAGTAAAATTCCGCAATTTTACCTTCTAATCGAAGGAAGCAGTAGCCATCAGTTTGGAACATGAAAATGCCAGATTTGGTCAGCCTGACAGTTTCTTCCGTACTTTAACTGTCGACCTGGAGAGGAAACGGGACAGGATGGCACAGATATTGCGAGATGTGGGCATGATCCCGACCGTACCGGAGGGAGCGTACTTCATGATGGCTGACTACTCCACATTAGGTATATTCAGTTTCCACGGCAATTATATATATATATAAATATATATATATATATATATATATATATATATATATATATATATATATATATAATATGTATACATACATATATACATAATATACATATACATACATACATACATACATATACATATATCGCTTAATTGCTATAACATTGTGTTATTTTAATTTGATATGTCGGGCCAATTTTGAGTGTCTATTCACATATTTAAAGGCAAAATAATGGAAGAAACTTTGAGATACATAAGAAACATAATGCTTTTCATTAAAGTTCTTGTCAGACTCGATCACTGATATCCACCGCGCATGTAGTATTTTTGGTAAGGCCTCCATTCACTGGCTAAAGATACAGTCAGGCCTGTGCTCATAATCATACTGGGAACTTTTCAAATATAAGCTTCAATGTTTGAATGAAAATAGTAGCATGAGCTAATTCATGACGGGTGTAACTGAAGATATCCCCAAATGACCACTGGGGCGCGTGGACTTGCAATGCACAACGTGTTATACGCCAGAAGGCGCTTGGCAAGCACTTACGGATATATATATATATATATATATATATATATATATATATATATATATATATATATATATATATATATATATATATATATATATATATATATATATATATATATATATATATATATATATATATATATATATATATATATATGTATGTATATATTCACAAAAGGTATACTAGTGTCATCATTCTGTTTGTCATTTTGAAGGAAAACATCTGGAGGAAGACGGACTGGAGCCCAAAGATGTAAGATTTGCCAAATGGATGACAGTAAATAAGGTAACATCAATTTACACCATCATGTTGCCTCATTCTGGGTGTGATTTATTTCAAATGAAATAGTTTACGCATTTGCTATTTAACATTCTGGATGATCTGGGCGTTCTAGTTTGAAGAAGAAAGAAACATCGCTTGCTGAACCTCAGAAAAAAGCTCGCCGAATTTCTGGTTAAAAGGAACTGAGGTTTTTTGCCAATGTGGGCGACTTGTAGCTTCTTTTACAGCATAATTTAATGCTACACCAACAAACTTCGTGGGACAGTGTCTTGTGTAATGCTGTTGTTGCTGGTGGGTCTCAAATTTGTTTTTGTTAATAGCCAGGGGAACTGATCGATAATTCTCAGAAACAAAGTCAGTATTTCATCTCTCATGGTTGAGCAGTGTTTTGATTTGTACGTTTCAAATTATTTGTATGTTTCAAAGTTATTTGCCAACTGAGTTTACTCACTGTCAACCATCTGTTCACCCTCCAAAACTATAATGTTGAGATAGATAGATAGATAGATAGATAGATAGATAGATAGAGAGAGAGAGAGAGAGAGAGAGAGAGAGAGAGAGAGAGAGAGAGAGAGAGAGAGAGAGAGAGAGAGAGAGAGAGAAGAGAGAGAGAGAGAGAGAGAGAGAGAGAGAGAGAGAGAGAGAGAGAGAGAGAGAGAGAGAGAGAGAGAGAGAGAGAGAGAGAGAGAGAGAGAGAGAGAGAGAGAGAATTATTATGGCTTGTAAGATCGACCTTTATTTCAGAAATTATCGGCTATTCCTCCGAGTGCATTTTATAGCAAAGAAAACCAGCATCTGGCAAAAGATCTTATACGCTTTGCTTTTATCAAGGTAGGTCTATGGTGAAAATGTTAAATCAGATTCAAAATTTCTTGATAGCTGCAAGACCTTCAACTTCTTGCGCATAGTGCAGCAATGTATTAAAAATGTATGCTATTTTTTCAAACAAGAATATGGCCAAGTCAACAAAGGTCTTTTGATGCAGGTCTCTATCGCTTGTTCATTGTCAAAAATTCGATGTAATTGTGAACGTTAGGGCAATTAATCTCTGCTTGTCGTCCTGAAATTTGAACTTACCTTATACAAACAACTGACTTCGACAAAAGACGGTATACTCTGAAGTGACATAACGGCACTGGATTCACATTCTTTATGAACCAAACTTTAATGCATTTACCTGCGTACTTACACTTATCATAAAGCGAACAGAGACCACGAGGATGGTCCGCGTAAACAGCGTTTCTCTGTGTACTTTAGGAGTTCACCCGAAATCAGGCCATTGAAAGCTGCTGACCTGGTCAATACTTGGCACTGAGAGAGTTAATATTTATATTAAGTGGCAATGCTTCCGCAGCATTTTTTTCCCAAGTTCAAGTAATTTACCTTTCTACGTATTAAGATTATTTTTTCGCTCCGGTAGTTGCACCCGCCCTGTTCTATTTTGCAGGAGGACAGTACGCTGGATAAAGTGGAAAATATCATGAAAACCTGGAAAGCAACGTTATGATTTTCATTCATGCAAGGTTGCTCATGGCGTGACACATACAGACTTTACGAAAAATATCATGTCTTGAAACTTGTTTTGGTGACAATTAAAAAATGGAATTCTTTAATTCTTTCTACAGGACCATGGTCAACAGATTCTGAATGTATTTAAGTTTTGAACTGTTGCTAAGGAATATAAAAGGAGCCAGTTGGAACTCAGTTCAGATTCATTTAAATTATGAAGCAGTTACATACATGTTGATTTACAGTTGGAAGACCTTGAAGTCAAAATTTTGTTTTGAAGAGACATGTTTAACATGTCCGCATGTTTTATAATGCACCAAAAGCCCACATAAACTATAAACAGGTTGCGCCGCACTCACGATGACGTCATCACAAACCTAATGGGATATTTTCCAGCGTCACAAGTGTTTTATATTTTAACCTCCAGACAAAAGTGTGTTGTCCCCAATTGTTAATTTTGCCACATTTGTCATCTTCAGTCCACATTTGCCAATTTTGACTGAAGATGACAACTTTTATTTTGTCGTTATCTATGGCAACATTAACAAATAGTGACTGCAAAGATTTTCTGTCATCAAAGTATGGCATTTTAAGGGTTAAAATGATATACAGCTCTGGTAATATCTATCTGTTCCATTCATCACCCTCATTTTGTTGACAGCAATGTCATGTGTGTGTGTGTGTGTGTGTGTGTGTGTGTGTGTGTGTGTGTGTGTGTGTGTGTGTGTGTGTGTGTGTGTGTGTGTGTGTGTGTGTGTGTGTGTGTGTGTGTGTGTGTGTGTGTGTGTGTGTGTGTGTGTGTGTGTGTGTGTGTGTGTGTGTGTGTGTGTGTGTGTGTGTGTACATCTTGATCCAAACAAGCTGGCACCTTTGCAACAGAACATGTAGTCGACTGACATGTATTTAGCGGAAAGCACAAAATTAGCAGACAGAAACGGAAATGACATTGAACTTTACGAGTAAGGCGACAATAATGAAAGATACCATTATACAACCGAAGGCAGGAAAATACACCAGAAACACCTGGTGTGTGTTATTACGTGTTTGTCTTCAATTATTTCACTGCGTTTTCAGCTTCACTAAATGTGCAATTTGTGATTTGTACTTTGGCTGGGGTGGCTTAATACTTAAAAATTTTCAGCTGTACTACATCTTGTAGATCTCATCGGAATATTTATTTGAACACATGATCAATACTGACAGTCCTGCCTGTAATACCAAGTGGCGTTTTCAAAAGCAGTTCAGGAAGCTCTTCATTTCACAGAATTTGTGATGGGCAGTAGGACGATTTTGACGGTCTGATAAAGAAAGCTGTACTAGTTTGTGCGCAGCAAATGTTTTGAGGACCATGACAAGGCGAACCAAAGTATTATGTTTTATGAGTCGCCAACGTTTCACGTAGCATGATGTTTGCTGTGGATCCTAATCAGTTATAAACTCGATCAGCCTGCGTTAGCAATAACAGAACTGGATGTATCTATATTTCAAAATTTTTCATTGTGTACAACACACTCTGAGTGTCTTATACAGGCGCAGAGCATGATGTTTGGCAGCGGTTGTGGGTGGGAGTGCTTCCAATGTATTTTCACGCATGGAACAAACACATGTGATGAACATGGTCCTGGTGGAATAACTACCAGTCAACGGCACAAGGAAAGACGTTATCACATGAAACACGTTCCTGTATTTCATTTTGCATCTGCGTGATCATTTTGCGTGTCACATTTGTAAGTAATAAAGAAATTTCGTCGTGTTATTTCAGTAATTATGTCCACTTGCGTACAGGTAGACTCTTTGAATAAAAACATCAACGGAAAAACGCTCGGCGATAAAAAAAATTATGATTTGATTTATTAATTTCAAAACACAATGCGTGCAAAAGTTAATTAACAGAGCACAAAATGTTCAAACGTGCCTGCACGGCCCATCTTTTCCCTTGATCTCAACCCCGTCAATTGAAAAGCAGATTTCGGAGAAATGAAACCCAAGGAGGCCACCAAATTAATAAAAAGGAAAATGAAAGAAATAAGAAAACTCGAAGTGCTCTGTGCTAGGCCTACTCATGTTTTTTGTCTATGTCAGTGATATAGTAGATATCGTAAGAGCTGAAATACGTCTTTTTGCGGCCGACACTACTTTATATATTAAAGAGGATAATCCAGTTGAATGGGGCAAACATTGTAAATCAATACCTTTCTTCAATGTCAGACTGGGCAAATCAATGGCTAGTCACCTTCAACCCTGCAAAAACTAAAACACTACTAGTTAGTACCACACGGAATACCTGCAGATCACCCAAGTCTAAAGTTCCAACAAACGAATATCGAATTTGTAGAACAGCACAAACATTAGGGACTTACATTTTCATCTGACCTTCCTTGGTCAACGCAATCGCTGCCAAGTCAAAGAAACTGGCAGGTTTCCTAAAGAATATACAGTATAAATTGAACAGACGTGCACTAGAATCTCTTTATTTTTCCTTAATACTACCGTGATTAGAATATGCCAGCGTGGTTTGGGATGGGTGCACACAGGCGGACAGAGCTCTGCTTGAATGTGTTCAACTGGTTGCAGCCCGGGTATAACAGGAGCACCAGGTCGTACAAGCCATAGTACAATATATGGAGAAACAGGCTGTGAAACCCTTTCAGAACGGCGGCGAAAGGAAAAATTAGTTTTCATGTATAAAATAGTAAACGGGCTTACTACTCGATTATCTTTGTAAATTTTACCCTCAGCCAATCAGTGACAGAAGTAGATCAAGACAGAGTATTACTTCTCTTCCTGTTATGAAAAACGTGCTCTAATAAATGTTTCCGCCTTCCATTAGAGAATGGAAGCTTCCGACAGCAACGAAACATGCTGAAAATATTGATGAATTTAAAAGCAAATTAGATAAAAGTTAACCTACAAGGAACAAATTATTTTACTTAGAGGAAAGGAAGATTGCCATAATCCATACCAGAATGAGAATGGGTTTCAGTCAGTTGGATTCCGACTTGTACAAGATGGGTTTGGCGGTTACACCACTATGTTCCTGTGCATATTATGCTTAATATTATTTCCACTGCTTTTTCCAATGTAACACATATGCTATACCAAGGGACGAACTCCAAACTGAAATTACTGCCCTCGCAGCGTTCAAACAAAAAACCCTACTATGTGGCATAACTGGCAAAAACAACAGAGTCATTTATGAAATTTTTTGTTCAGTTCACAGTAACATCAAGTCGACTGAAAGATTTAAAGATTATGTACCTTTAACTTACAACCGGCTACGTGATTGTATAATCCCATCGCTAGATTCAGGTGTGGTAAATTATACTTAGCACAGTCATGTACTCGTCCAATTGTCTTCTCTTTTTCCTCTGCTCTTCTATCTGTACGTAATGGGATGTGCCAACTGTCAGTTAATTGACAGTTCAACCTATCCATGTCTGCATCGTCATTGCTTGTACAAGAGGTCTTCATATAGGCAATGTGCCTCTTGACAAATTGTTCTTCGAAATAAAAAGGGTTTAAACCAAGAAAAATCAAACTTATTTGCATCTTCGAAAGTCATACAATTCAGATTTTTTTTTGCGTTTTTACGAGTTTTTAAATTCCCAATTCAGAGTTGTTTTTGGTAATGACGAGTGCAAAAGGTCGTACTTACGAGTGTTTAAAGTGGTAATTACTAGGGTTTATGGTCGTAATTTTGAGCTTGAAAGTCGTTATGGCAAGTTTTTCTCTTGATTGCAAATTTTTGAAAGCCGAAATCATAAGTTTTAAAAACCATAATTTCAGCTCTGTTTCCGAATTTTGAGCCTTTTTCTCCTAGTAATTTGGACTCTCGTCGAAACTTCAAACAGTAATTTTTTATGCATGTAAATTCTCAGATGGAACCTTTTTTTAAGTTAAACGACAAGGAAGACGTATATTTGCGCGCACACACGGGATATATCTTATGAACTTGATTGATGCACACTCCCCAAAAGTGTGCCACGCTGACCGTCATGGTGACGGGCCTTACGACTTTTTCATGGTAACCATCACCTAATTAAGCCGTAATCTAGCACTTAGCCAACATTCGTTTTTACACACACACACACACACACACACGCACGCACGCACGCACACACACAATCACACACACACACACACACACACACACTACTATCCTATCAGTACAAACCACTTTTTGAAGCTCGGCTCCAGGAGTAAATTTTTATACCCCCCGAAACAAAGTGGAAAGGTTGGGTGGGGTGGGGGGGGGGGGGGAGGTATACTGGTTTCACCCTGTCCGTCCGTCTGTAGACGTAATCTTGTTTGGACTCTATCTCCTTCAATGGTGCTCCAATCTTCTTCACAATTTGTACGGTCATTCTCTGTCACTAAAGGGTGTCTCCTGAAATAACGGTGACCTTCAGTTATATAGGTCAAGGTCACAGCAAGCACCTGTAGACATAATCTTGTCCAGACTCTAACACCTTCAATAATGCAGTGATCTGCTTGAAACTTTGTATGGTTATTATCTTTTACTAAACGGCGTGTCATGAAGCAACAGTGACTTTGGGCAATGTAGGTCAAGGTCACAGCAGGTATATGTCGGTAGACCTGTCGACATAGTGATCTGTAACTCCTTTATGGGGGGGGGTATGGTTTTTGTTTATCACTAAAGGGTTGTCTATCACTAAAGCGTGCGTCATGAAGCAACGGTGACCTTAAGCTATATAGGCCAAAGTCACAGCAGGCTGCTTTATAAAGGTGTACCATGAGGTAATAGTGAGTTAGTAATCAACAAAATTACAATTTCCTTGATTTGTATTGGTCAATTATAGCAGGCATCTGGATATAGGTGTGTCATGAAGCAAGAGTGAGTACAAACAGTTTTGTCAAAGCAGCTCAAGGCAAAAGTTCAAGTCATGGAAGAGTATGGAAAACGTTGAGGCACAATGTACTTGCATTTTGCGGGGGAGGGGGGGGGGCAGGGATCCAGTATGCCTTTCGGCTACTACTTTTTGTTTATTTTAGGTTTATGTTTTTACTCTTGATCCGAATCGAAAGTCAAAACCATATAGCCACATCCAAAAAAATTCATTCTGCGTAAAAAAAGAATTTTTGTGTACGAGGAATTTCACATAAGATGTCAAAACACCCTGAAGACTGAGTATGTTTGTTATTCCACCTGTACACATGATGTTTTTATTGCAAATCTTAATCTACATTTTTACGGTTCTCGGTTTGCGGTTTTAACAAAAAGAAAAAAAAGGAAAATCAATAACACAAAAAAACAAAACAAAAACAAAAAAAAACAAAAAAAAAAAAACAACAAAACCCCACATTTTCGGCAACAATGAACTATGGCGAAAACACGCACGCTGTTGGGGGGTTCGGCAAAATTCGTTCATATGGAGTCTCAAAAACTACTCCGGTCACCTGCTTGTTGTTTCGCAACGAGTAGTGTGTATTAGGGAAGTGAATCGGATACTTCGTTGGTAATACTTCCCTATTTTTTTAAGGTCATATTGTAATGAAAACCTGAGAGGGTTAGAGGGTTATAACTCAGAAATGCAATGACTTTTAGGGTAATATGGTAAAAATTAAACATCCTCTCGATACCTTTTAATTTTTAAATGACCAAGTAAAGATCTTGATTAAAATGTTTAGTTTGATGAGTCTCTTATATACCAGTAAATACATTTTTGAACATATTTCGAAATGCTTTTAATCGATGTACGTGAGTTCTTTGCATAGCCTATCTTTTAAATTACCGGCTTTGTCTATTAATGCAGGCGAAGGCCACGTGGCAATTTGAGGAAAACAATGTCCTTTTTTCGTCAGTCTGCCTCCCCCCGCCTAGCTGCAAGCATATTAAAGGATGCCAAATCGACGTTTTGACCCATTTTTCTCCAATCGTGAACCCTTCATGGAGAAGTGGAATCTTTGGGCATGACTCGGATAGTTTTGAACTCTGCAAAGAGCCTGGCTCAAGGTACAATTTTCCGAGTCCCAATCAACTCTCAATCCGAAAAAGGTGAAGGTCAAACAGCGATAGAATAAACTCTTCATGCTGCGAGCACATGTTTTTGCCCTTTTTAAATGTGTCTGAAATGGTGACCAATTGTCTGATGGAGTATGTGGTAGAGCACTGAACAATAAATGATATGCCTGCTTTTATTGAGTTAATAAAAATCATTTATTTTCAACAGAGATGAATATGAATTGTATTCAAGGACAGACTACAAGAGTACACTTTTGCGACTTTCTCGTATATATGATCGGCGAGACGGAAAGCCCAAAGCATGATGTATTGTGTCTCCTCTAATTTATCGTAGGGGACATACACTGAGTCTAAATCATTCAAAGCAATATCATTTGCTTCTGGATATCCCCTTGCTGTCATAAATCCGCACAAATGTTCAGAGACCATCATCAGGGGGACGATTCCTCTTAATAACATATGGCGATGATAATGAATATGCACTCAGAAATCGCTTTCCGTCCAATAAATTAGAATCCGCAATCCCCTGAACACATATAAAATTGACCACATCCAAGCACTGGGTGATAATTTTTCAAGGACAAACGCCAGGTGTGCAGCAACCCATGGGTAGACATTTGCTCTTGAAAATAGTGTCACCAGTTGCCTCTCAAGCAAAACTGAATTTATTCACAGAAACATATCCGCATTTTGTTATCTTGCAAAATTTGGCACAATGGAATATCTATACGATGTAATTGTGGACAACATAACGCTATCATTGTTAAAAATATTTGTTGCAAACCGATTTCATGTGTTCTGAAATGACGAAATAAGTCATCCTTTGTAGAAATAATGCTTAGAATGCCTGCCATGGTTTTACTCCTCTAGACACCGTCGAACGTTACCAGTCCAGTCAACAGCATCTTTTGTGTAGCATCAAGTATAGTCTAGTAATTTGCAAGTTTTCAGCATTAGTGGTTGACCCGCCGAGGATGTGATTGGTGAAGAGAAGTCACGTGACATTTTGTGACTTATTAGAAAATGTGAATAAAATATAACAAAGTAGTCTCTCATGACTAGTGTACTGGAGAGACTGTTCAGTCAAGATGACGGTCCTGATCGTAAAACAGACCCACAGATTCCGCCAAGAATTTAAAGTAACTTAGGATGAACAGGAATGACACCGCCTAAAGCAGACATCACAGGAATGTTTTTGTTTCAGTTACAAGTATTGAGTAAGTATACGGGTCCAATCATGGATACCGAAATAGATATCTACCCTCCCCCTGTGAGTAAGGGCAGTCACCCGGTATCCTGGAGATACAGTTCGTAGTTGCCTTTTTCCTTTCCTTTCCAAGTCCCTGACAGACAGCGCGATGCTTTCGCTTCTAGCTGCGCTTCTCTAACTTTTCAAGTTTCAAACAATATTATACTGTCCTTCGACTTCACTATAAAAAAAAAGGGGGGGGGGGGCTTGGTGTTGGAAGGTTTTCCGTTCTGGCGTACTAGGCGTTTTTATTTGCTGTACGTGCGTATTGGAATCCCTTTCAACTTCCGTACTTCGTACGAACACTTATATGTGCATTTTCTTATTTTCCTTACCATGTACCAGGGCAAACCTATTACTTGTACCTGCGTACCACGGACCCTCACCCCCCACCCCTATAAATGTTAACAGTAGCATGAGACCATTAGTTCTCAGTTGAACACTGGTTCTTATAGGATTTA
This sequence comes from Hermodice carunculata, assembly GCA_964020975.1. Taxonomy (NCBI): domain Eukaryota; kingdom Metazoa; phylum Annelida; class Polychaeta; order Eunicida; family Amphinomidae; genus Hermodice; species Hermodice carunculata. Next base: position 8,089,975 of record OZ026625.1, on the reverse strand, counting down.
TTGTGCTGTGTATATTGGCTAGTCACAGGGTAGTATTCCTAGTTAAAGTTTAAGACCAAGTCGGTGCTTTCCTTATTGTTGTTGGTTTTGTTATCTATTCACCTACCGGCTTCAATTATATGTTTAGAGGGGCAAACAATAAATGACATTTGTTGACAGCTGGGCACCGAAAGTTCAGCAGATGGAAAAAATAGTTGAAGCGTTTAAGTAATCAAGTGCGTATGACTTCCAGAGTTACAAAGTGTCGTGTATTCCATACAGCAAATTTTAATCACACTGACCAGAGGACATTTTTTTTTGTCTGAATGGCGTTAAGCCCAAATTACATACGCGTCTTTTCTTCAAAGTTTAACAATTTATTACGCAGAATACAATTTATGCAACAGAAAACGTGTTACACCACAATTGCGGACTAAAAATTAGCTGGCATGTCCCATTTGTGAAGGTGGAGCATAAAGTTGGTGCGGCATCCTGGAATAGGTGTCTGTATAGGGTTGATCGCCAACAGCATCGACAAGATGTTGACTGCAATCATGACTGATACAGACTGCTGTCACTTGATCTCTCTAGCATACCCCCAAAGCGGGCGACTTCCTGATTGGAAAGGAATGCACACAACAACAGAAATGGCATACATATTCATGCGTCGGAATCTGTCTTTGATCAGTGGTTGTAGTGTCGCTTAATTACGCATGGACGAGTGAGAAGACGGGACAAGCACGTGGACAGTGAATCCGAAGCTGGCATACACATGTTAAATGCTGCCGCTGAAGATAGATTCATCCGCACGTGGACTGCTAATCGGACAAGAAAATAAAAAGCGGAATACAAAATCACGAAACCACCCACGCCATTGCGGTGGCATGGATCTGGAGTTGGTCTTTTCGTCTTTCCTGGTCTCCACATTAATGTGGACGGGAGCCGGTCGCGGTGATCGGGTGATGCATTTACATGCACCTTGTTATAATTGTCAGTTCTACCATATGATGCAACACGACAAGGCCTTTCATGACCGACAGGTAATCCTCTAGTTTATTTTTTCGTTGTTAACTGCCGTCTTAATTTCATAAATTGAAAATACTATTTCATCAGAAGGCTTGGGAATTGAAGTAGTTGTTATGCGTGGTACTTCCTTGCTAGATGAGGAGACGTCCCTTTTTCAGACTTTTAGCTACCTAAATTGAGGCTTTTGTGTCCTCTTAGATCTCTTAAACGAAATGTCTTTCCCATTTGTTTAAAATGACTTGCATCCGACAAGAAAGAGAGGGGGGAAATAGGTTTTAGGTAAAAACTGATGATCAAAGCGCATCTCTGCTAAATGTTATGTATTCTAACTAAAAGTGAAAATTTTGAGAAAACAACGAAGCAGACGACATTTAGAAAATAACGGGCTGATATCACTCGTATAGTCTGCACGGTAACACTGATTACCACTGTTAAACCTCCCGATGTTTTGCAGCGCTGGTTTCACCTGATGCTGCCACGACAGGGCTGTGTTTTCTAACGCCGAAGAAGGGGGTGGGGCTTTTAGGGTTTTAGATTTATTGAATTATTTGGCCCGTTTGAGGATTGTTTGATTATTTGCTCAAAAAAGGATTCTTAGATTATTTCACCTGAATAAGGTATTTTGGAATTTTTGAAAAGTGTAGGATTAGGGTCGAACATACTTTTTCGAGGGGGGTATATAATGGTACCCCCACCCCCCCCCCCCCCCCCATCCCAACCCCAACCCCAACAGAGCTCCATTGGTGGACACACACACACACACACACACACACACACACACACACACACACACACACACACACACACACACACACACTATGGCATACAATATAATTCTTGTAGCTCAATTTAAATCCTGCTGGATATTTGTTAACTGAAGAATGCTATTAGTGCACAAAAACACAAGTTGCAAAATTATAAGAATCGATGCAACAACTGCCCAGTGCTTGAGTCGTGCAAAGGCATTATGGTCGGTAGCGTTAACAAAACGGCATGTTTGTTTGTCCTTAGATACACAAAAGAACATTTTAGGTATATCTACCTTCGCATTTCAACTAACGTTTTTCTTTCGGTTGCATACAAAATACATATAGGTGTACTTTTGTTGTAAAACAGTCGCAAACGAAATGTTTTGGACCCCGTTCGTTTCTGTAACTGGTGTTTCATCTCCGATAGCTGCGCATTTTGTTGGCTGAATCATTATTCGTTTACAAATACAGAGCAATAATGTTAACACTACCTCATAATGACACTACAGGCTGTCAACAGTTGCCATTCCTTATTTCTATCTATATTGTGATCCAACAATTCTTTGTGAGAAAGGCGATTATCACTGTGCCGCATACAGGAAATACGTCGAAATATAAACTAAAACTCCACGTTTAATGTAGTAGTACGGATATTGGGTGATCAAAAGTGCGTACCAGATAACCTGTTTCCTCATTTCTTGTTATTGAGCATGTAGTCCTGGGTGGCCGGCTCAATTTAGACAACTTCAGTCAATAACCCAAGTCTTCAAGAACAGGTGGACTTGAGAATCAAGCATGACTTGAAAAGATGACCAAGTGGGACACATGTAGACGTACTTTGGTCCCAACTGGTCTAAACAGAAGCTCCGTGCCCTCTTGAATAAAACAATATTATCGGAAATAATTACATGTACAAGAACATGTTGAATATATATTGCTTAATTATTTTATAGTTTTTTTTAATAATTTCGAAAAAAAACAACACATGGGACATTTTCAGTCATGATTTCTACAGCGTCATCTCACACAAATACTCCTGGGAAAATACTTTTATTCTACATGATTTGATAAAAGCTAATATCCCGACAGCTTGTTATGCAATACTGTCAGTATGATGTTTTAGTTAGTAAATGTATAAACATATCCACTCGAATACAATATATTTGAATTGTCCAATGACCTCAGTTTAAAGACGCTTTAATGTTAAGATATATCTTTGTGTCAGCGTCTGTTCAAACATGCAGTTTTTAACATTAAATTATTGAGACGCTTTTATGGGTTACATGCTATTGGTGCGTGACCGGTCCGAATTCAACCCTATTCTCACATAGCGCCTTAGAATGGTCTTCTTGATCCATGATTTAGAAACCTATCATTTATCAGACCACTGGGAAAGTGTTTTGAAAAAGCCTCAACATTCTTCACGCCAAAAGCATATCTATCGATTGAAACTGGTATCATCTAAGCCACGAGAAATTACGTGATTTACGTTGACAAGGTATTGATGGGAATGAATGTACTTCAGTGAATAAACGAGCTGATAAATGACATGTTTGGGTATCTCCGTCACTTTTCCGTAACGAAATATGTGGTGGCTACATATCATTGCTGAATTATCTTACGTGTTACGCTCGGTTGTGCTGTCATGGGTTAGTTATCACCCCTGGCCTTGTGCAAATGACAGAAGTATTGTACGGATATACTGTCGTTCTAGAAATTTGAGCGCATACTTTATTTAACGCAAATGTAATTTTCGCCCCCAAAATAGAGATTTCAGCGCTGAATTAAAATGAACTGTGTAACGTGACTCCCCTAAGAAGTGCCAGTAATTCTGCAATGTGGCACACCTCACAATTGCAAGTAAACGGACTTAACTTAAAATCACCTTGAAAATCTTTCATCCAGAAATGAAAATTTCCACCCCATTCTCGCCCTGGGTAACTTGCTTGACGATAAGATTTCACCCTGCCGTCATTGCGCCCTCGACCAGCATTTGTTTAAGACGCAAAAATGTATCGCTACTGTATAATATCCTTTCAATGTGCTGACTTGGAAGTCCGCAAAATTCTCCATACAACTCTTAAAACTTCGGTGAAATATTCTAGCTCTAGTGAGTATCCATTTTTGCATAGATATTTTAGCGCACTGTAATTTAGCGCATCGGGTAAGTAGGCTAATAGCAGTATCATTAAATTGAGTCTAGCGCTAACATTTCCTAGAACTATGGTACATCTCTTTATCTGTAGCCCAGGCAGATGTTTACCGGCGATTACGTGGTTCCAGAACGTCCATTTTTACACCATATGTTCATTTATTTGATTGCGCTCCTTCTGTTTGTGTTTTTTCGATACTGTGTGCAATGCTGTCTTTTATTTCTCTTTCAACGTCAAGACATTATTCATACTATATAGGATGTGTGTCTGTCAACAAACAAATTGCGTGTCTGTATCGATCTTGATTTAATAATCGACCATGTCCAAATGTTTAGAGAATGCTGTTCATTGGTTCACTTCTTATTCCAAAGATAGAAAGCAAGAACACTGGTCTCTCAAGGCTTCATTCTCTGATTCCTGCTCTTTATCATATCCGTAAAGGAATTTCTCCTGCTATTGAGTGTAACGATTGCAGAATATACACAATTATTCGACTATAAAAACAAAAACCAATACAGAACCAGAAGCTGATGACCCAAGTCTCAAGAGTATTCCTGGTGTTTGTTAAACCGACAGCAGCGAATATTGCCAAAAAATGTTGTGGTAGTCACATCATGCCAGCGAAGAACATCTTTATGCGAGTATATATGGCACAAAGTATTATTAAAGCCGTAACAAGTGGAAAATGTGTCGAAGGACAAACTTCTTGGTGAGATTATCAAGAACTACTTCTCCAGGAAAGAGAATGTTTAATAGCATTTAATTTAAAGAAATAAAGGTCAAGGTTGCTGTGTTAAAAAGAATCAAAGACTGCTGTTTGGATATCAAGATAGATGGATAAATGGACGGACTGACAGACAAACATATAGATAGATAGACAGACAGACAGACGGACAGATAGATAGATAGATAGATAGATAGATAGATAGATAGATAGATAGATAGATAGATAGATAGATAGATAGATAGATAGATAGATAGATAGATAGATAGATAGATAGATAGATAGATAGATAGATAGATAGATAGATAGATAGATAGATAGATAGATAGATAGATAGATAGATAGATAGATAGATAGATAGATAGATGGCCGTCTTCTCCCAATGGCCCTCCATAAAATATTTATAACCTATTGCAAATTGGTTATTCACGCACACACCCTGCCACACATGGACTATTGGACTATTGTTCCTCGGGGGAGGGGGGGAGGGGGCAACGGACGGCACGGACAACACTGGACGTCCACCTAATACGTAGGAGCCACCCCGTTGAAACCGGCTGTTAATGCTTTTTGCCTGACTTAACTGGATGGCAATTTTTGGCTTAAATCCGACGAAGAAAATTGGTTCAACGAAAGGCAAGACTTCAAAATCGCACCCGACAAACGTAAGACAACAGTTCTTCACAGTTTCCACTTACAACGCTGTTAAAAACATGGAACAATTAACGCTAGATATACGTCATGCTGACTATTTGAATAGTTTGAAAGTAGCATAGCGATACCACCATTTTAACCATGAACACAAAGGTTTCTAGCGCCCATGAAGTGCTTATAGAGTGCCACCTGTAAATATTGTACATTTACAGGCACTGGAGATTTTAGCTGCACCAACCCATACGAGGGCCCCAGGGAAGATAAGTATTAAGTACAAGGTCTACTGCTTCCCATGAATAAAGATTCATTATTATTATTGTTATTATTATTATTATTATTATTATTATTATTATTATTATTATTATTATTATTATTATTATTATTATTATTATTATTATTATTATTATTATTATACATAGCAGTAGTTGAAGTAAAGTTAGCTATAGCTAATTTAGGGAGCCAGTGTATTGACAGAGAACTGCAGGTTTGCGGGGTTTATCGGCAACTTTAACTGTCTAATTGTTTTATGTTCTAAAATAAATAAGCAGATGTGCTAGGATAAGATTCTGAAAAAAATCGGCCACTCTGAAGTTTTTCATAAATGGTGGCAAAAATATATATCACTTAGTCATCTTGACAGAAACATCTTCGACACTGACAGTTCCAGCTCTTGCATGGAAAATGTAGAGATTCCTGCTGTCCCTGGGGAAATAAACGAGTACTGACGACTGCCAATATCATCTCCGGCACCTTTTTGTGTCATATTTATTCCCACGGCACCATATAAAGTCGATAGGTCGTGCACTTAGTGTCAAATATCATTACCTGCATTATTTACCAGAGGCAGGTGTTCTGTTTAACCTTTTATCGCCAAAAGCACCAGGATGTCAATTTGCGCCTACCTCAATGTTCTTAAAGTAAGTTTCTCGTCCACAAAACATTTGTTAACATGCGTAGTGTAGACACATGAGGATAGAAAGCTTAATAGCTTTCCTCAAAGGGAATATGGTATTTCTACCTGAAAAATCTTCATATTGCAAAAGAAAATCCACTAGCAACATTGTAGCAGATGGTATTTGAAAGCGTTGGTCGAGGTGGTGAAGGGTGAAAGTTGAGAAAATGTGATAATATATTGTTAGATAATGTTTGAGCTGTATCGTTCTTGAATATTTGATCAAATTAGTCTGCTCTGGTACAGCAGAATGGACAAGCTTGAACCCAATGTGTTGAAGTGATGGGGCGTTCTCTCAATCCATTGATCTGCAGGGGCAGTCAAAGAATCTAAATGACCATATTGTGTTGGTTTTTTTTTTTTTTTACATGTGAGGCTTGCAAGCTCCATTTTCATTACCTCTTAACTCCTTTGTCGTCGTCGAAAAATATGTCCGGTCATTTGGAAATTTAGCACACGTCACTGGAATACAATTTATGCTTGGGTCTTAAGCAGAAGTGGACAGCCATTAAAATGTGGAATAGGTATCTGGTCGATTTAAAAGTGCGTACTGTGTTAGTCGTTCATTATCTTGTCTTGCATGGGAATGTGCCACTGCTGCCTCAGATCTGCTCATTTTTTTTCAAAGAAAATGTGATTTGGGAATTTATTTGGCGTCTTCCAGGGCAACTAATTGTTTCTGGTAAAAGGTATTTGTGGAAACAGGGCTGGGCCATAATAATGTTACGGTAACGAGGCTTATAATTCACCAGTATAGGCCCTTATGTACATGGACGAAGTTCTGATTGCGGACGCAAAGTGGGAAAATCTCCACCCTTTCTTTGATTAGTTGGTCTTTATCCTCGATGAAAAATAGAGAGATAAGTAGACCACAGACTCTGGATAATTTCTGGAAACTGAACTGAAAAGTTCGATTCCGATACGTCGGCAATAGGTCTCACAACGTTAACTGGAAGCAACAATGTAGCACACTTTAACTTGAAAGAAGGGCCATCTTGTGGTGATAAAACTTAATGTTGCCTTGGTTACTGTATAGACTTTGTCAGCACGAAATTGGACATTAGGCTTAATGAAACAATGTTTCAGATTTGAAGTTACGTGTTTGACGTGGTTTTGTTCTTATGTAAAAGAAGCTCGCAATAAGCATCACGTATATGGTGAAGAATGATTTTGAAATTTCAGGAAACGTCCGTCATTCTCTGGAGGAGTAAATTAATTCTTTAATTAAATCTAAACTTTATCAATACACTGGAGACATAACACGACAGCAAAATTAAATCCAGTAATGGCTAGGCATTAACTGTAACGAAGTGACGTGTGCATGTCATGCATTATTAACTGAGAGAAAAGAGTATTGCATGATCTCTTCGAGCAGAGGAACACAAAACGTTTACTAATCTAGTATTGGAAGAACTAATTAAACCTTGCGACTAACTTGTAATTCAATAGCGCATGAGAAAGCTGAGAGGAAGCCTAATTGCGTTGGGTACAAATAAGGAAGAATTGCCCCGAGGGACCTACGGCGTTCGTAAATTTACCTTATACGATGGCGTTCCTGTAATAAAAGCAATGGAAATTTGTTCATGAAGTCATATAACATTCACTGAAAACACCTAAATGCAGTCAAAATTTTGGACCATTCTCCCTCAGGTTATAGAGCTGTCAGGGATCTGAAAAATGGCTAAAATAAAATTGGCTTCGCTTGAGGTAATGCATGGGTTTTGGTGTTTATGGTCCATGCACTGTGCCTAAACTGCGTGTATAGATTTCAAATTGTGACGGGTAATATCCGATTGTGTCTTACTGTATAAATCTGCAAATAGCAGCGATGTACACCGGATTATGCTCTTGCGACCCTATCACAATAAGCGACTTCCTGTCTATTCCGACCGTCCTGTGCGCCCCCAACTGAAAATATTTTTGTTTTCCTACCCTGTAACGTGACACTCTGTCCAAGCCAACATACGACGGTCATATTTGGTTCAGGCGTAATGCTAAAGGAGACTCGTTGAGTCAGCCGAACTTCTTTGCGCACGTGTATCTACGATGGAGATTAAACAATAATTTCTAAATAAAGTGATTAAGTGTGTATGTTGGGTAATGAATATGCTACATATATATTTTAGCTTTCAAGAGCACGAAATGACACCAACATATGAAAATAGGATTTCCAAAAAGTTGTACAATCCACCATGCGATTATTGTTTATATGCTGAAGTCCGAACATGAAAGCATTAACCATGTACACTGATGTACAAAGCTATCAGTTGCAACCCCTTTTCAGTTGTCAACCCCCCCCCCCAAAAAAAAAACATGGCCACCATAAGCAGGCTCGGTTGAAACACTAAAACAAAATTAAGTTACAAAACCCATGGACAGAACATCACACAATAGTTTACCCCTTCCCTTTTCTGTGATGCAGGTTTGGGACACAGGGAAAAAAGTAGGGACCGAATTAAATACTCGTGATAAGCTTGAAAGGTGACAAGCTTTTGGACTGAAAGAAGTTCAAGTACATGCAAACATTGTTAACAAATTTGACAGTATAACCTGAAATTCGCGGCTGAAGTTGAAGAGATGGCGAAACGATTAAACATGTCATTGTAGATTAATAAAAAGATATCTGACAAGTCAGTTTGATTGCAATAGGGAAACATACCCAATACACAACCTTTGGTTGGAATTATCTCATTTTGCTTTTATGAACTCTGACTCAACAGCTTTTTTGGCGTGGGTTAAGCCTTTTCCATCCAGGCCAAGAAAACCTGTTACATGGGGCATATCATCTTGATAGGTCTGACTCGTATTGTTTTCATTAATGTTGAAATTAAAGAAAATAAATATGTTTATAATAATAAATGAGCTGAAAACATTGAAACAGACGGCATTTGACCAGTAGCCTGTACAGGCCGGTTTAAAGGGTGTGGAGTGGAACAAACAGCCTTGGAGTCTGCACAGGACGGAAACAAGAACCCAACTACATGTACATTTGTGGAATCTGGTCTCATGGAGACACGTATTTTTGTGACTCGATCAAAATCAGACAAGTGCTTGGAAGGACACTATGTATGCCTTGCAAAAATCCGTACAAAAATGTTCACGATAAGTTGTGAATTGATATTGACGTGAGTAACAGTGTTCTTCCAGTGATGTACTACGTTGGACAGAAAACGTATGGCTCCAAGGTGCTATTGTTTTAGTTTATTTATTGCTGAATCCATGGAATATTGTGTTAGTCTGAACCCTCCCGGCACTTTTAATTAGTTTCCTTGCATGAGATAAATTAGACATATTACGAACCCATTCTCTATGTGTTATAGGCAAAGACAATATTGCAACATGAAAGTCAGTGGGTGTCTAGGAAAAAAAAACTCCCCCCGCAATTCCGTTAACACACTCAGTGACTGGAATAGAAAGATAATACTGACGTACCTGTTACCGTTTTGATTGTAGCATGACAGGTCTTTTACCCTTTAAAAAAAATGACCGAGTCAACAGCTTGCCTCGGCCATGGTTGGACTGGCACATACATGTATCACCATAAAAAGTCTTATCTACATTAATTTTCATGTCCTAAATGTTTTGTTTTGACGAGGAAAGTAAGTTTAAGCATGAAGGCAGACGACAATTTACATCCGGGCGCTTTTGGACGATTTGAGCGTGTAAGGGTTGAGCAGAAGCCATGGGCCCATTAAATAGATATGCATGGCTTTTGTTGCTGAATGGATTTTCATATATCCTCCACGCAATGTGCCTCTTGGTTGTATGTTCAAGTTAAAGTCACCCTATTGTTAATCCAGTCCTTAAGAAATGCAAATTTACTTCTTATATGGCGCCGAGCAACATGCCACAGATTCCCGCCTTTGTAACGGTGCCAGTGGTGTGTATCAAAAGGGTACGTTAGCAAAGTAAAGTAAACGTCTGCTTTCACTTCTATGAGTGATTTTGGCATTGGTGATGCTTTTGAAACGCATTTCAAAAGAATTGTATCATTAACTTTGCTGTTCTTCTCGCAGGGCATGCTCGGAAGTGTTGACGCTGTATAGTTTAACTTCAAATTTAGTTGGCCGGATCAAATCGTGTAAAGCATCGACTAAAATTAAGGTTCGCCAATTTTCAATGACTGTTACAAGCGATCGTTCACTTCGGAGTTCAGTTACGTAATGTAATGCGAGTATGGTTTAGTAACTTGCTACCTGCCGATACCGATCATCTCAGCAGTGTCCACATGCAACTATCAGCTAAAAAGCTAGAAAAGTGATTTGTGTATTTGGTGTACGCGAGTGACCTCGATACTACTTCAAGTGTGTTTGCATTGCAAATGCTTTCAACTCGCCATCGTTACATTTCTGTTCACAATAAAAAAACAATATCGAGATTCAAAAAAAGATTTCTGAAACATATATTACCTGCACGTTATAGGCCACGAAGACATAGCCAGATAAGGTAGGAGTCCAAATGCCAAAGCAAAGGCTCTCATTCTGTAGTTTGCTGTGTTGATTTTTTTCGCTGTAACGAGAAGGCCTTTCATTTCATGAAGAACCAAGATGGAGCCTGTCTGCTTGTGGTCACACTTCAACGACAGGCAAACTTAAATGTCACATACTACAGGGCGTTTCTTATGCTGTATAAATTACAGACAGTCGGTACCTGCACACAAAATTTTAAAATAGGAATATCCTGAAGAAAATGATATCATCTTCTTTGTCTTGATGAAAAATGTACATAACGTTTTTTAATTTTGTTTCTGTGACGAATATTAGTGAAGATATTACAGTTTAACTGCCCATTCAGATGTGCCCACACACCCCATTTAGTTGCATTATGTAGCAGCTTCAAAACTGTGGCCCACTGGGTGTGGCTAGCCATGCGTGACCTCAGCTGAGATAGGCAGCAGCATCGGTGCAACGTATGTGGGCCTAAGTCTGTTTTTAGCATCCTTTTATACGTTCGTGAAGAGAGCTGTGTACCTACAGCCTGGAACAACGACAAACAAGAAATATCTCGAAACTAAATTCTGACGTCATAGTCCACACAAGAAATTGTAACGTCATGCTGCGCACAGACATGAAATTATGACATCATAATGCACACACTGTTCAATGTTGATATAATTTGAGACATGCTGTATAGAGGCGGTAGACCGTCATGAATACATACACATATTTTTCTTTTTCTTTCATTAGAGTAAACCATGATACTATCTCAGTACAGCTACACACAGCTAGGTTCATGCCAGAGGCCATTCAACAAAGGAAGTGAATATCCCTATTCATCTCTTAAGGTTCCTTGGTTACCAGAATCAAACTTCTCTTGGTATCATCTTCCTGGGTAAGTTTCGTAAACAATTAAGAGTGTAAAGCCTAGCGATGAGAACAATCACACAAAGTACTCTTCATCAGCCAAGCTCTCGCCCATATCAGTTCTTTACTGGTATAAAATTGGACAGTTGTACATTTCTATGTTTAATGGGAGGAAGTTACAAAATTCTAACCTGTGACCTAAATAGGAGTGAAACCTCACTTAACACGCTTAGCTGAGATATCGAACTTACCAACGATGCTTTGAAGGTTTTATTTAACCTTGGCTCAATGCTACTTCATGTACCGGCATACTGTCAAAATGTCATTATGTCGTGTGTCAAAGTGTACCATTGTACACAAAGAGATTCCTATGGGTCTTGAAAGCTGAAAGGACTAAGATAGCGTGTACAATTTCCAGGGGAAGCCAAGATTCCGGTTAGATTACTGGCTTAATTTGTAAGATCCATCCGAGATCGCATCGTCATGGTATTGTGATTTTTAGGAGCTCCCCAAACGCACCTGACATGAAGACCATAAAGATGTATGGTATCAATAAAATTCAATGCCTGTGTTTAAAACCAATGGTTAGAGCAGAATGACCTCAGTTTACTTGAGAAGAACGATATATGGCATTAATAACATTCAGTGCCTGTGTTTAAAACCAATGGTTAAAGCAGAAGAACGTCAGTTCACTGTGAAGGAATTACAGTTATGGATCATCTTGAAATGGCCAATGGGTCTATTGACAGAATGTAAATATAATATCAATATCGGCTAAACTGTTAATTTATTCCCTTGAGGAAATATATTTACTTGCAAGTTAATATAATTCGTGTTGCGCATTTGGGTCGGAATCAAAAAGTAATTTATGCCAATCTAATTTCGGGGTGTAACTTTTAATACGGCGCGAGATTTTGTAGAGAATCCACGGTAATCAAAGTATTGACGAGGATCTGGCCGGCTATAAGAATAAAACAACACAAAAGTGTCGATACGAGATATTAAAAATCACCCAATAATCTATGAATGACGAAGGTCACTCTGTACTATATGCACATGAATCTAGTTCACATCATTTCTCAAGAAAACACGCAAAGGAATTATCAAAGGAACGCGAAAATAGGCGTGTCTGCATCCAGGCCATTTTCCGCGATTACAAAGATATATGTCGAGAAGTTATACTTGTTATTGAGTCGTTATAATTCTAGTCTAAACATTTCCGACGCCGATGTTACTCTTTGGGGTGAGCTTCCAATACTCCAAGTTGATTAAGTTTGACCGTCGAATGAAGGGCTGACTTCTCTGGTGACAAAGATGATTTCGTCTTTATTTAATTTCAACAGCTTCAGGCACGCGCTGGGTACACTATGAAAAATATGGCGGAAAGCTACCCTGCTGTCCAAAAGTAAGCGACCAGCAGTTATTATGCGAATACATCCCAGTTGTATGTTTGTGTGTAGCAATAGTTCTTTGTGTTGCAGCCAATAATAGTAAGCCCTCAGAGGCATGTGATTGATGCATTTTATATCAATTTTTCTGTCAGTATCCCCAGAAAATTACCCCGTTCATGTCTGGCAGCATTTGTTAGACTTGAAAGGTTTTGTAAATGATATATAAACGGGCGATGGGATGCCCCTGTGTAAACCAAGGTCCCAATTCAATTATATTTCATAATGCTAACTCGACAGCGAGTTATCCACAGCACATCGGGGAACCAAATTCATGTCTTTTTCTTGTGGCAATACAGAGTATTATGTAATGATTTCTCATACAATAAGACATCTTTAAAGCTGCAGGACTTGGACACATATACATCACCAACCATTTAGACGTACCCTTCGTACTGTAGCGGCTGAGACATGTCCACACGTAGTCTAAATGGATCTTAGAACAATATTTCACGGGGGCAGTGGCTCCTATTCTAATTAATAGAAAGACAGTTTTCTATCGTGATTATTACCATAGTTCAAATAATTATTTTACTTTGATATCTCAAACTCAATTTATAAGCGTGTAAAAGGCCGGCGGGATTTTTTCGGGAAATGTATAAAGTCACAAAGAAGCCAAAATCATTTCCACCGAAATAGATTTAAACATTAGCCTTTCGGCATAAAAGTAAGCTGAATGTTCCCAATAGTAACTATCACATGCTTTGGCGGAATGGGCAGACCGCAAACTCTACAGGACACCTACGTGAGGAATAGCTTAGTTTCATTTCACTTTCACGGAATAGGACTGCATCACGCTGTAGTGTCACAGTGCTTGGGGAATTACATACAAATGTTCAAACGTTTTATTCTTTCGTTTACCCCTTAATACGTTATTAACTTATAAGGTATCTACTGCATTATTTCCCCCAATCAGCATAAACGTGTGTTACCGCTTGACTTTTCTTTATCAGCAAGGATTCCAGTACCAACACTGTATAAGTGATTTTAACGTTATTCTCTTCCCATTTTATCACCTTTACGGACGTTTTCATGCTTGTTTCGTCATGTTTCCTTGTATTTTTCTCTGCCGCTTCCGCTTCTTCATCACCTTCATCATCATCATCATCATCATCATCATCATCATCATCATCATCATCATCATCATCATCATCATCATCATCATCATTGTATCTTTTTTGTCATTATATGATTTTAGTTGTTAATTTTTTTCTTTCTATTTTTTCAGTTACAGAATATTAAGGGCAGACGAAATATGATATTATATTACCTCCTATGTCACATTGCATCCATTGGAAGCAGTCATCCCAGGTTCGATAAATTCTTCATGGATAGCTGAAACGATTTAAAGTCTTTTGTTTAATTTGTCTCTTGACACAATTTATAGGAAAAGTTGTACGAAATAACAAAATGTGTTGTTGGTTTGGGGGGGCTTTCAAGATGATTTTTTCCCAACATCCAAGTGAGCGTAAAACGTTCACTCGAAATATACTCTATTTGGTTTTACTTGTTTTCACAGGTTTATGAATACAGCTGTCTTGCCATAAAAACCCTTTAATTAAGAAACAGCCACTATAAAGAATCAATAAGCTTAATTCTCCGCCTGATAAACCTTGTTTTCATGCCAACCTGCAACAAGAGCATATTTACGTTAATGACGATTAAGTCAATATGTTTGCATCCATTGATTGCCTCACGATCACCTGTTTTAAGGAATTACATGCACTTTTTAGTACTTGTCAACTGCCACAATGGGCAGATGTCAACCTACATTATGTCAAAGAATTAAAAATAAAAGATAACTATTTTCATTGTTTAATGTTTCAGTTGGGACTCGCATCTGCCAGGAGCCATATGTCTGTGTGCTTCTACTTTGGGTATGGTTCAGCGAGAAGTTGGAAGCAGTGAATTTATGAAAAGATGCATTAAATGAATACCATTTTTCAGTTCCATGCAACATTACATAGTTTTCTCTTGTAGGCACTACTTCACAACATAAAGACCTCACACGTTTTTTGTGAAATGCAGCAAACGTTAACACAGTGACTGTTTTTCAGACTTGCACAAACGACTTCAATTGTTACATAACAGTGAAAATTGACTCAGGTGTGCCCGTTCTGCAGGGGAACCAGTATGAATTATTCCACAAAGCTGATGATGCTTGCCGTAACGATGTGATAGAAAGTGTATATGTGGAAAGTCGAGAGATCTTTCAATAGCAAAATTCATTAATTTTGCAGCAGTATGATTGAGCCATAATGTAAAGAGCCACTTTCAAACTGATAACCCATGATCTTTGTCCCACAAAAGTCGATCAACGACGGAAATTGGCACCCAAGCCACTGAGAAACATGCTGCTAGCTGGCCCGTCGAGGTTTGGATCTAGAAAATATAAGCGGACGAATCCAGAAGCGGGGCAATTTGTACACTGTCACTGAAAATTAAAAGTCATGTTGCAGGGGCTGTGAATGCGTGATGACCCAAATTTGATGCCTCTAAATTGGTGTACTTTGACCCTGAACTACTTAGTCCCTGGCCCAATGTGGGGTCAAAAACTTCCAGGATTACCCCTATTATGTTCTTAGCCATAAGGTGAACTTTGCGTTTAACATTTCCATTTTATTAACTTATTTTTTGTTTGAACCAGTGCTTTATCATTAAATCCGGATCAAAATCTGGATCCAATTAACAGAAAGCCATTATCCTGACACATTTACCAGGCGTTTTGTGCAAAAGCCATAAAAACATTTTTTTTCACACTAGAACTGTTAATATACTAACGCGCCGAGGAATATGTTATTTTGGATTAAACGAGTTGATTTTAATTTAATCCAAAATTCGGTATCAGATCTTATTTTTTTGTGAATATGGCCATTGGCTGGTATATAATGGAGATGTCATCTCTATTTGGTAGTTACCTGGCACAGTATTATCCCTGAAAATGATATGATGGAATGGTTTGTTACCAACAATTAATCGTCCTCGAAACTGACTCTTCACTGCCAATATGGGCGCAGTAACTTTTTTAAACGATAAATGAATCGAAATTTCAAGGGTAGAATAAATACACCAGCATATGCCTGTAAATAAGTGTCAATTTATACATGTTCTACTTCATGAAGACTGACAAGAGTGTTGGAGAACTGTGTTCTATTAGCCTGCAGGGAGCATTTGCACAAACAAATGTAAACCCTACGTATTTAATTTCTTTCACTTTCTGCGTACATAGAAAACCACAATCAATGGAATCTTAAGGACTTCAGTGGAAAAAACCCAAAAAACTTACAACTAGGTCTGTTTTGGAAGACAGTCCAACATTATGTATAGTATACACACACATCTGTCTGTCTGTCTGTCTGTCTGTGTGTCCGTCTGTCTGTATAACTGTATAACCCGCCGAACCTACATGTACCCACCCCAGAAGAGTACAGTGCGCAGAAAGAACAGCAGGCTATACTTATTGGGAAATTGCAGTCAAATATATTCTGCATGCAGGTAATCCGAACAGTTGAGCAAAACATATATTGCAAAGAGAGAAACTGGAAGCAAACTCTCCTGCAACATATTCAAAAGTCACAGCATTCAATTTCGAATCGGACCCACGTTAATATAGGTGCACCACTGTTGAAAGAAGTAAAAAAACAGCGTGTATATTCCACAGCTCTTAAATGTCTATACGAAAACATATCCTAAGCTGATGTATATCCGTCAACATAAATTTATCATAACACCCTTAAAAAGCTGAAATAATGCCGCATTTCATTTAGAGCAATAAAATCACCAACTCCTGACATAGTAAGTCTCTGCAAAAGTGCGCGCTTGTTTAGAGCAATAAATCCTCAGAAATTAGCAATAAGACTAGACTCATTACTATGCTCACAAGACTTGAACGCATGCGAGCATTTTGGCAAAATGCCCAATTTCGAAATCCATCCACGATATTTTAGATCGCAATCAGCGCTTTTTGCCGAAATGACCAGCTTTCATAATTCAGGGTTGTCTCGGGCTGATATTTTCAACAGAAACTATTATTTCGAGCCTCAGTCGTATGAAAGCCGTGGTCTCCAGGGTCATAAAAAACTTTTTATATTGCCCTTAATTTTAGCTCTTGGAACATGACAATTCAATTCTCTTGAAGGTATCGTTCAATAAGAAGAGCCGACAAATCGTATAAATAACGAAATGACAGCGTGTATCCTACAGACATCTTTGGCGGCTATTGCTGTTGCAATAGTACGTGATTTAATAACAACAGAGACAGAACAAAAACCAGCGTACTCGTACTTTGTGCATGGTAAGACATGATTCTATCTTATTTCCATGATTCACATGTTTGATTTGTCTCTTTTGAGTTTACATTGTTTTCATAGTCGTCGTGTAAAACTATGTCTTCTTTGTGAAGCTTAAAGATGCTGCGCTGGTGCTACATGCGTGATGTTGACGTGCGTGTTGTGAAACGTACCGTGTTAGTGATACGCGCGTTGAATAGATTCATGTTCTGAAAGACGCGTTGTCAAAATGTATTTGATTTCGTGCTTGAGTACTTAAGGTAAGATGAAGCCCATGGAATTCGTTCGGGAATCCAAGAAGTTTATTTTCTGTATACCCTTCCGCAAAGCCCATTCCTTCTCCCATAATGCTAACATGGCTTATCCTCATCTCATTACGCTCGGTCAGGTACTTGGAAGAATGTTCTTTCACAAAGATGTGGGTTTTTTTAGGATGATGGAGTGTCATTCGATTAATTTGTGGTCCTGGTCTTTTATTTATTCAATCACAACCTTTCTCACCGTTATGGAAGTGCAGCTTTACGTGTTTCTAGACATAGTCGAGGAGGCCCTGGCAACATTTAATAACTTTCCAGTTAGATATGTGAAACGACCATGTCTTTGCATTGGGGGCAGTGTCAACATTATTCATAAAGAGTAAACAGATCGTACATGACATTCGACGGTTATAGTACTATGGAGTTTTAGAATAAACCATGTTACGCTGCGCAGTTCTTCCAGACTGGATCTAACATTGTTATATGCTGTTTGCTGTACGTCTCCTGTGATGACATCAAGATTGTTTGTGGGATATAGGTTGGGATGCAGACGCATAGTCAACTTTCATCTGTCTTTATTATGTGGCAGGGGGTGTTTTGAAAATTCCCCAGATCTTGGAAAAAGTCACTTCATCAATTGCTAATTCAGTAGGTCAACACTGTTTCACTAAGCAAATTTAAATTGTTGTCGTGGTTTGCATATTGCTTTAGCTAACTGGCGAAGCATGATTAGGAATATAACTAGGTTTTGATGTAAATCGGGGAGTATTTTGAACCAGAAGCCACATGTTTAAGCAACGGACGCAAGTGAGATAGGGGATAAGCTCGTTGATTTAACTTTAATTTTTTCGTCAAACTGATCGACAATGGCTGGTAATTTATAAGGTTATCTGCTTTATGTTTTTGTTTAATAGAGTGTTTTTAATATAAAGCTTTGAATGAAAACAAAATAGGAAGAGCATCAACGCCGTATAGTACCTCAACACTGTCCACCTCACTGACAACAGGAGGTATTCATATTTAACTATATGGACTACAGACATGCTCTGGTCCCCACAGATAGGGTGAACAGGACTATCCCTCCGCAATTGTACCAGCTACGTTACTTAACCATACCGAAATAACACTATTTCTACCAAACAAAAAAACACCCCCCCCCAAAAAAAAGAAAAACAAAACAAAACAAAACAAAAACAAACAAAAAACAAACAAAAACCCACAAAAAAAACCAAAACAAAAAACAAAACAAAAACAAAAACAAACAAACAAACAAACAAACAAACAAACAAACAAACAAACAAAAACATACAAACAAAAACAAAACAAAAAAAGAAACACACCCAAAACGTTGTAGCTATGCTTAGCGTCCTGTATTAAATGTTGGTAAATGGCTTTTCCAAAGCTTTTTGCTTTCTCGAGTTGTTACTTTTATCAACAAAGCTCATTTGCCACTGGTTAATACGTGAATCTTCCATCCTTCCGTTCAAGCTCCTTGTGGAAGCCTGGGTAGCAGCACTGGGTCCGTGTTAATGTGTCTACCTCCAACTGATTACCATAATCACTTCTGAAATAACGAGGCCTCGCAAAGAAAATTCAACAAACGCATTATTCTTCGTAAGCATCCCAAAATGTCTGCTTATCCGGCGGTTCATGCCGGACACACTAAATTTGCTGTTGAAAATGGAGAGTTTCCTGGTTTACTCCGGCTGGTAGCCATTAGTAAAATGGTCTGAGCATGCCTTGTTGTGTTCTGCAGCCACATTCATGGCGGTATGACAGCTTTGAGGTGGCAGTAAGCTTGTAAATAGCCAAATAGCATTGAATTGAATGCAAACAATAGGGGAACCATTGTCGTCTGAGAAAAGTTCAACTGGGGCAAAGCTCCAACCACGATATCGATTAATAAAATTTGAAGGTTGCTCACTACAATCCGCCAAATGCAAATGGCATGCACTGGGCGGACCGACTATAGTCACCCGAAATACCAGCGTGCCCTGGGCACCTGTGGCACACCCATTAAAGATGTTGGCTCAGTAATTTAAAATGTCCTAACCGAGGTTAACATTTAGTTCACTTCATTTATTGATAAAGCTGATGACCAAATGTTTGCTGACAGATCGTTTTATTGTGGACTGAGGGAAATACAATGTATTATTGATTGGAAAGTGCTGCAGAATAATACCAAACGACAAAGCATTTCTGATTTAGCTTGTGGGTCTCTTTCTCAGTGCTTGGATTCGTCTGCAGAGATCTGAGTTTGCATTTGACAGTTTATCTGGAGACCAACAACATAACAATATGGTTTCAAATGTCCATCTTATATGGACACACATGTATGCAATACATATTGTTTACGAAAGACGATATGCAACAAATGTCCATCTGATCTCTCGACGACATATTGTCTGCCAAAACACCAAATACTGATAATCAGATAGAATTTAACCGGTCGCCTCTGTGTGAGGGCAACAAAATCACTTTTATTGCAAGTCCTGCAAATTCTTCGATGCCACCACACTGTGTAAAAGTTTGTATTTGAAGAAAAAGGTGGCAGGTGTGTTAAATTTTATAACCACCTATGTGCGTTTCCAGATATAAAATAAATTTTGTATGATAACATCTCGACATGTTATCTATAATTGTTTGAAGATTAAAATATTATAACAATAAAAAGTATAAACACAGGAGCGTACGAATATCTCCATTTCGGCATTACTCTCGACGTTTTCTACTTAAAATAATATTTGTCACCAACGACTAGAGATGAAAGAGACAAGTATGAGAAGGAAAAACATTACGGTGTACACGTTTTCTCCTTTTTCTCTCAAGACTTCCGCGTGCTGGATACGGACCTCCTGAAACCAAGACAAACATATTTCATGGCTACTCCCTTTATGACTGTATTATCTCATGTGTAAACAGTGATGAATAAATGCCAACTGATGTAACTGTAAACAAGAAATCTTCCCCGCCATGATCATCAGAGGGAACGACTTTCTATTTTAGATCTACACAACCATAACAGCATGAATCGCTGGTGTTAATTACTTCTCTTACCAGAATAGTTATCTTAAATAAACATATGGGAATACGTCAAAGACTGTGCTCAAACCTGGTTTTTTGCCCCACACTCCGGGTCAGAAACCGGTCAAGTTTTCTAGCAAACTGAATTTCTCATGCGCCAGATTTATTTCAGACTTGCCGGGGATGTACGTTAAGTGGAACACTGTAGGGTTAGTGTAAATGATCAGGCCCCAGTGATTAGTTGACTTTTATGATTTTTGGGGGTTTTTGTAGTTGTTTTTTTTTTTTGGGGGGGGGGGGCAAAATCTTCGAAAGGATCTTCTCCAAAAGCGCTTGGACACTTACTTGGCGATTGCAGAGGGGCACCTCTGGATACCATAAGACCTTACGAGTGGCGTTGCAGTTTTCTATTCTTATACTTTTTTTTTCCGGGGTAAGTTGTTGTGCGTTTTAGCCTTACGACTTTGTCAGTCATAAGCATTCTGGATTCGCTTCAAAGTTTGCAGTAAAGGTACTTTGACCCAATCTCTAGTAAGCTTGCATATGCTGTCATTTCTTGACCTTTAACAACATTTTGAAAAAATGTATTGTCGGTAAGGGTACATGTACATGTAAGCATTGTTACTAAAGAGATAGCAGCATATAATATATATATATATATATATATATATATATATATATATATATATATATATATATATATATATATATATATATATATATATATATATATATATGTGTGTGTGTGTGTGTGTGTGTGTGCAACAAATGAAAATTTGACAAAAGTTAACACATGAAATAAGTTTGATAAGGCAAATTTTAAATCGCCAACATCCTTAACACTGAAATAGATATAACGATTCGAACTTTTATTAATTTACCCTTTGTATTTCAATTGTGCTCAAATTTATAGCCTACATTTTATTTTGAACTCAGACGGACTAAAAATATCAATCCTAGTTTAAATTATTTCCAGTGCACTCCGGATTATGCTGATATTGTTGGCCACACAATACAAAGCTTGTGTTTCACCCATGCAAAAAGTCTGGGTAGACATATACCGCAGATACTTGTCATGAAGATCAAGTAACGATGTGGCAATAAGCTTGTTTAAAACCCTTATTTCGTGTCCAATTTGTCATATACAGCGCAAATCGTTCTCAAACACTGTGAATGTACCGATACATGTACACGTGTAAAACTATCTATTAAACTTGGATTCAGAAGCTTGGCACTTGAGGTTGGTTTCTATAATGTTTGTCCAACAGCGTACATCGGTACGTCTCTTACACGAAAAAAAAAACAACAAACAAACAAACAAAACAAAAACAAAAAACCAAAAAACAAAAAACAAAAAAAAAAACAAAAAAAAAACAAAACAAAACAAAACAAAAAAAAAAACAAAAAAAAAAAAAAAACAAAACCAAAAAAAAAAAAAAATCATTTAGGAAGTCCCACCAGCCACCGAATGCTTTGTTACAACATGCACTAAACTTATCCATGGTTTTCTTGGTAAAATTTACCCATAGACGGGACGTGTACATACTAGAACAATAAGACTGAAACAATTGTATTTTGACATCATCGCTACAGAAGGAAAACTACCTTTTAACATGTTAGCTCCAGCAAAGAGTGAACAATATTGACGACTTAACTATGTCAAAATCATCAGAATGTGCCGGTACAACTATTAACCTCGACCTCATCCTATGAAGCGAACTGCAGTGGAAATCCTAAGTAAGTGTCGAAATTTATGTATACGTCAGAGGCTAAAAGAAAAGATTGTATGTTACATGGATATGTTTGTACACAGTAAACAAAGGTCACACCTGCACAGAGCGTGTAAAAATGCAAACCACACTCAGGAGTTCCATAGCGTAAACTAATGCAATTAAAAAGGAAGGAAGAAAAAACAAACAAACCAACAAAAAAAAAAAAAAAAACACAAAAAACTCCCCAGTTTGCAGAAACACCACACAATCATGTACCTTTGCTGCTTTTAACCTTTTGACCTGGCTGGGATTTCACAGATTCTGGGGCAAGCAACATTCAGTGCAAACCGCGAAGCTTTCCTGCAGGTTTTACAAAGCAGGAAGCCCGATAAGTGCACAGAGATGCCAGCAACATATCAGGATGGTGGCCTGACTAAAACAAGCGTATTGGCTCAGTTAATGTCGGTTGCGACTTGTAACTTGACACTGACGTGCTTTCATTTAACACACCCATGCAGATCCAAATTCAATAATCGATCTGTACAATTATGTTATGAATGCTGTATCAGACGTGAAGCGGGGTTCATTCTGCAGCACTAGACCACAAAAAATACATGTCTCATGAGCGGTCCCATTGTCACCATTTCGGCCTGTGCGTAGACTACGATGCAGTACAGAATCTGGTTGGAGAGCAGTGGGCGTGGAACGAAAGTGTGCTGCGCCGGTCATACACTACATGCCACACACAGACAGAGAACGGCTTCGCAGTACGCAGCAGACAGATTATGATATAATAGCCACCTGCATAATGCATGGCCTGGCGCAGACACAAGCAGACAGGAATCCCAAGTTTCCTGAAACAGTAGGAAGTCTCCCTAGGGCGTCATTGCCCATAAAAATCCAATGAATTACTTGTTTATCTGTAGAATTCCAAATGTGGCTCTCTTCTGGTTGTCGGTAACTTGGGGCCTCCATGATACCTAAATACAATCAGAAATTAACTAAAGCATCAAATAGATTCAGCAAACTGTACTTCCACAGTATTAAAGTAAGTTTTACGTACTTAGCACTTACTGTAGTGTTAGAAAGGCCTCCAAACTTGCCATCTTTTCGAGCTGACACGAGAGGTAAAGAGAGTGTTTGTTTACAGACAACACAAAATGTAGAGAATGGTAATCTTTTACCAAAAGACGTTAGAAATATTTCGGAATAAAATTGTCTAATATATTTCAAACTTGTACCCTCTGGATCATATAGGCTCAGGCCAACATATAACCTTATCAAGTAAGAACATCCTTGAAGCAGATCACCAGATTCAATAAACTACTTTAATGAACCAGTGTAACGAGTGATCACGAGTGGTTTAGGCCTACTTTAGTAGATAGGCCACACCCTGCTCGTAGATTGTCCTCATTATGTCTTCATTATACATGAGTCAGGACGATGAGGTAATATACAGGATGATTCATGAGCAGTACTTTTCTTTTTCAAAACAGGAATCAAATCATCTTGCTTTGTTGCTGTTGTTTTTCTTCTTTTTCTTCTTCCTCCTTTTCCTCTTCTTTTTTAGTAGATATAGGCCTACCTTCAGCGCTGCGTCAATAAGATATACTTTGCTTCATTCTTATTTTCAGAGGAAAGCATTTGTAAACACCATTCAAGGCACCGTTTGTACACGGTTTAGTATATACATGCATTGCCCAATGTCTTTCCTGAGGAGCAATTAAGCCTACGACCAGGTCACATGGTGGTTTTTCTGGCTTGGACACTATCCGACCAGACATGCAATCTTTATTTACAAATACATTATGTGGCTGGAGCTTGGAATATATGGACTGGGAGCTCATGAGTTTTCTAGGAGTTCAGCTTAGTAAGCTAGCCTGGGACCGAACTCGGCACCAAAGCCACCGTCGCGTGGGAACACCTTAAGTCATTCTGTGCAAAACAGTGTTTAAATAATACTTCCCATATTTTTTCTTCATTTGTCGCAAATGTAATATCATTTTCACAATATTATTGGACAGATTATTCGTATTTGTATGTGATTAAAACTGACACATATATGTCAACAAGGAAATAAGTCTGTGTAGCCACTTTCTTATTTTTGGACATGAACCAGGAATCCCTAATGTTAAGGCAAATATTAAACTTTAAACTTTTGCTAGGTCTCCGTAAAGTGAGCGTCTGTACGAAGCATACGCTTCCGAACACGACGCCACTCGGATGGAGCTCTTACTGGTACGCCGCATAGAAATTTGGGTACACCAAGGAGGGAACACCCATTTGTTACTACTTCTGTCACATCGTCTCACATGCCTTGTTTCATCAGCATATGACGTATCCGTTGTTTTTTTAGGTTAAATTACATCAAAATTGTTAGACCTTAAGGCTTTTTCAGTCAAAAGATAATTTGTGATTATGCTTGATTTTTTTGTATAAAACGTGTGCTTTCGTATCTTCGGACTTTACCCGATATATGTTGAAAATACATAATGTAACCCTGTCTCTCTCTCTCTCTCTCTCTCTCTCTCTCTCTCTCTCTCTCTCTCTCTCTCTCTCTCTCTCTCGCTTAATTGAGGTTATGGTGGTGGCAGAGTGGGTGAATAGGTATCCAAGTAAACTGCAAACATGACCATTCAGTGTAACAAAAGTAGACCTATATTTCTCTTCACGCTTCCTGTTTGATGTGTCTCCAAACATTGTGCTACAATATCCCAGTAATATTGAGTCTTAGATAAGAATATCTGTATTGTGTACCTTCGTATACTACAATTTCGAAATAAACGTCATGAGCAGAAGTCGTACAAAGTGTACACGTTTTCGAGATTAGGCGTTAATTTTTAGCACATTCGTATTAAACACAGTGTTTAAATTACTGCTTGAGTGGCGTGTGAAAACCGATGTCCAGCAAGGTGATGTACCATTCGAAAAAAAGCGTCGTACTGTAACAGTGTATATTTTTGCAGCTCTTTCATGCTACCCTGCAATTCGTACATCAGACTTAGTTACAGGTTTTGTAAAGAAATGGCCCCAAGATGGATAATAAGGTTTTTGTTAATACAAACTTCAAGAATGCAGCATATGTAGCCAAATATCGATTAAATGAAAAAATACCAATACATGCAACGCATTGAATTAAGAATCATAATTATTATGATATTGTGCCGATAAAATGAGACATAACGTTACTCGCTGTGTCCATTTTGTCTTAAATTGTGGCTTTAGAATAAGTAAATTATCGGCCACAAAGTAGGTATCATGATTCATGGAGGAAGAGTTTACTGCTTTCAGTATTTTGAACCAGAATGGCTTCGCTATTTCGCAAATCGTCATTTCAGAAAATCAAAGAAGTGTAGAAATTGGAATACTCTGTCATGTTGCATAAAGCAATCTCACTGCATGTGCCGAATCTATCATACCGTAAATCGTCTATACAACAAGGTCATGTGTCAAAATTATTGTCTACATTTCTGTATAGTTCTTACATAGGTATTGCTATTTTCAAATGATAAAAATGCTGCCTTGTTTCCAATATTCCAAGTTCCATTGCTCAGGCGTAATACAGCATGGACTGTAAGAGTTAAAATTGCTTTCGGTCCCTTTAAATTTGTAGTCTACGAGTCTCTGACTCGGTGGGGGTGAAATTTGTAATATTTTTGCGTGCCACCATAACTTTTAGCTCCGATCAGGGCCACTCACGCACACTTTAATTTCCGATGCTGCATTGTTCAAAATGTAAATTGATTGTGAAAAATAATCCTTTCTGACAGGTGATCCCTTAAGGCAGGTAAAATTAAAGTAAAATACGCTAATGGGGATGTTGGGACTGGTTCCTTCCACGACAGTTGACAGTATTCATCTTCAATGCATCTTTGATGTATTTTAAACCCGGCATAAACTGGTATCCCTTTTCTCTACTAAAACGGGGACTGCGTGGATGACGTCATTCACGCCACAATTTTGCTGCCTACTCTGTGTTCTTTCTGGCATTCTTTGACTTTTGTTTGACTTGTAACTCATCTATATCATCATTTGGCATTGGTGATCCAAATCGTCTATATGATGTTTCTGGTGTCACCTTCATCTTCGTTTCGTTTTTCTTCTCCATCCTAAATATATTTTCTCAGGTCGAGCTCCATACCCACGTCAAATGATGCCTCAAAGGATGTCGGCACGTTGTAACTTATACTTTAGACCTATTAAACGAGACGTTTAACAGGTCCATGCTTATACTCTCAAAGATGGCCATGGTCTGGCATAATTTTTCATCACCAAGATCAGCACAACTGATTTCAAATACCTTTGATTTAACTTTGGCTTTTCTTATAAAACTGTATCCAAACATCGAACTTGAAGAAAAACTTGAACTTCGGTGGTAGACCACGTGGACAGAACAGGCAGGGTGCGTATGCAAATAACATATTTGATGAATCGTTTTAATTCAAAGACGGCGTTTACATGGGATAAGGCAGTCAGAGGGAACAAACATTTACATCACGGACAAAAAACAAAGGTGTGTCAATATCTGGGCACACCTCTATAAAGACGCAATACCTTGGATTGAACTGGCACTTGGTGAGCGCCATTTTGAACATTGCTCAATGCCGCACAAAAATACATTTGATTGAGATGTCAAAGTAAATCGCGGCTACAGCATATATCATTATCGATGCTCTGAATCATTTGCAAAATATATACTTTTGGTTGCATATATTATAACCCGCCACCCCCAGTTCGATCCAATACTATCTCAATTTATAACAAACCATTGGATGTGGTATCCACAATTTTCAAAATGGCAGCCATCATGGGTTATTCCCGATTCGATATTTTGAAGAAGGAGTTCCCAAAATGTATGTGTGATTAGTATTAAGGGAAGATTTATTTGTCGAATGAATTCAATATACAATATAAATGGGAGTTTTCTAGCGTGAGCATTACCTAAAAATGTAAATACAGCTCCATACAATTAGCAGTTGTAGGCAACGGTGGGATTTTGTATCAGACACTGAAGTCGGCTCCGGTAGTGGATATAGGTCCAAAAGTACAGGCGGGTTTTTATATAAGTGGTGACAATTACTTGCGTTTCGTACTGACTGTAAGTACTGCACAACGGGATCTGTAATCGCACTTAAGCCGGAGATGTCCTGCCCAAAGCGGGAGTGTTCAAGTATCTTAAATTGATCTTCGGTTATAAAACTTTCTTGTAGTCGTTTGTAAGACATTCTTTCCATCTCACATGCGGCCGTTCTTCCTTCACACATTGGTTTCCGGAAGACAAACTACACAACTATTTCACCACGCCTGGTAGCAACAAACCACAGGGCTTTGGAAGCTTTAGAAGGTCTATTTTTCCAAAAGCTATTGTGGCTCCTGTAATAAAATTGATGATATAGATGTATTTTGAAATTCTCGCGTTTTACAGTGTATACACTCAGTATAAAATGCAAGGCATGTAGACTTTTAGAAAACCACTCCAATAAGAATATGGTTGCTTAACTCTTTCATTGTCACTTTGGAAGAAAGATCTGTATTCTCGGAATTAACATAACGATACGAGATGCATACACCTTGTAGACTGACCTTTCAGCTTGCAGTATTTGTAGAGAATATAACGGTCCAGGTAAAGAACTTGGTGCTTACTGAAGGGGGCTCTACATGGGTACCTCCTGAGATCACTGGGTCACTCTTTTTAAGGTGCTCAGGTTACAAGGGTACAAAGCTTTAAGTCACTGAAATTCAATGTGTAGGTCATTGGATGTCCAAATTAATCACCAAAGCGCATCTGGAGCCCTCCCAGGTGTCAAGTCGACATATGCCTTTGCTCCCCCCTGCAAAAGTAGTGAAATTAATGTAAATGATCTGGTATTTATAATAATAATAATTATCAATTGAAAATCTTTATACTGGATAGCCTGTTGAGCCCATGGCTGTTCTTCCACAGGATCCAGTAGGCAAGATCTTAGCCAATTATCCAAAACTTAATGCGTCAACTTATGAAATTGAATTCCTAAGAAACAGCTTATGATAAAAAATGACAAGCAACAGTTTGGCATCAAAATGAAAACGATTCTCGAACTGCCATAGTATGGAATGAATAGAAGTTCCGGCCTAGGTGCAGGGTCAACACAGTGTTTGCTTGTGGTAGTGATGGGCACCGACAATTGATCATATGACGACAATCTATGATGCAGATATCCTGTTCATCTCTCCACTTTGTCCCTCCGTGTATAAATCTGATAGGATTCGTGTACTTGCCACTTGAACACAGTTAGTTCCAATCCCACTGATATGCAAACCCATTGCCGTGTGAAAGCTTCAGAACTGATGGACGTCCTACATGTGAAAGCTCTTTGCTTCGCCTTTTGGGTTAAACATTGAAAATGTCTGCAAAGAGAGATGTACAACATCACATTGCATGCACCTCCTGAAATATCTGGATGATAAATAGTGGTCGTTGCGTCGTGCCTTTTAACTACCGAAGCGACGTGCGGAGTCATTCTGCAAGTCAAGCTCCTTTGGTTGTTAAATGGCCGTACGCGACTACATGCATATTTTTTCGCGCGTCTTGCTGAGGAAGATTTGTAGTTCAGTTCATTGTGAAACTAAATGGGACAAGTGTATTTAAGTCTCATGTTATGAAGTTTGATCAGGCAATGAAAGTGAAAATTGACACTTGCATATGAGTAATTATTAAATGCTGCTTGTAGTTGCATTAAACGATTGTTGCGGAACATGTTTTGAATGAATGGACAGGTCGGTTACTGAGATGCTTAACTTCTGTTAACTCTCCTCCTTTGGCTGGAACATCCGTTTCAATGTTTAGGTTAGTCTGCTCAAATTGATTCCAAAATCAAATTTACGTTCATAATGTAAGCGTTATGCATTTTGCAGACCACGACAATAGGCCAAAATACCATGCCCCTAGATGGTCTGCATGTCTCTGTTCTGGGTATTGGGGCACAACTTTCATTTTATGGTTTACACAAGTTTACTAATTACCTCCAAACGTGCAATTATGTTCACTATACAGTCAAGACGAGACATTCAAGATCATTATAAAAGACCCATCCTCAGGAGTTCAAACTCACCTCAAACTTTGCCGGAATTCTAGTTACAAGTCATTGCAGGATGTTTCTGGTTTAAATCTTTAACTGGATGACTTTGCCACCAGCAGTAATTTGTGGAAAGAAAATGTAAATTTTATTCGTGCTCAAGATACGTCATAAAAGATGTACATTATACAACTTTCAGACCGTAAAAACACACGTTTACAAACGTGCCGTGAAGCAGAGCTTCCGTATCCCGTAAAAATTCACAGCATTTAATAGCGCTAGCCAAATTGAATTGTTTCAATGAATAAAACTAAAAAATACCCCAAGAAACTTTCATATATTAAGTTTCCTCTGCTAAACTTTACCTACTACGTAACTGGAGCCGACATCATTCCCCACCTCGCCCCCCCCCCCCCGTGAAGGTGTACCCAAACATGCAGTCCCTGGCCAGTTCATTAGCGGTCAATATCGCCATCTGTTAGTGCATTGTCAGCTCATCACCGGTTCAGTGCTAGGTCAGCTTACGGTAGTCGATAGGCCATCTGCCCGTTGCCTGGTCAGCTCATCAGTCTTAGACATTGCGCTACCGTGTTGTGGTTAAGGAATTCAGTCGGAGGAACTTTTTTGTCTGTGTTAATTACACAGTATTCACTGCCATAACTTTTGGCAGGGCTGTCATATGTCTTAGCTCACTTAGATTTTATAACTTAGCTACTATTCCGACATTAATAAAGAGGAAAACATAAATTATATATTTAACGTCCTTATAATTACATGCTGGAGGTTTGATAATTTATGCATTTCAGGCAGTAACCGAAGTTTTAATTTCACTATCTTGAACATAGTTCCTATAATACATAATGATAAAATACCATTTTATAGTGTTTCAATGTTCACGATCTTGTTTCACAACGAGAAAAAAAGTGGAAATAAAATCCCCCCCAAAAGTGAATTTACATTATTTTTCAAAGTAGCATAACTTGCATAGATTTATGACTGTGGAGTTTCTGTCGCATATCTGAATTTCTATGGGCTTAATATTCTTCTGAATGCTTCAGAGTAATAATTTACTGCTGGCATGTAACTATGGAGAAACACGTACCAAAAAAAGTTTTATCTTTACCTGCTCTTTCACAGGTTTTAACAACATGGGAACCTGTATTTTGTGGTCAATATGTTAAATGACGGTTTTCTTAAAATCTCGCTGGGCACAAAATTATTGGAACGAGGACATCTTTCTTTATCAATGCTTTTACCTGGGATTGGTCAGCTGTTGAGAAAAACAGATAAATATTCTGACTGTCAACAGCTCTTATCTTTCATCTCAGTTAAGAACCTGTATTCACTGCAAATACAACCGAATATTTGCTGTCTCATTTTCGAATTTGTCAAGATGCGGAACAATGGCTTCAGTTCTGATGTTTTGGATCGTCTTTTATGAAAAATAGGTTGTTCTCCTTATCTCTGTTGAACAGAATCTTTAGGGGATCTTTTCTTGTACGCATTCACTCAATCATTCAGCAGAAAATCCATCCATGGCAATTCACGTACACGTGCAGCATCCCAATGGGTCACGTACAAGCAATTTCACCAGTCCGCTGATTTAAAATTAGCAACGTGTGTCACATTTATGAATTCTTATTCTTTCTTTGAATCTACATGCATGTTGTATTCCTATAAATTAACCTTTTCACGATATGGTTTCTGTCTTGGAAGTGACCACCTGTTATCTCTCCCAGATGGCTGTGCGTTTATATATATATATATATATATATATATATATATATATATATATATATATATATATATATATATATATATATATATATATATATATATATATATATATATATATATAAATATATTTATATCATTTCCATTGCCGAGTCTTTATATATATATATATATATATATATATATATATATATATATATATATATATATATATATATATATATATATATATATATATATATATATATATTTAATATTAGGTTTTAAAAATAAGGTTTGTCAGTGATTGGTGCAGTAAATGTCTAGTCTGTTATGTCCTATGTTCTCCGCAATGATTCTCAAACAAAATAGATTCAAGATGCAATTCATGATGTAAATATAAATATATATATATATATATATATATATATATTAATCCCGTTTCAATCTACCCATGTAAAATCTGACATATTTTTCGGTAATTAAGTGTACGTTTTTCAGGTAAACCTGCAATGCGAAGCACCATGCAACTGCGAGAACGACGCAAAGTTTTGCACCACCGGAGTTGCCCTAATCAAAGATGGTTGCCGTTGCTGTATGATCTGTGCGCGGCAACTCAACGACGTATGCGATTACAGACTGAAATGTGATGAAGATAATGGACTCTATTGTGATTTGAAAGTAGACGGAGGACTGAGTGGATTTTGCAAGAGTGAGTGACATCTTATTTCACTCTAGTCAATGTGCCTGACAAACAATGGACACCCGTCCAGCGAAAGGCAGTTTTGATTGGAAAAGATATCGTGTGATTGTCAAGTGTAGGCCTAAACTATGATCAGTGGTTTATCTTAGGTATTTGTTTTTGGCTTCTCGTCTCGAATTTTACCCGCAGTTGAGATTAATCATCATGATGGACAACTGTCGGTGGCATAGTCCAGTAATGTGGACAAACGTCAAGGCGATGGGCTTGCGATATACCCGAGATAGATTTAAACAGCAATTGGGGCCTCTGGCAATGGGCAACAAAATGCTACGCAACCACAATGTTTGGTTCAAAGAGCAAGGCATCATTGTGGAAGATTAGGATGTGCAGCGCTTAAGGAATAAGAATAAGGACAACTTTACTTGTCATTATATACCAAATAATACGTATATTTCACTGGTTATGAAATCGATGAAAATATTGAATCAATTCATTCTTATCAAAAATAATGTGTGAGTGACTTCAGGTAGACTACACATAAATATTAAATTTATCCATTTCCCATTTCAAAATAGAATTTAGTAAGCGGGCTACCCAGGAATGGATTGAACTTCTCACAAAATGTGGCAGTTGGTCATGGAAGACCACTGACGGTGTTCTATGATAATGTTTTTTTGAACAGTCTACAAAAGATAATAAGTAGACGAAAAAATACCGCTATCTGTGAGGAAAGAGATAATCACATTTGGGATAACAAGTTGTATGCCTGACCGGTTGTGTCGTGACGATGAAAGTCGTACAGGAACGCAAAAATATTAAATTAACACCTAAACTATAAAGTTTCTTTAAATTCTGGAATTTTACCTGACATAAAAATCATGTTTATGGGAAAAGCCAACATTTATGATGTCAACTGAAAATTATCAATTCAATTCTTCAGGTCAGAGCTTTCGTATATGTAGAAGCATGTTCAAAATAAAGTTGCATTTTCAGTGTTGCGCGGTATAAAAATAGACTATTGATAAGTACTGTAAAATTGTACTCAGTATTGGTGATGGAAAGGTGCACAAAAATAAGTGCTCTAAAAGTACCTCAAGTCAATGTGCACGAAATTCACATTAATAGTGAGATGGTTTGGACCTAATGCAGGCAGGTATTGGCATGTTTGGCAAATTTAACAGATTAATCGTTTGACACGAAACTGCTGCAGTTTGTCTCAATTTTGGAGATTTAAGATTCAGAGATACATGGTAGCCTTGCCTCTCAACATATATATATATATATATATATATATATATATATATATATATATATATATATATATATATATATATATATATATATATATATATTTAGATATACAGACAGACAGACAGATAGATAGCTAGCTAGCTAGCTAGCTAGCTAGCTAGCTAGATAGATAGATAGATAGATATAATATGAAATTATCGTTTTTATTGTCTATGAGTTGATAACGTGAGTCATATAAAGTATAACCGATTTTAGCACGTTTGAAATCATATATGCGACCAGATCATATATGCATCACAGACCAATGTGAGAATTGACAATCATCGATGGCTGGCAGTAACAAGTTATTGTTCCTAAGGTTACGAGTACTGTGGTTTTTCCTTTACATTTTTGATATTTTCTCGGGTTACTGTCCAGACTGTATTGTATTTAAACAGTAGGATGACAAAATAAAAGAATTGTGCTGAATTACGGATGCCATCAAGGCATTGTAATTTCTACAGATTTATACAATGACAGTTTCTTCATGCATGTACTCTAAAGTGCATGTCTATTCATAGCTGCATCCCAAAGCGTTATGTATGCAACGTGTTCATAATTATGAGCAATGTCTTTTGTTTGATGCGCACGCATATGTGTGTATTTATGACTAAAATCCCATACTTATCATGATAAAAACCTAAAAATAATCATTTTTTTTTAAACAAAGGCTAAATGTTCATAATTAACTGCTTGGTTAATCATTATCTTTGAACCTTTAGTGCGAAAACGTCTTATGGGAATTGCAAAAAGACTCAAAGATTGTGAATAAACTTTCTTAGTATTGCCTTACTCTGGCTGAAGAAAAATACAAAACTGACAGGTCGTTTTAAAATCTAGCATATGTTTATCTTTCCACCAAAGTGACAATATTCCAAAACTCCTTTGCAATTTTTAACATTTTTACGTGAACATTATTTCACATAATTACGGTATGTCACAAAGTTAAGGTATACCTCTTGCTTTTTCAACAGAGAAAATACTACAACCATGTTTAGTTGACGGGAAAGTGTACAAGCACGGAGACAAGTTCAACTTGAGTTGCAGAATTCTATGTATATGTCGTGACGGAAAATATGGATGCGTGTCTTTATGTCCAGAGGAGGAGAGGATGCCAACAGACATGGCCTGCCCAAAACCTCGCTTAGTAAATGTAATAGGCCATTGCTGTAAACAGTGGGTTTGCCCTCCGATTACAACGACACACAAAAGTACTTCTCCCAGACTTTCAACAGGTAGGTTGTGAACGATTTCTTGTGTTTTTGCAATGTCCTCACCATGTTTTAGCAATGCATGGTGGATCATATCCACCACAAAACAAGTGTGCCCGTCCAGAATTGAGCAATTAGACGAAACTCAATGATTAACCCAAAAGTCTTTTTGTTGTCGCATTGTCTATTGCATTAGAGTTTGATATGTAGTTTTTGTTGTCTTGTCTATGTGGTGGACTCCTTTATGTAATTTGTTGTGGATGTCCTATAATTTATAAAGTTCGCAACTCTGATTTTGCGATTCAACATTTTACAGATATGGTCATATATACACTGAGATACAAGCTTCTTAGAGCCTTTCTGAGAATATTGAGGACGAACCTATTGTGATTGAAATCTTTTCAGAAATGCCTCAGATGTTCAAATGCCAAGGCAAGGCATCTAATTGGACGTCGTGTTCTGTCACGTGCGGGGTGGGCATATCTACTCGTGTCACGTACGATAATGATGTGTGTAAGCCTATAAAACAGCGTCGTCTGTGCTTAATTCGACCATGTTCTGCTACGCTGTCAAAGGTATTTGTCTCCTGGCATATGTATATAAAGACAAACCTTGCATCTGTGCATGGTTCATTAATATTTAGATGTAATTTAAAAAAAAAGATATTTATATTTATATCTCTCTAGTATCCACTTAATCCATATACGTTGTGTCAGTTAATGAAACAAAGGAAAAAATTTCATTAGGAATGCATGTCACAGAAAGTATATATATTATATAATATATATATATATATATATATATATATATATATATATATATATATATATATATATATATATATATAAAAGACAAAACGTAAACAGAACGTACCAACGATGTCATAACATTAATTTCAATGTACAGATTATATTTTTGTTGATATAGCGGTTTTCGTCGTGCAAGACGTCATACAAGACAGACCATGCGGATCACATACACAATGGAAAGTGCAAAAGTGTTAAAAAATATCGATTAAAACATTGCGGTTTGTGCTGGAGAACAGGATGTTGCGTACCTCATAGAACAAAGACCATTCCTGTAGAGTTTGCCTGCCAATATGATCGACACCTCATGGAGAATTTCATGTGGATACAAAGTTGTTTATGTCAACAAACATGTAAACCTCGCCGCTGATTTCTATTTCTTGACACTGCAAACATAAACGACGCAGAAATATGTGTTGTTTTACGACGAAAAAAATATGTGTTGTTTCTAAGTTTTTTTTCTCAACCAAGTGCTCAAATTTAGAGCTCAACTTTGTGTGAAGTTGATGTTAAACATATTTGTGGTGACGCCTAACTTTCAACATGTGTCGCTCGTCATCTCTTACTGTGTATAACTTATGAATGGATTTTAGTGGCGTACCTGCTTGGTGAAAGCCACAAAAACAGCAAGTGTCATCGCAATTTCAGGAGTGAATTGTTTAATATGTGGCTGTTTTTTGTCACGGAATGCAGCTTGTTCATATTTTTGTGCGCTATTTTGTACATGAAAGTTTATACAAAACACAAAATGACCATAACAGCCATATGCATCGGCAATGTATATGCATACATGCATTTCTGTAACATTGAGCAGTGTTAAAAAGGGCATGGGAACTTTACCTTTTGCGAAATAATGCTGACGTTCATTTAATGTTTATAAACAGATTCTGGTTGTTATTATATATATATATATATATATATATATATATATATATATATATATATATATATATATATATATATATATATATATATTGTATGTATATATTTAAATAGTGGGATGTTTATCATTTTGTACAGTTTACCTACATTATGTTGCTTAATGAAATAATTTAAAAGATTTTGTCAGGCGGAACGACGACGGAAAAATGGACATAGTACACTTAGAAAAGTGTGATGCTTCCATAAGCCAAAACAATATCGGACGGTGTGATAGCTCAAGAACTTGATGTTTTGACATGCCTCGTGCTTTCGACAGACATGTAATTCCCTGCACATTAGACCAGCGGGGTGTATCACTTATTTGCCCTCTGTAGCTGAAAATAATGAAGTTTCAGGCACTTATCTAGTATATTTGGCAATCATTGCTAGTCGGGACCATCTTTTTTGACAAAATATACTCCTAACTAAATATTAAAACTAACCTGTTGTGCCAGATTGTCAAATGTTTGATGATTAAATCGATATCTTTGAACAATTAGTCTGAAAGTCAGGAAAAGTGAACGGTCAAAGAACAGTTCACGGGGCCACCAGATTATTATAAATTGCAAAATAGATGAAGATAATCGATGTTTTTATCCCTATGTGTTTTCCCTGTCTCAATTAAAGTCCCGAAAGGCAGCTTGTCATTTGAGTACAAAACTGCTTCTCAGATCGGTACGTAAACGCAATAGTTCTTTGTATCAGTCTTTGTTAAATGGGTTAACTGTGTGTACATATCCAATGGCCATCCTTGTTACCCGGCGTTCATTTACCTGGTACAGCAATAGGTCGGGGGAAAACTACCGCTTGCGGAAACCGCTATTTGTCATAGCTGCGATAGTTCTTTCGCACTTCTGTTAAAGACCATTAACGATCTGTAATAGTCGCACAGAAATTATAGGACTGCTGGGTCTTGGAAATTAGAACATGATGTTAA
Organism: Hermodice carunculata; assembly: GCA_964020975.1. Lineage (NCBI taxonomy): Eukaryota > Metazoa > Annelida > Polychaeta > Eunicida > Amphinomidae > Hermodice > Hermodice carunculata. The sequence goes on along the minus strand of OZ026625.1, from coordinate 8,053,069 downwards.
CCTCACACATGCTAAAATCATTGACGAACAGTTACTTGCTGAATATCACGGCCTGGTCTTCTCAGAATGATAATGTTACCATGGAAATAGATACGGATGCTTTCTAATATTTATGACACATGAATGGCTGACATTCTGGAATATATAAAAGCAATTTTTACAACATTCATGTTTAGATTGTCGTCGGGCACTGCATTCTCGGCCACTGAGGCTTATATCTTCTCGGTATTAGTCCTTGAGTTTGTCAATGAATGTTTAAAGTTTTTAAGACGGTAACACCTTGGTCGTAACCGTTACTATGTTTGGCAAAGACTTGCATTTTAATTTCCCGCCACAAACACGGGGTTTACGCCTGTCACTCACGGAGGGCACACGGGCATATCACTGTCGCAAACAGGGCTATATACCCCGTTCTGACAAAATTAGTGTCATTTGACGAAATTTGAGCTTACAAAATGCCAAATCATATTCATTTAGTGCTTCCTAAATTGGCTTCAAGAACAAATTTCCGTCTGCCTGTACTAAGTATTCTTTTATTTCCAAAATATTGGTAATAGCCTGCTTGCCCGCAGGCAGCTGCCCGTACCTCATCAGACGAGACTATAAGGTCACTAAGGCAACCAAGCATGCAGTTGTGGCGGGAAATTGATATGCACGATTCGGATTTTTCTTGGATCTCTTTGCTGCCATTGTTGGTTTGGAATTTATGAGTACGGATAATGTTTTTCTGAACTACTTGGGCAAGTCCGACCTAATTTATCCTTGGTCAGGCCTAACCTAATTCGTCTTCTGTCAAGACTGACCTGATTTGTCTGTGGTAAACAGCGTATAACCTGCCTTGGCCGCCATGTTGGGTGCTCGTGGCAAGACGGATTTTGATACGTTACAGTATCTCGTGAGTCGCAGGTATAAATGCTTCAAATTTAGCCACACAACTAATTGGCTGGTAATAGATAAAACCAATCGGTTCGTTTTTCCAGAGAGGTTTTTCAACTTGAAGCTATGTAACTTTAACAAAATGCAGGTTCCTAATAAGGGTTAAATCAATTAATAAAGGTACCATATCTCTGCATTCTACATGTCACCAGATGTTGTATTACAAACGTCACCAGGGCTATAGGTATAATAAAACATTAACCAATTATGACAACCTCGCGTCATTAAAGACACAAACAGAGTATCCAACTAATATCCGGCATCTAATTGGCAATCTCAGTAAGTTGTTTACAAAACTCCCTCATCCCTACAACGCAATGACTTTCTGTCTTAGAGGTACAGTGATATGTGATGCCTATGGTGCATAAAGTAGCACCTTTTTAGAAAAGTAGTCTTTGTCGCCTGCTGATAACAGCCATGCCATGAAGTCAACCAAGCTAATTACCCAATATAATTGGCAATTATTGCAAGTATGATTGCTTTCAACCTGTCTGGGGCAAAAGCGAATCGTCACCTTTGTAATGCAGGGAGAATCGCTGTTCATATTAAATAATAATTACTACTGCCAAGGCTCAAGTTGTGCGTTCTTCGTGGTAAAGATAGGAAGCAATGTTTATATATGTAAAGGGCTAACCGACATAGTTCAGGCGGTTATAACCGGTTTAAGCCGACGGCTGAGGTGGTATAAGCCCACATAATTAGTATAACGACAACAAACAAATCCCTTGTATGATGGCTAATTTATTCATTTGCATTACCTTCCAAAGTTAATCAAGCAGATCGTCAGGCTTCATGTCAGTTGCGGTACATGGCATCAGAAAATACTAGTTCTTTCGGCCGGTTGAGTTATCACATCAGCTAATATCGCAGTCGGCCCGACAAAATATATTGCTATTCAGCAAAAGCCGACAAATTTAGGTGGCCCAGTCCACATTGAGGACAATCGATCCCCATCTCAATGTCGTCCATGCTATATGTCAGCTACATCATTATTTATTTTTCCTTTGTGTAACATTGAAGTCTTACATCTTCGATTTCCAAGTGCAGAGGACCAAAAATTTATCTCACACGGACTGCCAGCGAAACTGGTGATGGTACAACAGGGTTTATTCTTTCCAGCCCCAGACACCTATACCATAAAGCTTCAAAATGCGTAAGCTTTCAAATGTCCAAGTTTAGCAGGCATCGCAGCTTCGTGTCGCGAAGCATGAAAAGGAAGCTGGCTTTGAATGCTTCCTTGTGACATTAGTTTTTTTCTGAATGACGCTATCAACGTAGTTTGAATGACATGATTGTGCGTTTTTCAGTGCAGACGCGAACCTTAATTTATTGCTTAGCATCATACATATATATCGACGAATACACCCTCGAAAAACGGCAGATACAAAAAGCATAAAGGCACAGCGCGCACGGCAGTCGAGCATGAAATTACAGGTGACAAAGTCTGCCACTTGCCCGAGTTTTATCGAGGGATCTGCCCACCACTATGTAAAAACTAATTAAAAATTGTCACACAAACAGACGGTCAGATATTGGAATAGATGATTCCTCCTTTTAAAATAACTACTTTAATACCAAGAGGATTGCTCGTGCTCACGCCAAGCGTTAATGTTCTGCCAACAGAGGAAAGAAGGTCAGATGGGAAAGTCAGATACCGTATGAAACAGCACATTTGATGCCATGCTATATTGGATGTCCCACGATATCTTAGAAAAACCTTGTCAGACTAATGATTACGTTTTTTCAGAGCGTTTCAGTGAAAAAAGACGGCATTTATTGTAAGAGTCATTTTTTACACTCAGCTTCTGCAACATAAAGTGCTCAGCCTAGTCCGTGGTTTACCCCAAAACGAAAAAATAGGGCCTGGAATATCGAAAAAGGCTTCAAAATCTGCTGTATATATTCCGGTGTTTCTTTGATCATCAAAGATGTTGCATAACCCAATTCTAATTGGATGAGACAAAAGGGGAATTGAAGATTTGTGCAGAAAATGTGGAATTGTCTATCCGTCATCGAATAGCCTCTGCTCCATCAAAGCAGCTTGCTTTGTCTTGAAGACTAAAACATTAGAATTGTTATTTTGTATTGATTTCCCACGTTCGCTCAACAGAAGAATCTTTACTGGCACCATAACCACGTGCCTACTCCTTGGTGTAATTACTTTTTAATACTTCTTGAGTCTGAGGAACAAAGCGATATCCTTGGTTTGGTTTAAACGTATTTTATTTCCAAAAGAAAAACAATTGGGAAGAAGGGCAAAGCCCTATATTAATCCCTCTTGTGGAGAAAAGACGGAAACACAGGACTGACTTGACAGCACAACTCCAATGAACCACCGTTCATCAAGTCCAAGGGGACTTGATGAGCAGCGTGGTGGGAGAAACAAACGAAAGGATGGACGCCACCAGAACAAACACAGATAGCGGGGCTCATAAAGTTGTCAATATTGCCAGTATATATTATTAATTTGCATTTTCGAATTATCGGTACGAGTGATTAAGTTACAGTTTCACCTTGGAATCGTTTACTTTTTTCAATAAACTCTTGAACAGATAAAAATATAATAATATTGTCCTCGAGACTGCAAGAAGCACTGCCAAACAGAATTGTGTTAATAGAAAATGGAGCCAAACGACCAATGGTTGTATGTAATGCATCTCGAGCGACAATGTAGTTTGGACAGGTGAGAAAGTAGTGCCAGATACTCTCGGTGGTGGCGCCACATGAACAAGCTGCTGAATCTTTTACACCAATCTTAAAAAGATGTTCGTTCAATTGGCTGCGGCCCATACGCAAACGAGAATGTAAAATAGACAGATATCTTTTGCCTACATTAAAAAGTTCGGGAAATATAACAGAAAACTGTCCGGGAGTTGAAATTTTCTTCTTAAATTGGAACAAAGTTGGAAGATTTCTAGTTTCCGATGGGAGAAGGTTCCACAACGTGATAGCAGAAGGGAAAAAGGAGTTTTCGAATAAGACTGTTCTACAATTGAAAGAGGGTAAGTCTGAGCGTCTGCTTTGATCGAGTTGTGCCCTAGTATTACGGTGGAATATTGGAATATTGGGGAGAAAAGAGTACAAATAGCTAGGGGTTAATTTATGAACTATTTTATACATCATGATTTGTTTGGATCTTTCTCTTCGTTTGGACAGGGTCTCCCAGCCAGTTTCTTCGTATAGCTTTTCTATAGGGGTGGTTTTCATTGCTCCTGTCACGATGCGGGCCGCAGTCATTTGAATGTCTTCCAAAAGTTTTGCATCATCCTGCGTGCAGCCATCCCAGACTACGTTTCCATACTCTAAAATAGGTCGAATGAAGGAGGTATAAATCGTTTCTAGTGTGTCCCGGTCAAGGCGATACTGTAGAGTTTTCAGAATGTTTACTTGTTTACAGGCTTTAGTTGCAACTTGTTTAACATGTTCATTCCATTTTAGATCTGATCTTAACGAAAGACCCAGATGCTTGTGCTCTAAAACATTCTCTAATTGGTGACCTTGGAAAATCAATGGAGGGTGATCAGGGGGATTTCTTTTTAAAGAGACGAGCATGGTGTCTGTTTTAACAGCATTAAAGGATATAAGCCATTCCCTAGACCATTCGTCCAGGGAGGCCAGATCATCGTTCATGACAGTAGCAGCATGAACAGGATCTTCAATAGTAAGATAAAGGGACGTATCATCCGCAAAAAGTTTGACTTCTGAATTTACAACGTTGACTATATCATTAATATAAATCAAAAAGAGTAGAGGACCTAATACAGATCCTTGAGGCACACCAGCACTTATAGTTCCCCAGCTAGAGGATTGACCATTTAAAACGACGCGTTGCTTCCGATTATACAGGTAATCTTCAAACCATGTCAGAAGATTGTCAACGATGCCGTTTTTTTCCAGTTTATGAATAAGACCTTTGTGCCAGACTTTATCAAAGGCCTTGCTTATATCTAGGAAAACAATTCTTACTTCTTTTTGCTGATCAATGGCTAAACATAGCTCATGGTATAGGGAAAGTAACTGGTTGACTGTTGAGTCACCAGGAATAAATCCTGACTGGTTTGCTGAAATGAACATATTGTCCCGAAAAAAATTGAACACATGTTTAAAAATTACTTTTTCCATTACTTTTCCTGTACAACTTAAAAGGGATATAGGACGATAATTATTACACAGGTTCTCGTCTCCCTTTTTGTGTAAAGGAGTCACGTGAGCTTCTTTCCAAATAGAAGGGAACTGTTTCTGATATAGAGATAAATTGAATAGTTTAGTGAGAGGTCGATAAATAATGGGAGCTGCTTCTTTCAAAAGTCTAGTACTAATCCCATCTGGGCCAGTTGCTTTAGTAGTATCAAGACTTTTGAGTATGTCCAGTACTTCACCTTCAGAAATGTTTAAAGCTCCGAGTGTATTTAAGGGGTGATCGGGCGGTAGAGGATTGTTAATTGAAGATGAGTCAAGAGTGCTTTGACTCAAGAAAAACGAGTTGAAGATTTCTGCTTTAGAAGCGTTGTCGGTGACGTGTTTGCCATCACGTAGTAAAGAAGGAATATTCTGACGATGATTTCGATTCAAAAAATGTTTAACAGTTTTCCACCACGCTTTATGTTTGTTTTTAGAATTTTTCAAGGAGTTATTTAATTTATTATGATGTCGATCCTCGGCTTCACGGAGATGTTCCTGATACAGGTTACGAAGCCGATTATAAGTGGCCCAAAGTTCGAGACTATTAGGTCCGTGTTTACCATCTTTGGCTTTGGAATATGCGCGCATCACTCTGCGCTTTTCACAGCGCAGATAAGATGTGTACCAGGGTAAATCGTCCGGACGAATGGTAACTTCTTTATTAGGAATACATTGTTTGGCGGCTTGCAGAAAGCCTTCAGTCCAATGCAGGCAGCAGGCATTTATATCGTTGGATGGAAAGAAGTTGTCCCAGTCGATTTGACTTAAATATTCTCGGAAATGATTAAAGTTTGCCTGTTCATATAACCATATAAATCTTTTATACACGGGCTCAATTTTGCGTCGAAAACTAATATTGACAGACACTACGCTATGGTCGCAATTAGCAATTGGTGGCAAAACTTTTGATTCAGAAATAAAATTCGGGATGTTAGAAATGACCTGATCTAAACAACGAGACGTATTTTCAGTTATGCGGGTGGGTTCATGAATATGCGGAAAAAAGAAATTAGTATTACAAAAATGGTCAAGCTTTTTACCTGGTGCCGTGGAAAAGTCGGCGTTAAGGTCACCTGTTATAATGATATTATGGGTACCGGTAGTTTTTGCTTGGTCGAGACTAGCTTGAAGCTTGTCCCAGAATGAAACAGGGGAGTCGGGTGGCCTGTATACAACTCCTAATAAAAATTTATTATTATGTAATTTAATCTCAGCCCATAATAATTCCAGATCGGGACTTTCCAAGTCTTGACGCCTAGTAGCTATAAACTGCTGAGATACATATAGTGCAACACCACCGCCTAAACCATTAGGGCGGTCCTTCCGCATAATATTATGGTAACCAGATAAAATAAGATCATTGCCTGGAGTATTTGGTGTCAGAAAGGTTTCCGAGAGAGTTATGAGATCATAATATTTAGCAATGTCTGCGCGAATACACCTCATTTTATCTTGAGACAGGCTACGGACATTAATGTGACAGAGGGTGGTATCACAAAACTCATCAGTTGGTCCAGGATTGAGGTGAATGTCTCCGGCTAATAAAATCAGAAGCGGAGAAATGACAAATAAATATACATCAATATTTGAACATTTACGATAAAGGATTGAATTATAAAGGTATAATACGAGTAATCTTTGTCGACTGGCGTGAATGAAGATGTTACTTATGGAAGCCGCAACCAAAACATAGAATAAAGAGTATATTAAGAAGATTTCAGAATTTGAAAGATGGAAATTGCACCTGAAGTCCGGGATGGCTACACACAAGTGGTACAAATACACATGAGGAGAGGAACAAAGTATTTGCTTGCAAACCCTAAATATGCCTAAAGAAGCACCAAGGAAGTGATGCAAAATAAATGGATATTTTAACCACAATGAGCTGAAACAAACGTGGTAAATCAGTAAAAATCGAAGGTAATTTGTCAGCTTACTGTAAAGAGTGATACAGTTTCCATGTGTGCCGGTAGGTAGCCAAGCATGATATGCGTCCATGTGGTAAAAATTGAAAGCGATATCCTTAGAAAACTGAACTGAAGGACTCCCATTTTGCGCTTGTTGACTCTTTCTTTGACATGTTATGTTAGCTGGACCACTTATGTTTTTCAATACTGAGTAATTTTTGCTGTTGTATGGACCTTCAGACAATCCTCGTGGCATATTGTCTGGAACTTGTATGTAGCAAAGTGCAAGAGAGCCTAAGTGCTGCCAGTTTCGACCATCGCTTGGATTCCAGTTTACATCCTAGAATCCTACTTTTATGGGACGCAACGTAGCATCGCTATGATCAATGGAGACTCCTCATAGCTCTGTTATCTGCAGGATAATTATCCTGCAGATTACAGAGCTGTGTAAATATGCCATCATCCATGTTGAAGCGAGTGATAGCAGACTAAATCTGCATCATCTGTGACAAAACTGTGTGTCGTACCCGATTTAAACATAGGAAACTTCAGTATTTGAAGGAAACACTTTTCTCCGTATTGGATAAGATACAAGGTTACGAAGTTTGCGTGGTGCCATTCTTTTGACCTATAAATTACATTTTTTTTCTTTTTGCAACACCATAGCAGTTAATAAGTTTTTTTTCTGATGATGTACATGGATATGTAGGAAACGAGTTGTCCCAACATTGGCACAAGTCTGCTTGTAGATGACATTTTCATCTAACAATGGTATCTTCTGTGAATTTGCTTGCAGAGTCCTACCAGAACAGGTAACGAAACCGAGGTTCCTTCCAATTCAGGCGCCATTATGACCTTTTTTATCGTTGTTAAATGTCAACACTTGACACTCTGTACTACTTTTTCATAAGCCGCTAATGAATAAACAAACAATAAATAACAAAACTTTCTGTTGTGTAAAGAATGAGCATTAATAAACACTTGTGCTCATGTCTCTACAATATCACTGATCAAATAAACAGAGAATAGTTACTAAACATTTCTGTGATATATACCTGAAGGTTACGTTGTTACACATCATATTTATGGAGGCCAATTTTAAAATACAAAGCAAATATCAACATTATCATCATCGGGATTACGGGACGAAAATGAACTCGCATTCCGAAAATGACTGCGATCCTGATAGACAATAATGAACCAGAAGACTGATTCAGGTGTCTCTTTTATAATCTCTAACACATTCTCATGGTAAAACCAGTTTGGCATGTTTAAACGAAAAATGTGCCATTTTAGACCATGTATGAATACTGTAATAACAATTACACATGTGTACATGTATGCTCACCGTATTTGAATTTTGATTGGTTGAGTTTACATCTTGTGTGGCTTTATTCATAAAAAAAAATACAAACAAACAAATAGAAAATGTCGGAAATTGTTTTGGTTTGACCCGCATGTGATGATACGCTGCCAAATAGACACGTACAGATTTGTTTCAAGAAATATGTGTTATAGATTTGTGAGCCAATTTCCGATGCGAGCAGCGAGCTAAAAGTGAAAGCTATTGGTATTCAAGCAGCAATACCTCGCGAGAAATTTTGTTTGCTCAAGCTGAGTTGCCACGTATCTCCGGATATTTCTGTGGACGGAAATCCATATTTCTGCCACACAGTAATGCATAGATTATAATAGAAGGAGAAAAATGATTTTAATGAATTTATAAAGGATACTTGCATGATACGATCAACACCGTTTTAAGGAATAAAACACGTACATGTATAATAAAAACTTGGTATCTGGGTTTGAAAGATCTTCATATCGATATCTTTAACAAATCTATTGTTCATTGGATAATGTTCAGTTCTCCCCTTGTTGTTGGATCCTGACAACTGCTGAAGGGAGAAGAAGCAAGAAAACATTCATAGAAACAAAAGACGGAAGAAAAAAGAATGAACATGTGTGATCCATTAAAACAGAAAAGCTTCTCTATTTTCCTTATTTAACTTTGATCCTTTATAATTTTTGATATTGCATTCTTTCATTTTCTGTCAACCTTTTCTACACATCACCGCAAATCAATCTTTTTCAATATTTGATTCTTTTTCTATTTGTAATTTTCTCGGAAGTTTCATCACTCTTGTTTGTTATAGATAGATTCGTCGATACTTTACATTAAGAGATAGTGTCCTCTGTTAAACCTAGTCGTTGCAGACAGATTCGCTCTGTAGAAGAGATAAATGCCAGAAACAGATGGCACGCGGACGACAATATGGCGACCGCAAGTGCAATGGTCCTGCAGTTAAGACTCAAATGATATGAGTTAATACCACGAGGTTGCTGAAACACTCCACAAAATGACAAATTGTGAGCACTCTTTATGATGAACGAAAACAGGTTCTGGTCCTGTTTTTCTAGATTTTTTTTTAATTCAAAAAGTAAACTATTTTCAGGGAAAGCTACGGGCACAATGCTGCTGCATTCTGTACAACTGTTATTATTAAATTGGAAGTATTGTCTCCACTGACACATAAAGCAGGATCCTAGTTCCAATATAGCTATCCCTCTAACAGTGATACTGCTTATCCATATCAAATGAAGCCTGTCTATGTTTACTTTGTCCTCCAGTTTCCGTGTAAGTTTCTTCGTATTAGCCTGATAATGCATTCAGACAGTCTGCTTTTCAAAATATATGCTGTTATTCAATTTTCAAAGGCACACTATAACGTTGGTAGGTCTCAAGTAGGATAATCTTGAGGATAGTTTACTGGTGTATTTATCATAAAGTGACAGTTTAATTTAGAAGGTGACGAATAACAAGATGAATGGGGAAAATGGGATTTAGTGTTAAGAATGTGTACTTTCTTTTCTCAAAATGGTCCCATTTTCTCTTATGATAAATGTGCATGTGTGTTGACAATTTACCGCTATTATACTTGCATCTTTTTCTCAAAATTTACAGATTACATCATGGTAGAAAATCATTCAGTGTCCTTTTATTTTAACAACAGTAGATACAATTATCATTGTCATGCATGTATTTGCAAAATTGTATCCAAAAGCAGCTTTCCCTCATGGTAACATTGCCACCGCTCTCATTTGAAACTCCCATGCAGACACCAGCTGTCACAACTTTTCATTAAATGGTAAACAATACGCAATTTTCAATATGCAATCTCTTACTTGTATGCAGAACATCAGTCAAGAATGAGTGCGTTATAGATTTGATAAGATCCATAGACATACAAGTATGGTGCTCATTTTGTTTCCGTGATTCTGATACCTTTTGGCCAGTTTTATGTTAAATTTAGTTAGCATGCAATGTTATTCCATGATGAAGTGATGAAATTTAGCACGTTTTACATATTCATATTCCGTGCATCAGAAAACGACTTAGGCTTTTTTTAAAAAACACATTTTAAAATTCTGCACGGACGTATAAGATTGTTTGATTTTAAGCAATGTGTACTCTTTTTAAGAGTTTTTTTATCCGCCTGTGTCATGAAAGCGCAACGTTTTTATATATATTTGAACACCATTTAGGTTATAAACCAAGTTCATTGTCACAGAGGTCCCAGTTGCTTGCATTCCCTCGATTAAATATTGATTGAGCAGAATGGCAAAATTAAATTGACCAAAAGAAGGCGCCTTACCAGGAAAGAAAAGCAACGAATGGTTCAGTTCCATGTACAGACCCCTATATTTTAGAAATTCACAAGTGCGTATCGTAAGCAATTTTTCTGCTCCCTTGGAATTGTCACTTACCCAGAAATGCTAGTTTATTTCGAAAGTTGAAAGTGTATGAATAGAGTTTTATATGGATGCATAGCGGTCCACGCACATATGATCTTTTGACTAGATGACACGTCAGTCAGTTTAGAGGGAAAGTAAAGCTTTGTTCCTCGATTTATGATATACTATTTTTGAAAAACATGTTATTTACTACTCTTACCTTAAACAAAATATTAGGCCAGGAATCACTGTTTGGTACGCCTGTGCCCTATGTGACATCGCCTCTTTGCCATTCTTCACGCTTTCTGTTGGAGAAATCAATACCAGGGATCTGTTCTAATTCAGGATTAGGGTATGCGCAAAGGGGGGCAGGCGCTACACGGTTTTCAGTTTCCGAAAACACCCTTTTGATCCCACCTTAATTGAAATTAAGCCCCGAATGACATCCTTCACTCCTACTTAACCCCAGGGCTTCAAGAGAACAGGCTGAAGATGAAGAAAAAAAATATTGAGAACATTTGAGGAAATTGATTCTTCTGGTTTCATAGGACCAAATGTCGTACACACATATGCTGTATTTGAGTTCGTCTCACTGATACTAAAAATTCGGCTGATTTAATTTTCAGGAAAGTTCACGGGGCAGTACCTAAACGACTGCCTCTATAACATGTATCAGGTAGCTTGCCTTGAATAACAAATGGGAATTGTTTAAAAGCATTGGACCTTCAAACTTTCTCATATAATGTCTCCCTCCAAATTCATTTCATGATCTGGTACACGTTCAAGAGAGTAGGGCGTAGTGGGGCACATAAATGTATTTTGGTATCAGAATGTCTTTATATACACATCTGGACCAATATCCATAGCAAAGAAAGGGAGGTATGCTACTGACTCCCACGAGGCTTACAAGGTAGACACATTACTATAAATTGAATTAATTTTGCTATATTCTTATTTTTTGCTATTTCGCTGACAGCACTAAACCGTAAAAATACAGACACAATGAAAAAGTATGTTAACATTGTTTAAATACTAGCAATTGTGTCCAAAATTGTGAAATAAAATCTGCAGTGAAATGTCAAAAATAGAAATACCGTGAAAAGTGAAATGCACCAAAATTCAATACATTGCAAAAAATGACCTGCAGTTATGTTCACAATATCCCTGCATTATTTTACTTCTGGAATCAGAGAGGATGATATCTACAATGATGCAATCGTGAGCTATTTAGGTTATCTTATCGCGCCACATATTTCACTGTGTCAAACTCTCCCTTAGTCTGTACAGTATTTTGCATTTTTATCTGTTAAGAGTGTTCAATGCCATGCTTGCTAGAGCAGGCCAAGTGAGCATGAAATAAACAAACCGATGTGGGCTAAGAAATTAATGAATCACGGACATTGGTTGGCAGAAATTACAAAAACGGGAAGGATCTAATATCCCTACACATGAAGTCAAGCCAAATAAATGTGAGACCAAAGTTTAAAAAATATAGCACGGTACAAAGCGGGTCTTCGGTAATTTAATTGCAGCCAACTTGCCTGTTCATTTCAATAGATGGCATGCTGCGTTACAGGCAAAGTGACTTACCAGACTTATTCAGTGAATAGTATTGGATGGCGTAGGGATGGATACCAATTGCATTTCGGGTTTTAGATAATTGAAAATACAAAAAAAAAAAAAAAAAAAAAAAAAATGACCGCAAAATGGCACTCTAAAGTACAAAAATCTAACATTTCAGCCAATAAACTGTACAATATGTTCAACTTACCATTCTTTTGTGAGTCCTATGGTCACACAACATCTTATTAGCAGGTCGCACATTTTATTGAGTGTTGTATGTAAATTTTAAGATATTTATGACATGTTTTGCTCATTTTGGATTCGCTGTATAATGTATATACAAGCCAGACAGCTAAATAGTGGTATCATACAATTCAATCAGCAAGTCACACTGAAGTCCAGCAATGGCCTAAATTCGTTTATGGTGAGTTTTTTCTCTGTCTGAGTTTTATCACAGAACATAGGCATAACTGGAATTGCTTTTCGGTTAGCTCTTTTAAATAAGCTTAGCGACAGTTTAGAGTTTACCAGTAAATCACATTCATGAAAACCTGCTATAGGTGGGGAAGGTTTATTATAAGACCTATTGATTTATATCTCGTCTGAAAGCTAAAGAACACATAAATATGTTTCTGATATTGTCGGCAAAATGCCACATGTGGCAGCAAAATTAGTTTCAAAATAAAGGTTTTGACATTTTGAAAACATGTAAAGCATTTGCCACAGTGTAATTTCTTTAGCTGTTTTTTCAAAGTGACTGGAAATTCAGGTTTACCACATACAAAGGATACTAGTTGGCGCCCATTTTGAAATATGGAAATTAAATATTGACCAAGACAACAATTTATGTTAATTTTAACAGGCATGATATGATTATTTGTATGAAAATTACAGAAGAAGGAATATTTTAACATGTTTATAACACTTTTCACTCTGCAATATGGCATTGGGCGGCCATTTTTAATTACGTAATTTTGAACCATTTAAGGGCAAAGTCAAAATTGGTATCCAGCCAAGTGGTGATCTGGGGACTCTAAAAACACTTCTTGCTTTAACGTGCAAATGCCATCTAAATAATTTTAAGCAATCTTTCATAAAGCTGGCTTGCTGACTGTGGTTCAAAATTTGCAGAGCAACCTTTATTGTTTAACAGAACTGGTATCGGAATAATACATCCGTCAACGTTCATATTTTTGGACATATTTCAGTGGAGTTGTCAATTGCATTCATGAGATTCCGTTTTCATGGACGATAGGAAAAATACTCTGGCCAGCCTTGCACTGTAAAATGCGCATCAACCTGTGTGTGTGTTTTTTTTAATCAGATTTGGTTTCCGGCCGAAAAAGTGATTATAAACAAACATATATAAATTAGTAATAAGGTTCAATATTATTAGTATATGCCCTTGTATATTTTGTCTATGGTCATTATGATGACGGCAACATGCTGGTGCCCTCGGCCACCTTCAACGGGTATAATGGTGATCTGCGCTTTGTCTGATACTGCATTTTGAATATATGAATAAAGACATCAGGTCGAGTGATTTTAAAAGAAATTTAATGCTTTGATTTCTCGTCCAACTGAATGGATTTGCAAGAATTGGAATTGGAAACGCGACGTCGTGTCATTGTTCTTAATGTGGTGGGCGAGTAGAATGATATATCTGAAAGGTTTAGGTTCTGTTCCAAGGATATTAATGTGATTTATGATACATTAAAATTCCAGACAGGATTTATATACACAGAGTTGACACCTAAGTCAAGGAGCATCGCACTTTGAGATGTCAGACTCATCGATTGCTCGAAAAGATCGAATTGTTTTTCTTGCATTGATACAGTCAAAATTATACAATCTGACATTGTTTTTAGATTGGAACACGTATGTAGCACATCCAAATAAACAAAACTATTTTTCACATTAAACCCTTTTACCCTTGAATAAAGACTGAACCAGCATTTTTCTTGGCGTAAATTGGGTTTTCAATGGAGCCCAATCCATACCAGGGAAGCTTGTTGACCCTTGATCTTGATAGGTTTCATCCACCAACAATTCTCATTCAAATAATTATTCGTTACTTTTAAAATGAGTAAAAAGAAAATAAAATAAACAAACAAACAATCAACACACCACAACAGAGAAAAAATAAACAAAGGATATAAAGAAAGAGAAAAAATGAAACATGACATTTGACTAACAGCCGCTTTTGGCCTTGCCTTCTGAGCAGACTAAGAGTCATGCCTGTTTCTTAACTCCATCTGGTCTGGCCGGTAAGAGTAGACAGAGATAGATTTTAGGTCGTGTTGTTCTTTAAAATACCCCATTCTATGAAGCCATTCTTCATGTACTATCCCGAAGAATAGTACAATCTTCAAAGACGAAATATAAAAATTATAAAATGAATCATTTTTACTTCGCGGTGACAAGTCTTAGAGAAATGGATTACTCTGGGGCCCTTAAATACAAAAATCCCATTATTAACACTCATTCGCATTATGATTAAAAAAAATACCCGGGAAGTGTTTTCATTGGGGTACCACTCTTCAATGTTTCTGTATTCATATTTCAAAAATGGGCAGCAAGAAATACGGACAAGGAGAATATGGATCATGACTAACGGATTCCTGGCATTACTAATACGGAAGATTTTCCAGGACTTTTCTCTTTTTGAGATAATAATAGTCGATCTTGACAGACAGATATTATTTTTGTTAATAAAAATAGGTTTTCTTTTTCTATTTCTTAATATTTTTTCTTTTATTGAAGGAGATATTATCTGAAGCTGTCAATTTGACAATCGGGTTGTTCTGGATATGCGCCAATTTAAGGGCCCAATACAACCCAAAATACCCACTCAGTAACTAGAATAAACAAACATACAAACATTATCGGTTAATAAATTTCTGTATACTCGCGTTTCGTTCACAACCTACAAGAAACATAATAGCACTGGTATCGGTTGTTACATAAGTTGGAATCTGATATGGTTGCCTACGCTGAACGCTGATACAAGGCTAAATAATGGGTTCCCAAATTATTCATCAAAAAAAAAAAAAGTCAAATATCCTGCAATACTTCCATATCATCGATACATGAGTCCAGTAAGTCAAGTTCTGCACTTTCCATGTTGGTTCATGTTTTTTTTCTTTCACTTGTTGTTCATCAGAAGGCCCGATTGGCATTTTGGGAATTACTTTCCGTTGTATACATTTTATGTGGTGGAACTGTATCGGGGAAAGTTATGTCTGATGGGATAAATAATAACAACAATTGTTAAATAAAAATTTCTAATCAGTTGTAAATTCGTTATTACTGATGTCTTTCAGGAATTTACATGACAAATAATTACCAATCCGGCGATCTCTCTGATTAATATTTTGCTTGTTGTAGGGATTTTAAAAATAATTCATGACGAGTGATCATTGATCATATAATTTTTCTGGTGTGAATACATAACAGTGACACGTTATATAATGCATATGGTAGTGTAAAATGCAATGTCAATAATCTTTGTTGGATCCTATACATTAATGCTGTAGTCATGATTAGCAAAATAATCTAAAACCTCGTGAAACTTCTTTACTTATGTATGAACTTGTACCTTTTCGTCATTAGCTGATAACACAGCATCATTATCTGTTGGATGAGCGTCTGTTTGTGAATGACAAAACTCTTTAAGTCGTGCGTCCTTCTTTTAAATTAAGGGATTAAAAGTTATTTTATATTAATAGGATGTATTCATATCTAAATGCGGTCCTGCTCTTACACCTATTGAGCAAAATAGGGAGCCACCTGCATCAGGGAAGATCCACGTATTTAGCATAGTCAAAAGAACTCTCTCAACAAAATGAACAATAAAAGCACACAATAATCTTAAGAAAATGTATTTACATATATTTGAAACATAAAGGATGCCTAAAATAATTAGAAATGGGCTCTCTTTTGGTTGAAAGGGTGTTATTTATGGATGTTAATGTAGTATATAATACAAATCTGCCCTGATCATGGTGGAAGCATCAGTCTGTTGCCCCGGCAACACAGGAAGTGAGCAGGATCGCAGTTAAATATGAATGTCTCCTATTGACGATCCATAGATTTGTCAACATAAAAGTAGCCTTTGAAGAGAGATTCTGTAGCCTGCTCAAATCTGTGGTCCGGTGGATATTCGGGTCTGCGCAGGCAGATACATATTGAGAAAATAAACTATGAATCTGGGTGAGTGAATCCGCAATATTACAGTACAATATCTATAAAGGTATTAGTAGTAATCGTTCAACGTGTCACACTTTTTTAATGGCACCACAATCTTCTGTCTGCCAAATGCTCTAGATTGTACTTGTTAGAATAACAAAATCTCTGTACACAGCTTGGGGGGGGGGGGGACTTTGACTTTGATGACTGCATGTTACAGAGTTAATGACATTATAGACACTTCAAACAACCCAGGAAAGGACTGCGTGGAAGTCACTCTATCGATAGCAATCTATTATCATAACAAATTTATTCTATGTGAATCACAGTGGTTTGAACTTTACTTTTATCTTCAAAGATCAAGGAATCAACGCCTCAAATAGTTATTCTCAAGGGCATGGGGATTACATTACACCCAGGCAATGTTAGTTTGTGCAGACTTCCTAGTCCCTTTGGCTCATCTGATGCAGTAGCATGTGGGTGCAGTATTGACTTTATATATTTTTTTATGCTGCAGTCATGCAGCATCCATTTGTGTGTAGTATTGTCATTTTTTTCAGCTGCAGTCATGCAGTATCTATTACAAAATAAAATTCACGTAATATAAATCATTCAAAAACAACCATATATATATATATATATATATATATATATATATATATATATATATATATACATATATACATATATATACATGCATACATATATATATATATTTATATATATATTAGGTATTTAGGATGAAGTAATCAGGTCACGGGGATAAACAAATTAAAAGCTTTAAGAAGTATCGAATTCTACTCCCATTTGCAAGAAATTAATACAGGCGCGCACACTAAGCAGCAATTCGGGTATACTGATAAAATTGTGAAAAAAAATCAAAAAGGCACATTTTGTCGGAACTTCGTTCGATCTGTGTTTGTGGGCTCTTCATGGCTCCACGTACTTGACTGGCTTAGGTTGGAAATTGGCCTGTGTACAGAAAAGGCCAAGGAACCTGAAGCGAAACCTCAGCCATTGACTGTTTCAGCTGGATACTAGACAGGATGAGGGAAACGTAATGACATACATTTTACGGGCTTTTTTGAAGGGCTTGAAGGGAGATAAATGCAAATTGGACATCACTCTCAGTTCCTACACTTGGACTTAAAGAATCGCTTCGGCGAGTCAACTGGAAATCAATATTAGCGATTATTCCGCATTAAGTATCATTAATTATATAGTAAGAAAAATTCCTGGGAACAGATGCCAGATTCCAAACTCCCTAGCCAATGTAACAGTCTAGCAGCAGAAGGGAGGCAAGGTTTATGAAACAAAATATCCAGTCAATTGCATTATATCTGTATAAACCAGGCGACAAAAAATGGCGTCAGACACCCAGAGCTCATTGTCGTAACTCACCAAGCTAAGACACCAAATATGTGGACATGTGGAGGTATTAATACAACATAGCCTGTTTTATCCTTGTCTTTGATGCTATATGTACCATGGCAAATATTAAATATGCTATAATCTTTCATTTTATGTTTGTCTCTCCTTCTTCTTTTTAGTACCTCCATTACATCTTGAAGTTGATGAGTATTAATTGATATTTCCAGGATTTGCTGAATACATTACAAGTTTATAAGTAGTTTTGTAATGATATATATCCTCCTTCTGCCAAGAGCGTTGCTTGGCGTCGTCTAGGTTTCTGTCGCCGGGAGGTAGAGTCTACAAAAACCCTTCACTCCTTTTTTTTACTTTTAAGATCATTTATTTTGATCACTGCCATAAATATACAATTCCGTGCACGCAGTTTTTATGTGGACACAGACGTGTTCCATTTATAAAACAATTTTTCAAGGGCATGCAGATGGTATTTTTGTCGGTAAGACTTTATGGTGTTGCATTAATGTTACATGGCAACAATCCAATTGGATTTTGGACAGATTGTTGTATTTTTTCTTTTTAACTCACTCAAAAGTTCACATATACATCATAATTATATAAACTGCAATTCGAAGGGCTCTGATGAAAACATGATATTGTTTGTCATCTAACCCATGTCAAATGAAGTATATCAGACATTTTTCCTGTCTGTAGTAAATGTTTGTATTAAGAGTTTGCACGTCTTGACTGTTTCCAGTACATCTTCTCAAATTTGATACCGGATTGTCGTGTAGCGTAACGTCCTTAGGCATAGTGAAACATTCATACAGAAAAACAGAAGAAAAAATTAAAATAATCCCGATATTTGACCACCAATATAAAAAACCAATTGGGCATGTGCGACGTATATTGTGCAGCTGGTCTGACCCATTGTTGCTGTCCTTGCATGTGGAGATACACAAATCCGACTGATCAAATTGGGCAGACTCTGTAAACGGGAAGTGATGCCATATTGAAATTACATGTAGGTCCCAAATTATGCCCAACATATGGAAGCGTCTAGGCGTACATGGTGCTTGTGGAAAGATAGATATATCAGCAACTCTGCAATATTCTAATAAAGTCAATGCATAATCAATAGAAACTAATATTTGAATGTACTTTGCATCCGTTTACCGCAAAGATCAGCGGACAAATGAGGGGGCAGCAAACGTATACCTATACATCGACTCAGCATGATATCACATATATATTCACTAGGTACCGGTACTGGACTTGCGGACCAACCTTGTGTAACTTAATTATGCAAAGTTGCGGTCATCATTCAAACAGCGAGCCCTAACTATAACATCATGAAAATATAAAATGATGCTGTAACCACTTATATCATGTTTAGATTTAACTCAGTGAAAGGTGATCATTTTAATGCATGTTTATGATGTTTTCTTGTTGCTGGTGTCCTGCTATTTCTCTCTTTTATTATATGTACATACACACACTCACACACACACACACACACACACACACGCACACACACATATATATATATATATATATATCTTTATTCGTACTCAGCAGGTACACATACACACGTGTGTGTGTGTGTGTGTGTGTGTGTGTGTGTGTGTGTGTGTTCATACTCTGTTTCTGGAGTAGACGAATGAAATAACTGATTTGGTAAAAAATTGCAGTTTGGTCACCTGTAAGTCTTTTAATAGTGTTTGCACGGAACATTTAGCTCTTATTTTTCGCAATTAATGTTTTGTTGGTCAAAGTCATTAAGTTGTCTCTCCTAAATTGGATACGAGTCGCCGTGATTTCCCAGGGAATATACAGGTATTATTATTTTATACAAATTATGTAATTATATATTGTATTTTGCAAGACAATATCTTAGATAGTAGTTTCAATGACGTAAGGAAGGACTCGTCGTAGTGAAAGAAATAATAAATTTTAGAACATCTTGCTGGCATTCCCATGCACTGACCCTATATAAGCATCAAAACAACCTTATGTTTTTTCATGTTTATTCTAAACAGTACATTTATTTACATAATCAACAAAACAATACAAGCCATCCTCTGTCATCATGGTGTCGCCTCATAGACTCTGCTAAAACATTTATAATCATGGCCTGCTGGCCTGATTTGTTCAGAAACTTTGCATATGTTCGTTCAAAGCTTTCTGATTTTACCTACGCTAATCACTGCATCCATATATCCCTGCAGTTTATGTAAAAGAAAAAGTAAATTATAGTAGCGAACAATACTACACCAGTGACTAAATTACTGATAGTCAATTACAGGTCTATACTTATTGTACATATTTTCAAAAAGCTTTTGTATCCGAATTGTATGGATAGTTTGATATAAATAATGGTACTCGCAGCATATCACATCGGCGGTACGGCGCCTGATTCAAATGCCATTTTATGGGATACGGTGCCCTGGACAGAATTATCATTCATTGGTTATACAGTTGGTTTCCTTATGTCTACAAGCACTGAACTGGTGCACGACAATTACGGCAATATTCAGGCTTAGGTCAGGTCTTCATTGAGAATCCTAACGCTTATTGAAAAGGAACAGCAGTCAGCCAAAAAATAGCAGAAGTTAGAATTTTGTGTCATTTTAATAACGTCATATCTCATTAGAAATGTTTTTGATCAAACATTTTCAAGGAAGGCATCTAGAGACCTGTTCGAATCCTCGCATCAGTTACCATTATTCTCAGATATCTGTGGCACCAGCTGTAAGTATGATACCAGTGTAAGTAGTGCAAGTGACAAGTCACATGATGTTGGAGAGAGAGAGAGAGAGAGAGAGAGAGAGAGAGAGAGAGAGAGAGAGAGAGAGAGAGAGAGAGAGAGAGAGAGAGAGAGAGAGAGAGAGAGAGAGAGAGAGCTCAATACACAATCCAACTTTATTTCCCTGAAAGACTAGTATTGATATACAACATCCGGTATCTGGGTGGGGGATGGTGTGGATCGACTATTTGGCAGATTTGCCCGTTTTGCGAGGTTCAAGTGAAAAAAAGAGACTCAAGCAGGCAAGGAGAGGCAAAGCATTATCGTAGATCCCAACTATGATATGTTAAAGGATTTTCGTGGCGCACTGGTCATTTTTATTTACCGTAGTTGTATACGGAAAGCCCCCTTACTTTGTAGTCCGTACCATTCATTATCACCTATACGAGCGTGCTGGGACCCTTTCGCCTGAATCCCTTCTGAGAGAAGTTCTGTACCCATTTCTAGAAAAAAGCAAATAAATTCTCAGCCATAAAACCAATAATACGGCGAATTTGCGTGAGCACTACCTTAATGTAAAATCATAGTTTGGCAACATTGTAATGTTATTGACATGTACTAAATTTCGCTATACCCGAGCGACGTTAAGGATAAAAGAACAGCAAAATTGCTCTGACATGAAGGAAAATTAACCATTCCCACGTAAATAGCCAATCCAACGTAGGAAAGTCAAATCCCTGTAAAACCTCATCTAGGAACAACATTCCAGACAATGAAGATTTGCAAGTGTGATAACCACACTGTCTTATTTACTGAAACTCTTTGACCCCTCCCCCTCCCCTCCCCCGTGACTCTGGAGGTTCACTTTACGTCTGTCCCAAACTTTCCACAAAACTAACAGGAGACCGTTCCTGTGTGCACACTGACTTTCCATGATGCAAATTGTACACGTCCTCGATTGGAACAACTGGTTTTAGATATGTCTTGATAATAGCCAAATGTGAGAGCTAAAGTGTTAAATGAGCTTTAAGCAGTGGGACTACCCAGCAGGCGGTTCAGGTAATTGAACGTGTTTCCAGGTACCCCATTAGATTGCCATTATAGTCACAGTTTATATACAAGGTTCTAAAGCTTTTCTTGCACTCTCTCGCTCAATCCGGATGGGGACGACTGATAACTTCGAAGATCGTACGCATCTCGCCCCTCAATTCGTTCCTGAATCACGGATAAATTAGAGTCGACATCAGAGTTGATCATAACGAAGTGGTTCAAAACTTTCAACTGCAGACTCTGCCCTTTGACGCGCCACACAAGCTCTGTGACTGAAAAGTTGTTGATTCGCTCATATTACAGCTAGACCCTCCCCCCTCCACCAAGAAAGACGTGACGTTTTTTTGAGCGTAAATGTATCAAAGTTTTACTTTGCACGTCTCACACAGGCGTCTTGTTATGTGAAGCATTCGACAAAGGCTTGCTGCTGAATCTACTGTAACTACACGTAAAAGTACAAAATTATGAACGAATTGGCAAAACTATGTTTTACACGTGCAAGTATGATTTTGGGTATCCTAATTACATTGGTCTTCTACGGGGTAATATGCAAATTATAATAAACTGTATGAGAGATTATTCACGAAATTTAAAAAAGTACAAATTCCAGTAAATAAATAGAAATTATGGCAAAAAGTGTGTTGAATTTAGGTAGCCACATGTCCTTGACCCATGAGCGTCACATTGATATTATCGAAATGGAATGGGGCGTTGTAAAGGAAGGTCACCTGACTTCCATCAGGATCGAATCTCGTTTGCCAGCATTTTTACATTGAACAGCAACCGAAAAGAGTGCAAATCCTGAAAAAATACTCCGAGTAAGAGGAAATAAAAGTAGCATGTTTAAGTGGGCCGAACAAACTAGACTTTATTTTTTCTAGAGGTTCTTAAACAGCCTATGTCTTCAAGATGTCGGGTTATCATACCGGAAAAAGGAGTTCCTTAGAGGATATTGACGGCTATAAAACACATAGAGTCCGAATACTTGTCGTGTCCGTCTCACACACCACCAATGTCTTTTTTCCAAGAAATATTTTGCAAGATTTACAGGACACAATGTAAGATAAGTGCATCAAGCATGAAATCTGGTTAAATATATTTTTTGTTTTGTTTTTGGTTTTGGATGCTTGCTGGAAGGATGTCACCCATCTCTAACCTTGAAAAAATTTTAATCCGTTACATTGTACTTTACTCTGGCGCCATTGACAAAGTATCCAAAGAAAAACAAACACATAGAGAAACAAAGAAAGAAAGAAAGACAGAAAGAAAGAAAGAAATAAAGAAAGAAAGAAAGAAAGAAAGAAAGAAAGAAAGAAAGAAAGAAAGAAAGAAAGAAAGAAAGAAAGAAAGAAAGAAAGAAACAAACAAACAAACAAACACAAGCAAAAGTAAATTACCCCCCCACAGGTAATCTTGGCTGTGGTATCAACGGTTGTTTTGCTTGCGTGTTTTACCTCGTATATCTCGTTGTAAGGAAATATGTTCCATGAAAATGATAACTAGTCCTATCAGTGTAGGCCTAGCATGCCATAAATCAATAACGTTTCTTAGTGCTGGTGGGCGCAATTTGTAGCAACTGAAACTGTTGACTTAATATTGTTCTTACCAGATAAAGGGTTAATGCACATAAGATCTATACGGGAAACAGAACAGTGATGACGTTGACATAAAGATTGCATCAGTGTTGATATTTCAGCCAGCGTAATCCCAAGTGCAATCCCCACGTTTTCAGAAAGATCAGAGTCGGGAAGGTATACAATATAGAAAGTAGGTGTTTCCTTGATTATACGCGGAGGACGACTTTGAAAATCCTTAGAGAAATACAAATTTCGTTCCGTCTGTTAGTAGTAATAATGCTTGGGTATTATCTCTAATCTCTGTTTTCCATGTGACCAGGCGTCCCATGAAAAGTATAAACAGGCTATTGTCTAAACTTAACCAAGCATGCTTACTGAAGCCGTCATCAAATGCATTTCACCTGATGGGTATTTGTGGGCTATATTTTGTCAGTGTACAATAGGCGAGAGAGATTTTGTTGGCTTTTGTCCGAACAACGCCGCCTGTGTAGAGGATAGTGGGGGGGGGGGGGGGGGCACACATTATCCATCCATTCTGACATTGAAGCTTTTGCTGAAAACAGTAAAAAAGTACAAGACAGAAGCCATTTACTTCTTTTGGAGGAATTCTGTCTTTATCTTTTGCGACACCAATGTACCATTCTTTCCCCTTCTGTTTGGCTGTTATGGTGGTTGCGTCCATGTTACGGGCCAATGTCATTACCCTTCCAAGAAATTACTTTCAACAGAATGGTCTCAACAGGCTTCAGTACAACAATGCTAAGGGAATAAAATAATGGACGCCATGCCTTTCTGAAATTTACCAGGAAAACTGGACTGAGCGTCAAACTTCTTGAAATCCACCTAAAATTAACGAGAAAATATTTTCATAATGAGGCATTTATTGAGTAAATGGGCTCATGTACATATAAGTGTGGGCCAAAACAAAAGATCGAAAAGAAGCTGCCAGATTGCAACAGATTATTACAGACACCATGCGTCCAGCAGAACGCATGCGTTTCAGATCTAAACCGCAACCGTTTTTACTAAGTACGGTAGACGTATAGCTTAAAGTTATTCATCTGTCAATTCACAAATAGATGACGGGCTTCTCAGGTTGAACAAGAGAAAGTAATTAGTTATGAACGTAAGATGGGATCGTTTACAAGGATGCATAGTTAACGTACCTGACAGACTGTCTTGTGCGTTCAACACCTTATCGTTCACAGTAAATCTTGTTTTTTGGGTGCCTTAAGTTGCTGATAATGGACATAGACCCGTGAAACGTTCTCATTAATTTACTTCCTACGCTTGAGTGCATGTACACCTTAAACAATGCGGTACAATGAGCATAAGGAAATGCTACCTGGGGGCCACATAGCATTTCCAAAGAAAAAACAAATCTGACGAGATATAAACTAAATTGCCCGTGTACCATAATCACCAACATGCGAATGTTAGTTCGTTTGAATCGCAGTTCCCTTTGATACATAATATTACCTAAATCTTACATCTGTTCCAACTGCCATTTTATGTACCACCTCTAAATGGTATTTTTCTCTCACTAGTCACCATGGAGGTATATGGCATTTGTAGTGTGTATTCATTTCAACATCAAAGACTTTTCTGGTACAAATTTGCCTCCATCACCCTGCTTCGGGACAAAAATATTCACACTATAAAATTGCGCGACCACTCATTTAACGCCAACACAGGTCTGATTGATGGAAACTCCTGACAACGAGAATGTATTGTCTAATAACCTGGCAAACCTCCCTCAGGAGACAGGATACTATGAAGTTGTGGCATCCGTCAACTAATTTCCCTAGTGTTTGTGTCCAGAAGTAGACAAATATTGCCGCAGTGAAAAATCTCTTTTGTGTCTCCTCATGCACTCAGTCAATATTGTCATTCGCCAAGCTGTAGACT